>VLTN01000034.1:0-400299 GCA_008330645.1 Cafeteria roenbergensis
GTTGATAACGCCTCAGACCTTGGAAACGCCAACGCCCGATGGAAGCAACTGTTTGCCGGGACTTCAACCATTGCAACTTCCGACGTAACGAAGAAGCGCGACGTTGTACCACTCCCAAAGTCCAGGGGCTTGTCATTCATTGAAGCCCTTCAACCGAAGAAGTATCGGTTCATCGAGGAAGAATCCGATTCTGGACGTTATCACTGGGGGCTCATTGCACAGGATGTTGAATCACTCCTGAGCTCTCTTGGCGATACAGATGGTCTTGGTAATGGACTTGTCTGTAAGACTGTTGCCGATGTTCCAAACCCTGACTACGAAGAGGGAGGCGAGGAGCCCGAAACCATTTCTTCAACGTCGTACGGTCTACGGTACACAGAGCTCATCCCATGTTTGATCAAGGCTGTCCAGGAGCTGTCTGCAAAGAATACTGCTCTGGAGGCACGAATCGAGGCGCTCGAATAGCTTTTAAAAAAAGCTTTTGTCAAAACTGAATGCACCTGCGGTGCAAACTCTATAAAGTTCTACTGAGCTTTTGACGCAAAAGCTGAGCAAAACTGCAAACTGTGTGTTTTCTTGAACTTTGCACCGCCAGGTGCAATCCATTTTTGATACACTTTTTTCTAAAAAGTGTGTAGATGCTACGACTATCAAAGACGTTCAAGATTCAGGGACTCGGCAAAATGACCAAAAAGCAACGCGCAGAGGCCATGAAACGCATCGAAGATGTTGCACAGGCTGATGCAGGCGTAATTGTTGACGGTGTAGCGGAGCGCGCAGGAAAGGACAACAAACTGTCCACGAGAGAGCGCGCCGTTGCATCACGTTCGTCAAGGACACTCTCATGGTCTCTGACAAGGTAGCCCGTGAAAATCGTGCGTCAAATCTTCCCAAAGAACCGCATCACCGGTGCTGGATTTTGGAGTGATGTGGGAAAAATTGGTTCAAGGAGCAGCCCACACTGTCCTAAAGGCTATTCCTGTAATTGGCCCCGCGGCCAACGAACTTTGGCGTTCTGTAGAGACCAAGACTCCCTATAAGTGGAAATCAGTACTAACCGATACTGCCGTTGGAGCTTTGCCTGGTGGACCTCTTGTTAAAGGGTGCTGTAAACCTTGCCCTTGATAAGACAGGTGCGAGAAGGCAATCACCCAAGGGCTTGGAGTCAATACACGAAGTAAGAAGAAGCAGGCAGTTGACAAGAACCAGCCCAAGATTGACCAGTACATTGAGCCGAAGCCGAAACCCCGCAAGAGAGCAACATGCGCATCCGCATCCGAGCGTGGGAAGATTGTTTCCGCTGTCATGAAGGAGAACCCGAGTATGAATCTCGGTCAAGCATCAAAGTACGTCAAGGAGCACGGGCTCTGGAAACGCTTTTAAGAAAGCGTACCAAAAACGCTTTTAAAAAAAGCGTACCAAAATCTACATGTTGTTTAATTAACAACGTATAGAATCAATAATCAGAGACTTTTACGGATTAGCAGTGGAGGGAGGGGGCTCCGCCCCCCCAAACCCCCCAAGGGGGGCTGGCGCCCCCCTAAACCCCCCTCCTCAGAGTCAGTTGAATCATCACTCGAATCAGAATCCATCGACTTCCGCGCCGGGGGGTTTAGGGGGGCGCCAGCCCCCCTCGGGGGGGTTAGGGGGGGCGGAGCCACCTCATAGTACATTTTTCCAAGGTCACCCCTTCCCTCCTCATCTGTTAGCAGACTGTGAAGGTCATCATCAAGCGCGCTGGGACAACTTGCTAATTAGGTTGTTCAACTGGATAACAATTCGATTAGTGGCATGAGCAACTGGATAGCGTCCGTAGATTTCCCCGGACACAGACGAAAAGGCTCTGACGAAGGGCAGACATCTTGGGTGCAGTACGTTTGTGGGTCGCGGACTGTTCTGACGTAAACCATGTTATTACTCTATTAGTTCGAATTATATTAAATCACCAATCTCAAAACTGGACGAATGTACCGAATTCGTACTTTTCAATTGAGTCACTTAAACATAAAATGTGTGTGTATAGTAGAACAATGGCTTATCGCGGACACTGGTTGTATGAGGATCTTCGCAAGATTGACACCATCGCTGAGACCACGGCCAGCAAGTACTGGTACGCACTGCGTAATGGCGTCGTTGGTGACATCATTGACGACGACGCCATGCGCGAGACGGTAATGAAGGACACCCAGCCGACAAGGGTGCAAAGGATGCTTCAGACGCTACTGAAAGAGAGGCCTGACCTGCGGACACCGGCATTGACGGAACTCATCAAAGAGTACATCCCAGACCCGGAGCCTGTGAAGCAACAACGAGGGGTTGTGCTTCCAACTCTGGACGAACTCGGTGCTAAGTTTGCTGAAGTATCGGCCAAACCAACAAAGCAGAACATGGCCATCTGGACGGTTCTGCGCCTTGCCCTGGACGGCTACCCGTTCCGGAATAGCGAGTTCGCAAGCATCATCGTGGGCTCATGTCCGGACAGCGTGAACTTTCTTGACCTGGACACCGGCGTGCTCACGCTTTCGCAAGCACAAAAACGACAAGCGTGGCGCCCGCGTCTACGAACTCCCGAGTTCACGCGTGAATGGTCGCAATGTCGATGCGCGTCTTCGGGCGCGTGCTACCAACTCTCGTTACGAACAAGAAGGGTGAACCGATGAAGCCGAACGCGTTGGGCAACTTTCTGAGCCGTCAGAACGTCAAGCTCGGCTCGCAGACCGTCCGCCCGGCCATTACCACCGCAACGCTCGCCTCAGGCGCAGGGCATGATGACAGGGAACGCCTAGCGCACCAGATGGGACATTCCCGGGGTGTCCAGATGGACAAGTATTTCAGGGGCGCTCTGGCGCCATGAGACCCAGCGTCTCAATTGGTTTTTTTGCGGGCTCGGCAGAGCTTGCAAAAAAAACTTGCGTTGTCAGGACTCGAACCGCTTTTAAAAAAAGCGTACCAAAAAACCGGGTAGAGTTCATAGTCGTGTGGAACCCTTAGACGGGGGTTTAAAAGGGGCGGAGCCCCTTTAGCGGAGCCCCTTTGGATGAATTGAGTCAGTTAAAACGTTCACCCCTAGTAGGAGAAAAATGATGACTGCAGAGGAAAAACTTGACGCTCAGCGTGAAAAGTCTCGAATTCGCCAGCAAAGGTTCAAGGAGCGTGTAATCGCGGAGGGCGGTATAGACGCGTACCGTGCAAAGATGGCCGAGTACCGAAGGCGCTATCGCGCCAAAAAGAAGGCCACCGCGGACATCGACCCCCCCCGGACACAATTGAAACCCAGGACACAATTGACTGCGTTCAGACATCTAAACGTTTGTACACCTTAGTAGTAGATGACAACGATTTGCCCTTACAAGCGCAAAATTAAGAACTCGAATCGAATGCCGAAGCGGACATCGATTTCAGTATTGATTGCCCAGGACATCCAATATCCTGGACGCAAGACCATTTCCAAGTGCTACGCTGTCCATTCCCTAGACAAGGTCAAGGAACTCATCAAGACGAATCAGCAGTTGTACGAATTGGTTCAAGAAAAGACCCCAGTTGCTCTTTACTTTGACATCGAATGGGAGGGGGGCTTCGCCCCCCCTTAACCCCCCGAGGGGGGCTGACGCCCCCTTAACCCCCCGACTGTGGAGGGTGCGGGGTCTGTGGAGGGTGCGGGGTCTGTGTGTGAGGTGCTGTGGAGTGCGGGTCCTGTGGAGGGTGCGGGTCTGGAGGAGCGGGTCTGTGGAGGGTGCGGGTCTGGTGGAGGGTGCGGAGTCTGTGGAGGGTTGTGAGGGTGATGGGGGAGATCGTCTCGGTAAAATCCTGGGCGCCATCAATGAGTCATCGAAGCACTCCTCGGTGTCAAAAACGCAAAGGCGTGGACACTCACGGCCTCACGTCAAGAAAAGGAAAAATTACAAGCACTCATACCACGTGCATTACCCAGGAATCGTTTTCAGGAACATCAACATCCTCCACAGTTTCATGTACAAGTTGCTGAACGCATGTACAGGCAACCCGGAAAACAAAGATTCCTCTTCTCTGAAGAGAACCGGTCATCGATTGCTGTGTGTTACAACAAATGGCGCGCATTTCGCCTCCCTGGCCAATCTGGCCTCGGGAAAAACTGTCCCATGACCTCGACAACCGACGAACACTTGGAACATTCATAAACTATCTCATTAACAAGTCAGAACACACCGTTGCCTTTGACGAAGTCCCAGGTTGTAAGTTGTCGAAGCAAACACTACGCGCTGTGGGGTCATGCCCCCACACGACGGAACCAAACGCTTTTGGGAAAGTGGGATCCACGCAATGCTCGGGGTTTCACGAAGCCCATTAAAAAATCAACCGACCGCGTAGCAACTCCGACACTCCCGAGCGCGGAATCGGTCTTCCACAGGTGTCTCCACGAAGCGTTTCCAGAAAGAGAAGAGGTGATTCCTCTTTCCGCAATTGCACCCGAAAGTACCTATTTCATGTGGATGCAATGTGCGTATATCATGAAGAACAGCGGCGTGCACCTTTTGAACTGTTTCATCTCTGGTCTGCACAATCAACAACAAATTACAAGGTCTCGAAGACTGTCAAAAATGCTGGAAAAATGTCAGCAAGGGGAAGCCCACGATTGCAAGTCTCTATTACATCGCAAACAAAACCAATCCACGGGTATGCGGTGAGATGACGAAGATCAGAGAATACGAGTCGTTTCCGGTCGTCGACTTCGAATGCCCAACGACACGATACACTGAACGGTACCTCGGTAAGATCGAATCCGATTCCCGCAAGGTATTCATTAGCGCAAATCTCGGATGTGGTAAGAGTCATCAAATTAAGGAATTCATCAAGGAAAACCCAGACCTGACTTACGCAGTTATTTCACCGCGTATTACGTACAGTGAGGCCGTGTATGGAGACCTTGCAGATTGCGGATTCGAGACATACCGTGACAAGTACGTAGAACTCTCAACGCGCAAGCGCGTCATCTGCTCCATTGAGTCACTTCACCGTCTCGAGGACTCAAAGTACGATGTACTCATTCTTGACGAGATTGAGACCATCCTTGCTTCCATCACGTCAGAGACCAACTATCGGGAAATACGATGCTAACATGAAGGTCTGGGAGAACCTCGTCAAAAAAGCAAAGAAGTTCTTTATCGCAGACGCATACCTTACACATCGCACAACAGATTTCTTCTCGAGAATTCCCAGGTGAGAGCCATGCCATGGTACACGACTGGACGTACAGACCAAAAACCATGTTGCGCTATGAAGACCCCGAGACTTCCTGGAAAAGTTCAAGGAACTCGCCCTCGCAGGCAAGCGTATCTACATGGTCTGCCTGTCAAAGAAGCAGATGCTCAGCACATTCGCCCCATTCCTCAAGGAAAACGGAATTTCCCATCTCATCTATCATCAACAGTCGGGTGACAAGCGTAAGCGTGAACTCCAAAACGTTGACGAGGTCTGGACTTCTGTTCAGGTCGTACTTACGACACCGACCATTACCATCGGTATCAACCAGAGCAAGACGGTTCACTTTGACCATCGGTTCATTTACACAGGTTCGCACTCCTGTACGCCCCGTGATACCTTCCAAGCAATGTGGCGTGTTCGAGAGACGACGACGAGCGTCGACCATTGGTACTCTGACAAGCGCACGAACACTGTCGGAAACAAGGGTGAACCCCTCACGCACGCTGCGCTAACTGAGTTCCTCATTAAAAAGCGCTGGGACAACCTCCCGAAATCGCATCGTCTCCGAGCCTCACATCCGTCATCTCGCCATCTGGAATCGCCTCGAAGAGAACATTTTCAAACGTCGCGTTCCAAAAGTGGTTCCAGGCTATCATCGAGGAAAGGCTGAATTATTCGATTCAGGTTTGTCAAGAAACAGCAACGAGGATGCCATTAACTCTATCAAGGTTGAGCATGTCGAGTACGACGACATCCCTGTTCTCACTGATGACGAAGCAATGAGAATCAAATTGGCGCAACAAATCGGTGCAGAGGAAGAAACGCCTCAGATGGATATCATCGCTCTGCGCAAGTACAGGTTCATCGAGGCGCTTTTGGGAAACGACGGTCTGCCTACCACGACCGACTTCAAACCAAGCGCTGACCTATGGAAGCATTGTAATCAAGGATACAACCTTCTACCAATCAAATTCGCCAAGTGGGCTATCGAGGGGCTCCCTGAAGCACTTTTGAACCCGAAGCGTGATATCTTCTATCGTGATACAGTTAACCAGTTCGAGGTAATGCAAGCCCTCAAGAAGTTCCTACCCGATACACGCGGTGAGATGATGACAGAAGACCAACTTACTGGCCTTACCGACTATCTTACAAAAAACGCAGAGTCTCTACGCGCTCTTGCACGCATCGGTACTCGAAAGGCAGATTTGAAAACTCCCATCAAAAACACTGAACGCTATTCTGGAGCGATTCAGTCTTCTAACCGTAGAATCAAGCCAGCAAAGGGGTCAACGGGAAGCGTGAACGAGTGTATACTGTAGTTTCAGAGTTTGAGGATACTATGGCTTTCATCGAAAAAAACCACGGTGCCACCAGTTGACCTGGAAAGTGCATTGTTCGGGAACCCTGCAGAGGTTCCATGGAAGTATGAGTAAACGACTCAAAAATTTGCCATTAATCCACTCAACAATCATATCCCTCTTCAGCATAGTCGCCATTTTGCAAAGGTCAGCCATAAACGCTTCTGAAAACCCCACCTGTGTATAAAGCCACTTCAGCACTTCCAACTGATTTCGGTATGTACACGCTCTCATTGTCATCTCGCTAATTACTGGGGTTTCGTCAAACATCTCGTACATTTCCTTCGCTAACTCAAGGTGTCCATTACCGCACAACTCATAAAAGATCATTTGTCGGTCTCTCGAAGTCGTCTTTAAGTTCCTCACAATCCAACGCAAGAGACCCACACTTCTTCTTCAGTGCAGTTTGTTAGCATCGCTTCTGTCAACATCCATCGCTGAGACTTGCGAATTTTTAATGGCGCAAGTGCTTTCACTGCCTTAACATCATGCCTCTCAATTGCTCGGTAGAGGGCAAAAAGCGTTAGGTCTTGCTCATCAATCTCTCGAAAAAGCGCCTTGAATTTCTCATCAAATGTGTCCCCTGACACGCGGTCAACGTACTTTCCGTCCTTCATTCTCTCGTGTTTGAGCGTAAAAAGTCCAGCGCCTCTTCATACACCTTTGTAATTGACTTCCCACCCGTTTTTCTTATCGCGAAACCAGCAATGTTTCGGGTACTTGTACGACCCTTTACCGTACAACTTTGTTAGGTATGATACTGGGGTCATTTCTACAATGTCCGGGAAAACGTCTTCTCTAACAACCGCGCCCCTAACCGCATGTACAAGATGATAACAGGAATTTTTAGTATACACACAAACCCACCAAAAACTCCCCCTTTTCCCCACCCTGGTAATTCCCCAACCCGCAGTACCCGCTAAAGTTTCGACGACTTTCCCCAAAACTGCAGTTGTGTTTTGTACGCTGTCTTGGTTTATACATTTTACTATAAAGAAAAAGTATTAACCGAGACACCTCCACTAACGCTATACACACAGAATACCCATAGTCTAAAACGTGGACAAGATGGTAAGAGCCCTGTCTCGGTTTTATACATTTTACTATAGAGAAAAAGGATTAACCGAGACAGCACCCACTAATCCTCAAAATGCTCCCCACAGAGTAATAATACCCGAAATTGCACTGAACCCATGGGGGGTACCCCATGGCTTTCAACCAATTATTGCAAAAAATCGCTGTACAGCATGGAAATAATTACCCGTTGACTTTTTTTGGCAACATTGGATAATTTTTAGCAGGCAATGCTTGCTGAGAATTTCCCAGGTACTTATCGACGTCGATAAGTACTATACATACATTTTGTTTACCCGCTGACTTTTTGGCAACATTGGATAATTTTTATCCCGTAATGCTTGCTGAGAATTTCCCAGGTACTTATAGGTACTTATCGACGTCGATAAGTACTATACACATATTTTGGCAAATATATTTTCACTGTTTTCAATATATTCAGCGAATAATTACTGTTATAGTTTAATATATTTCTCAAGCCGCTCCCGACATGCGCGGCTGCCTGTTCGCACCGAGCGTGCCCGCGCGCACCTGCGTCGCATGCTCCGGCACGCAAACGCCCATTCTCGACCCCTGACCAGTCCGCCGGAGGGGTGCCCCAAGAGCGTGCCCCACAGCAGGCAGTCGGCAGACGCACAAGCCAGCTGTCCTTGCTGAGTCCGCCGTCGACTGCTGCCAGCACCTTGTCGAACTGGCCGGCCGCAATGGCGTCTGCAAGCGCATCTGGGGTGAGGTTGGCCATGGCTGCCGGGGAAACGAGCCGCGCTTGAGCTGCTGAGGGTGCGCCGTGGTCTGAGGCGTTGCTTGCAGAGCGAGCAGCCGCAATATTGCTGCGAACGGCAAATACTCGGCGCAGCGGCGCCGTGCAGACGACCATTTTCCGAGCGGCGGCAGGCCGCGTGCGAGTGAAGAGGCCAAGGAGGCTGGAAAGCTCAGGCCTGGCATGCCGGGGACCACGCGGGGTCGCCCTCCGTGCCATCCCGAGGGACGGGAGGGAGGGGGCAAACGATCAGGGGCGGCGGCCGCTCCTCTCGAGGGGACAGCAGCGCAAGATTTACATCGCAAACAGGACAGACTTGTGTTCCACATCGCGCACCACTCAAGGCTTGATGATGTTGCGCAATCAGAACTGCCCCAATCGGCGGCACGGCTTGGCGCTCGGGTGATGAGAGTGTCGACTCGACCAGCCCTCTGAGTGCCGTCGTGGTCATCGCGTCTGCAGGCTGCAGCAGCGGGCACCCCAGCCCCTCTCCCGCGCCAAGCCCGAACCATCGCCACCCGAGGCATGCGAAAGATTCGTCATCGTGTGGGGGGGGCGGTGCGCTTATGGCATGGCACTGCATCGCAACCTGGTGTGCGGCCTGCCGCTTCGCTTGCCGCCTGGGGCGATGCCATTCGCCCTGTGTATCCAGAATCGCATGCAACCTTTGAGATTTCTGCAGCCTCGAACGCTTTGCCAGCGCAGGGGGCGGGGCTGCGGGGGCAGCTGTGGACTGCTCCAGCTGTCTCGCAAGCAAGAACCTGCCGCGCTGAACGGCGCGCTGCAGCAGACACACTCAGGCCGCGAAATCGCCCTTGTCCGACCTCGTTGGACTCGGCGGGGTGCCTCTTGCCTCCCAGCCGGGTGCCAGGGCCGTCTGCTCGCGCACGCGCACGGCCGAGAGTGCGAGCGGAGGTGAGCGACCATGAAAAAGGCGTCTCGCCGGCCGTTGACAGCCCGGCCGCCCTCCGCCAAGGCCAAACCTGAGAGCAAGCTGGGCGAGCACGAGCAGCGCCTGCTTCACCGCCTGCGAGGAAGCTTCGTAGGGGGCGTGGCAGGCGAGGAGCGGCTGTTTCTGCCAGGCCGGGGAGCTCAGACGGACCGAGCGCCGGGACGGCAAGCGGCAACCGCCGAGCCCCCCGCCGCGGGCGACGAGACCCCCCGCGTCGACGCGCCCGCTCGACGGTCTCAAGAGCACATTCTTAACGAGGATGAGACTGTGGAGGCAATTGCCGTGGGAACGCGGCACGCTTGGGACTGGATGCTCGACCTGACGCAGCAGGCGAACGCAAGGCGAGAGCAACGGGCAGCGCGCCAGCGCCGCCGCGCCGAGCGCGCAGCAGCTGCTGCCCGAGCCGCGGGGAAAGGGGACGGCTTTGCTCACGAGGCGGGTATGGAGCCGGAGTTGCTGGCGGCAGGAGGAGGGCTCGGCCCGGTGCCAGGCAGTCGCACGCTCTCGCTTGCAACACGGGCGCGCCTGCACGCCTTGCAGGCTAGCGAGCTTCGCCGTATCCCTCGCTGGATGCTCCGCGACGAGGGCTGGATATGCACGTTCTTGGACGGCCTGGAGGCCGAGGCGGCGGAGGCGAAGCGCGCCAGAAAGCAGGCCGCGCTCTCCGGAGCTGCTGCAGCAGCGGCACGGCACGACGCGGGCGTGCCAGGCGCGGAGGAGCCTGCGCGGTGGGACCAGTGGGACCCGGCCAGCGGGCGCGTTGGCGCGGCTGTGGTGGCCTTAACGCTGCAGGCAGGCGACCAGACGGCCGCTCCGGCTGCCGATGCAGCCGCAGGTGCGGCCGACGAGGCGGACGGGGCGGACGCGGCAGGAGGGGGGCTGGGCGGAGCGCGGCCGGGGGTGGGCGCTCGAGGCAGTGGCGGGGCCGCCGTGCGCGCCTCGGCGGCCGGGCCGGGGCTTGGCCCGAGCCGGCGCGAGCCGCTCGAAGAGCCCCAAGGCCAGCGCCGCGCGCGGGAGAGGAGCGCCGAGGGCCCGGGCCCCGAGCTGAGCTGCCCTGCCGGTGCCCAGCGGCAGCTGGGATGGGGAGGCGAAGCCGCGCCGCCTTCGGGCGAGGCGGGGCGCGCCAGCAGGGCGTTGGAGGCGGTCCCGCCCTGGGCCACCAAGAGGACGAGGAGTGGCGGCGCCGCTGCCGCTGTGAGCGCCGCTGCGGGTGCCGGCACCGTCGAGGGTGCGTGCGCATTGCCGGGCCAGCAGGAGCTGGGCTCGGCGGACAGCGCAGTTCCGACGCTGACGCTGCCCAGCCTCAGCCGAGTGCAAGCCACCCACTCTGCGGAGGGTGGTGAGCATGATCGCCGGGGGAGGCGCGGCGGCGGGTCTTGGGGCGTTTTGTCCACCGGTGAGGTCCATGGTCGAGCGATGACTGCTGCCGGGCCCCGGCGACGCGGTCGGACGCATGCCGCTCGGATGGGAATCGCGGACAGTTTCGGGCCGCTGAGCGAGGCCAGCGAGCGCAGTAGCGGCGCCGACGGTGGGAGCGACGCGGGCTCTGCATCGTCGAACGGCCCTCCGGCCGTGGTGCTGAACCTCTCTGCGAGGCGGCCTGTGTCGTCGCGCCCGTTGGCAGTGGTTCCAGCGCGGCCGGCCACCGCCACGGCGCCGCGGGTCTGGACGGCTCGACGCCGGCTGGCACGGCCCACCCAGGCGGTCTCGTCCTCCTCCGCCCAGGGACGCGCCGTGGCTGCTGGGCTGCGGCCCGGCGCTGGCGCTGGAGGCGCCTCTAGGTTAGTGGTTCGCGCCGGACCGCTGGTCAGCGCGGATGGGGCGCGCCCCGCCACTGCTGCCGGGGCCGGCGAGCTCCTGTTGGCGCCAGCCGGCGAGGCCCCTGGGGCACCATCGGCGCCAGGCCTCGGGCGATCGCGCGCCAGCCGGTCAGCAGTGGCCGCAGCCGACCGCTCGGCAGCGGGCCGCGCGGCCGCAGCCAGCCCGACCAGCCGCGCCCGCGTGAGCCAGCCCCTGGCCGCTGGCGAGCGCGCTGCTGGCTGGCTCAGGATCGGCCTGGCCTCGGACGGAAGTGCCGTGCCACCGCTGGACTTTTCGGCGCTCGAAGCCAGGGCTGACTGGCCTGCGACGGGCGGCAGTCAGGCTTGTCCAGGTGGATGCGCGCCAGCGCCTATTCGGGGCGTGCTTCCAGCAGAAGCGCCCTCACAGGCAGCGTCTGCGGCAGATATGGGAGCGGGGCCGCGCGCAAGCCAGCCCGCGACCAAGGCCCCCCAGGCCACCGGCGCGGCCTGGGCACGTTTGCTGGGCGAGAGCCCTGACGAGCCAAGACCGAGGCGGCGGCGGAGCGCGTCTGACGCAACGCCGCTGCGCTCCCCAGCAGCGAAGGGCCGCGGGCGCGCAGGCACCGGCCCGCGAAGGGCGTCGGAGCCTGGCCGGCTGGCGGGCGACGCTGCTCGGGCAAGACGGCGCAGCAGCTCCTCGGAAGGGGTGAAAGGGGCTCGCAAAGGCGCTGCCGGGGCCGGAGCGAGCGCCGGGCTGCCTGGCGAGCGGACTCGAGCCCGACAGCGCGGCGTGCAGACGGCGAGGCCGCGGCGGCCGCCACGGGTTCGGGTGCCCCGCGCGATGTCGCTGACCGCGCGACACGCGGCAGAGGGAGGGGCTCGCGGTGCTGCGGCGCAGTCTGTCCTTGAGGCGGCCAGCCGATCGGCGGCAGGTCGGGGGAACGATTCGCCGCAAGAGGCGCGGCGCCGGTCGCTGCTGGGCCGGCTCCGACGGGAGGGCTTGCCGGGTCAGCGCGTGCTGGCCGCCGCCGGAGCGGCCATTGACCAGACGGTGGCACGGGCAGAGCGGCTGGGTCGCCAGCTGCCGGCAGGAGGCGGTCTGGGCGACCGAGGGGCCGATTCAGCGCACGACCGCGTCACTGCGTCGGGCGTGCGGGAAGGCGCTGCGCCGGCGAGGGCGACTGGAGCGGCGCCACTTTGCGACGAGGCTGCGAAGCCGCCTCTGCACGAGGACCCGCAGTCGACGCGGCAGATCTACCACTTCGCCGTGGCCGACGGCACCACCACCGTGGGCCGCTCCGACTCCGACACCAAGCAGGACGTCGTGCTGGGAGGCCTGAGCATCCAGAAGGAGCACGCGGTCGTGATCGGCGACGGCGCCGGCGGCTTCAGGCTCGAGCTCCGCACGGAGGGCGCTCGCACGTACGTGAACGGCACGCCCGTCACAGGGCCCGTGGCGCTGCACGACAACTCGCGAATCATCTTCGGGAACAACCACGCGTTCCTCTTTTGCAACCCGACCGACACGGCGCCCAAGGCGGAGGGCGAGGACGACGGCGTGCCCGAGGAAGTGACGTTTGACTTTGTGATGCTGGAGGTGAACAAGGCGCAGGCGGCCGCCATGGCGGCGGAGGAGGAGAAGCGGCGGCTGGAGGCCGAGGCGGAGAAGGCCAAGGCCGAGGCCCGGGTGAAGGAGCTGCAGGCCGAGATGGAGGCGGAGCGCACGCGCATGCAGGCCGACGCCGAGAAGCGGATGAAGGCGCTGCAGGAGCAGTCGGCGGCCGGCGACAGGGAGGCGCGCGAGCGGCAGGAGGCCATGCTGGAGGAGGCGCGCAAGCAGCAGCAGGTGCTGGAGAAGAAGCTTCAGGAGCAGATCGCCGAGACGGAGCGCGTTGCCGCCAAGAAGCAGAAGGAGATGCGGGAGCGCTCCCTGCTCGACGAAAAGCTGCTCAAGACCATCCCCATGGTCAACGAGGCCAACGCCACCGCGGACGAACTGGCCAAGAACGCGCTCCTCGAGCTCCGGCTCATGGCGAACCAGCGCAAGGGCCTGTGGACGGGAGAGGAGGACGAGGACGGCGAGGTCGCGCCCGAGCCCCTCGACACCGAGGTGTACGTCCGCGTGGCCCCCAAGGAGGGCAGCGGCTTGGAGGGCCTCTGGCACTACGACGACTTCATGGAGCGCCTGTACGCCATGCGCGAGATGTACCAGGCGTTCGTGTCGGCCGGCAGGGAGCTGCCGGTGCCGGGGTACGAGGACCCCCTCACGGACCCGTTCCACGTGGAGCCGGAGGACATGAGCCTGGGCAAGGCCACCGTCTTCCTCGACACGCTGCTTCACATCATGCCCATCTCCGATACCACGCCCATCCTCGACTACAAGGGCTCGGACCAGGGCGAGCTCTCCGTGCGCGTGGTGCCCCACTTCGGCGACAAGGTGCCCGAGACGGACGAGGAGGGCGACGACGACCTGATGGCACTCGAGGCCGCGGGCGACGACGGCGGCATCCCGGACAGCCTCTCCAAGCTGGTGGGCCACAAGCTGAACATCACGGTGCAGGTCAAGGCCACCCGCGGCCTGCCCGTCGACCGCTCAGTGGGCGCGCACGTGCGGTTCCGGTTCTTCCTCGACGAGCGGGAGCGCCGCACGCCAGCCATCGACGGCAAGGCGATGAACCCGCGGTTCGACTACAGCTGCACCTTCAGCAACGTCATCACCGACGAGCTGCTCAAGTACCTGGGGGAGGAGGAGCTCTCCTTCGACGTGTGGGGCCGCCAGGACGACGGCACTGCCAAGATGGCCATGGGCCCTGCCAAGCGCATCGGCCGCCACTCCGTGGCGGGAGACTATGACGGCGCAGGGGCGGCTGCCGCAGCCGCCGGTGGCGCGGCGTCCCCTGCTGTGGCGGAGCTCCGCGAGCAGGTGGAGTCCCGCCAGCGCGAGGCGGAGGCGGCGCTGGCCAAGCTCAAAGAGGAGGAAGCCAAGCGGGAGTCGCTCGAAGCGAAGCTGCGGGCCCTCGAGGCGTCGTCCCCGCGGGGCAGCCCCACGGCTGCTGCGGCCGCAATGGAAGAGGTGAAGCAGAAGCAGGAGGCGGAGCACCGCGCGGCCTTGGAGCGCGTGAAGCAGGAGGCGGAGCACGCAAAGGAGGAGCGGGAGGCCGCGCGACGTGAGCTCGAAGAGGCGCGAAACCGCGCCGAGCAGGCCGAGGAGCGCGCCAGGAAGGCAACCGAGAAGCAGGCACAGGCCGCTGCGGCCGCCGCGAGCGAGGCGGCCGGCAAGCCCGCAAAGGACGCAGAGGAGGAGCTGGCGCGCCTTCGCCGCGAGCTCCGCGAGGCGAACGAGGCAAAGGTCGCGGCAGAGGCGGCGCGCGATTCGGCTCAACACGCAGCCAAGACCGCCGAGGAGGCGGCCGCAGCAGCCGCCTCCAAGAGCAGCCGCACGTGCGCCGTGATGTGAGCTTGACTGCGAACCTTGCGGCATGAGTGCCTTGGGCCGGCCGCCCGAGCGAGACTGGCTTTGTTTCGGGGAGGGGGGGAAGGGGAGCCGGGTTCGCTGCCTGCTGCGGCCGGCGCGAGTGCCTCCTCCTCCTCCTCCTCCTCCTCCACTCCAGAACTTGAGTTGCTAGATTGCGCTCGGCCGCCTGACCCCGGCGCCCCGACCCCCCGGGGTGCACACGCAAGTGCCTGCCCCTACCCACTGACCCCGGTCACGCAGGCGGCGTCGCGTGCTGACCCGCCAGGCGGAGCTGGGGCAGGCTCGCGCGACTTCCCGCTGCGTCCCTGTTGCCCGGAGTGGCACGGTGGCAAACCGCGCTCGTGGCGACCCAGAGCTCGCGCGGGTGGGCGGCTGGCTGCTGCGGCGAGCCAGGCGCGCCGCCTGGAGCCACGGTGGGCCGTCGGCGAACTGGCCCACAAGTGCAACTGCTTGCCTCCCAAGGCGTCGGCTGTGGCCCACAAGCGCAAACACCCAGGCCACGCAACAAAGGAGAAGGCATGCGACAAACGAGCCGCGTTGGAACAATAGGGCACGGGTCTGCAAGAGGAGGCGGCCGCATCGGTGACCCACGCTCCACAGAGCTGCTGCAAAGGGATGCCGGCTCCTGAGCTCGGAAGCTCGCGCAAGCCGTGCACCGTTTCCCGCCGCCATGATCCTTCGCAGCGCGCAGCAGGCCAAGGCCATGCGCCGCTGTCTCTCCGGGCAGCCGGGGGCCCAGCTGGCGGTGCTTCCCGACATGGCAGCGCTGCGCGCGTGGCGAGACCGGCTTGACGTGGAATCCGTGCAGAAGCACGGCCGCCTTGCCCGCCTCGGATTCGTCCCGACGATGGGCGCGCTCCACGCGGGACACCTGTCGCTCGTCGAGTCGGTGAGCCGCTCGTCGGTTGCAGGCGGCGCCCCGCCTGGCAGCTTGCCGACCGCTGGCCCCGACTTTTTCCGTGCTGCGGCGCGCGCGAGCTTGCGCCTCGCAGCTTCGGGACAAGACCGACCACACGCTTGTGTCCATCTTCGTCAACCCGGCCCAGTTTGCGGCGCACGAGGACCTCGGCACGTACCCGCGGACTCTGGAGTCTGACCTGGCCAAGCTCGGGTGCGACAACTGGACCGGTGGCAGGGCTCGCGCCCCGCTGGGCGCTTGTCGTACGCGAGGCCCTTTTGCGGCGCGTGGACCGCGACGCCCACCCCTAGCAACGCGCGCGCGCCCCGCCTCGCAGGGCGGCCGACCTGAACGTGGCCGCGGTGTTCACGCCGACGGAGGCGGACATGTACCAGGAATGGCCGCCGTACCGCACGTTCGTGGAGCCCCTCGAGGCGGACGACTCGGCGGAGGGGAGGGCGCGCCCCGGTTTCTTCCGCGGGGTTGCCACCGTGGTCACGAAGCTCTTCGCGGCCGCCAGGCCCACAGTGGCTGCGTTCGGCCAGAAGGACGCATACCAGTGCATTGTGGTGCGGCAGCTGGCGCGCGACCTCAACCTTGGCGTGGACGTGCAGATCAACCCGACGACGAGGGAGCAGGACGGGCTGGCGATGAGCTCCCGGAACGCGTATCTGACCGTGGAGGAGCGCGAGGCGGCTCCGGCCATGTACGCGGCCTTGCGCGAGGTGCAGCGCATCGTGGGTCGCGGGCTGCCCTGGGGCGTGGAAGAACTCCGCACCATTGCAGCAGACGCCCTCTCTGATCGCGGCAGGGGCCGCTTCGGGCCGCTCCAGTATCTGGACGTGGCCTGCGCAGCGACGGGGCGGCCTGTCGTGTCATCCGGCGAGAGCCACGCGGAAGGCGGCGCAGTGCTGGTGTCCATCGCGGCCCCACTCGGCCGCACGCGCCTGATCGACAACATGGTCATCGTCCCGGACAAGCCGTCGTTGGACGAAACGAGCGCAGCCAACACGCTCGGTCGGTGAGGCGTGCCTGGGAAACGTGACAGGCGGCCGCGAACAGGTGCCCGGCGTCCAGCTCCATGAAAGCGCAGCGCCCTCCGCGGCACTTTCATGGAGCTGAATCTGTCGCCTGCTTTGCTGTGCGCGGTGCCCTCGGTTGCGTGGGTCTCCTCGCGCTCTGCGCCCGAGAACGAGAGTTGTTGACGTGGTTGGGGGAGGCAACGACGGGCTCTGTTGTTGCCCAAAAAGCGCTGCCGCTTCGAGGTCGGCCCCACTTTAAGCGGGTAGCCGCAAGGGCTGCAGGCGTGGGTGCGGCTGCCGCGAGCTGCCAGAGGACAAGGTGCAATTTGCCGGCAGAGCCAGCCGCCCTCGGTTGCAGCAGGCATGTCTCGAGCCCGGACCAGAGCCACGGTCGGCTCGTTTCGGTGCTCACGGGTGTCATTCGTAGTGTCGATGGCAGCAAGGCTCGGGGGCACGGCTGGTGCGGTGCCTACCGGCAGTTTCCCTCAAGAATCTCGACGGCGGGCTCGCAAAGCCACCACCGCGGCAAGTGTGACGTGCCCTGCCCCCCTTCCCCCGCACCCCCGCACCCTTTCCTCGCCTTCCTGCCTATCCAGGAACTGACGCGAAATGATCACCCGGGGCTGTCGGCGGCTGACCTGGAATCGCTGACCGCCTCGGTCGCTGATCGCTGGAGGCGCAGGCATGCCCCATCCTCTCGTGGCGTCCCCCGGCGCGCCCACGGACCCGCCGTGTTGGGAACAGTTGCAAGTGTGCGTCGCCGCCCTCCAATGCCTGCCATGCCTTGCGACTCGCTCGCTGGAACGCGCGGGCCTGGCGGCTTGACTGGCCCAGCACCGACGCAGTCCGCTTCACGGCTGGCTACCGCAGCTCGCGCCGCGCCCCCGCAGCAGTCGCTTCGCCCTGGGCACGCGGCAGGCGCGCGTCGGGAGGCACGTCCACGGCTTCCGCGTTGGGCAATCACGCGCCCGGCTCCAGCGGCCGTGCCCAGGGCGCCGGTGCGGCGTCTGCGTCGCACCGCGGCGCAGTCGGCAGCCCACCGAGCGCCGCCCAGTCCCAGCCCCGCCCACGACCACCGCAGCCTCAGCAGGCGCGGCTCCCTTCCAGGCGATCCGCTCCTCACCGAGGGGACGCGGCTCGCAGGGGAGCGACAGTCCGTCGCGAGCGCTGGCCGCGACAAGGCAGAGCGGCGGCAGGCTGCCGCGATTGACTACTGGCGCGGGGAGGCGATGCGGCTGCGGGAACAGGCTGCTTCGGGCGCAGCAGGTGCAAGAGGTGCGGCGGGCCGCGAGCAGGGCGTGCCCGGCGTGTGTTTGTGAGGTGCATGCTCGGCCTCGTCGGCCTGGTTGGCCGTGTTTGTGATGTAAATCTTGTGCTGCTGTCCCCTCGAGTTGAGCGGCCGCCACCCTCAAGACAGGGCAACAACCCCAGGCCCGCTCTGCCCCACGGCAAGCGCGGGCCATCCGACCCGCTCGCAAGCTCGCCCTCTGGGGCGGGCACACCGGTTCGAGCCCACGTCGGGGCTCGCCGGCCATACCCCGTACCCGCTGCACGCCCGCGCCCCGAGTGGTGTGTGTGTGCTCGATTCGATCGTTTGACCCCTCCCTCCCGTCCCTCGGGCGACCCCGTGTGGTCCCCGCCGCGCCGAACTCTTTCCACTCGATCAACACCAGTGACCCACGCCTTCTCTCCGCCAATCAGAAGCATATCAGCAGAGTGGAGGTGCAACGCCAGGGCAACCTCGACCTCGACGGGCACCAAAGAGTGCACCGCGGCGGGGTTCCGGCAGCCCTTCCCCCCTCCCTTCCCCCCCCACGGCGGGATGGCGCCCTCGATGCGAATGGGGGCCAGAGGCTGGCCGCTTCATTCATCAATGATGGAGTTGCTGGATTGGTTCTTGATGAGTCGGTGAATCGAGTGTGTGGTATAGTGACGCGAGTTTTTGACCCCCCCCAACGATGTTCATTCATTCACTTGGCCTCCCGGAGCCCTTCGCCGCTGCCCCCGCGCGCGGCCAGCACCGCAACGATTTGTTGCCTTGGCCGGGTGCGAACGCGCTCCACCAGGGCGAGGGCCGCCGAAAACACGAGCAGGACAGGGTCGGCGTCTTGGAAGCAAGTGGGTTGTCAAGAGGCCGGATTTGCCGTTGCTTCATTGCGCACTCTTTGTTGCAACCAGACCACGGCGCCGTGACTCAGGGTCGGCGAGGGCGAACAGGCAGCAGGCGCAATTCATAAAGCCGGCAGAGGACGCGATCACGCAGCCGAACACACAGCACGCTTGGAGCAGAGAGAACGGTGCCAGACCTCAGCGGGCCAGCCCGGTGTTGGTGGGGTACGAGCTCTCCGAGAGCACGCCGCACATGCCGCACACCTTGACCGTGGTGGGGCCGCCGTCGCACCGGGATCCGTGCTCGGGGGTGGTGTCGATGCCGCAGCTGGTGGTACGCTTGAGGCGGATGTAGCCGTCCTCTCCCCACAGCGGCGTCCAGCTGTTGCGGATGATAAGGCTTTCCTCGTCGTAGCCAACCAGGACCACGGCGTGGTTCACGTCGGTTCCCGAGCCCTGAAGTGCGCAGCCATCGAAGACGCCGCTCTCGTAGAAGCTCCACGGCGACGCGGCGACGGACACGGAGATGGGACCGTGCGCGACGAGCGCCTCAAGCAGGGAGGCCTCGTCGTTGACTGCCAGGGCCTGGTAGCCGGAAACGTTGGCAAAAGCCTTCGAGCGGCTGGCGGGCTTGACGTCGCAGTCGCCGTTGCTGTCTCCAGGCCACGACGTGTAGGGGAAGCTGTATGCGCTGGCGATGCCGGCCTTCTTGACGTAGTCATATGCAAGCTCCGCGGTCGAGCCAGCGCACCCGCCGTCGCCGCCGCAGTGGTGGGGGTTCGGTACACAGGAGACGAGCTGCTGGGGGGAGAGCTCGGCGAGCACTCCCGTGTTCACTGCGAGGTGCGACTCGATGGTCGCAGTCGCGGCAAACGCCCAGCATGAGCCGCAGTGGCCCTGGTCCTTGACGGGGGTCACGACGCCCTTGGTGCGCCAGTCGAAGGCGGGCGGGATGCCCACGGGCGCGCGCGTGCTGGGCAAGTTCAAGTGGGCGGCGCGGATGGCCCAAGTTGAAGGCAACCTGCCGCGCAGAGCGGCGTGCTCGCTGTCGGACCAGTCCGACATGTGGTTGATCCCGCGCTTCCACGACGCCGTCTTGTCGGCGTTGTGGCGGAGCGTGGCTGCGAGCTGTGCCTCGAAGCGGGCCTTGCGCGCGTCGTACTCGCTGCGAGCAGGGGCCGCCTTGCCGAAATCGGCAAGGTACTGCTCGTACGAGTAGTTCTCGGAGAGCTCGCTCCACTTGGGGCGCGCGGCGTCCGCTCCGAGGAGCGCAACGGCTGCCGCGATGAGGGCCAGGTACGTGCGCATGGGAAGACGCCGAACGGGCGCTGGGCGAAGGACACCGGAGGTGCTTTCGAGAGTGCGACTTGCGACTGCAACATTGCCCTGCGACCGCAAGTTGAGCTTGCTCTGCTCGGCTCTGTCGATGCTGACGATCGGTCAAGTGCGTGGGGGGGCGCTCTGCCGGCCATCGAGCCGAAATTGCTGCGCTGCAATGGGACGCAAGCCACGCCACAGAGCCGGGCCGAGCCGGGCAACGCGTTCATGCAAGCCCAGACCAGCAATGCCGGCCGGCCTGCCACCGCCGTGCGCAGTGCGCTGAGCGGCACGCGGCGAGGGCTGCACTGCACAAGCTTCTCTCAAGCATGCGAGACTGTCACAAGGTTGGTCCGTCCGGTGGACGAGACGCACGGGCACGGGAACAGGAACGGGCCCAGGCGAGCTGGTGGCGGAGGCGCCTCTACTCTGCTGCAGCAGCCGAGCCGTGCGGCAATGCTGCTGGCTGCGGCTCCGACGGGAGCACCGGCCCGCCCACTGCCGCAAGCAAATCGCGCACGAGGGCCTTGGGCAGGCCCATGACTGAGTCGATGGGGGCATGCATCGTGCGCACGAAGGGCGCGACGGCCGGGTGTTCAACCACCACCGCGCCCGCCGAGCGCAGAAGCGGGCTGGGCTCGCCGCTCGCCGGCCGCAGCATTGCCACCTGTGCCTCCTCCGGAATTGCGTCGAACTCCACCGTAGCGACGTCGATGGCAGCAGCTCGCTGCCCGGTCCGCGTGTTGTGCGCGACGAGACCGCTCACGCACTGCACCCACCCCCCGCTGTACCGCCGCACGAAGTCCGCTGCCTCTGCCTCTGACTCGGGCTTCTCCCTCACTTCGACCACGCAGCGGGCCCGCCCGTTCCCCGCGGGGGTGCCATCGGCCGCGCCGCCGGTCCCGGTCGCCTCCGCGCTGCCGTCCCCATCGGAGGCCCCATCCCCGGGTGCCAGGGCCTCCGGAAAGCCGACGACGGGGTCCCCCGCCGGCAGTCCAACCGCCGCGGCGAGCTCTGCTGGGTTGGCAGCTGGGTGGCCTCCCCTTGCAGCTGCCGACGTTGCCACCGGTCCAAGGACGACCTGGTCGGCGGTGATGATGACGGCCGGGATGCGCACACGCTGCAGGAGGGCCTTGCACTTGGCGGCGGCCACGACCACGGGGAGCGCGTACGGGTCGGCGTGTCGCACTGCCTTCTCGTCGATGTCGGCGCGCATGGTGGAGAAGGGCACGCCGAGGGTGGCCATGACCTGCCGCCGGCCCTCGCTGGCGCTGCCAAGGATCACCTGCAGGCGACTTGTCGCGGGTCTGCGCAAATCGGGCGGGGCAACGAGGGGAGGGGAGTGGGACGTGGGACGCGGGGCGGGGGGGGGGGGGGGTGGGAGGGTGCTGAAGGTCGGGCGGCGAGGGGGAGGCTGCTGCCCCGACAAGCTGGCGGTCAAGGAGGCACGGTCAGCGACGGAGGGCGGGCTGGGCGCTGCAGTTCTGCGTCCTGCCCGTGGTGCACGAGTGGCTGGGGCAGCCAGCGCGGCGAGGCTCTGCCGAGCCGCCCAGAAAGACGAGCTGCTTGTGGAAGCGAGCGCGGCAAGGCCGCCCAGCCTGGCCGGTGCGGCCTTGCACACAGCAAGCGAGAGTGCCTTGCGGGCAGCCCGCTCCGCGCGAACCGATGGTGACTGCGAGCCGGTCCGCGCGCGACCCATCGTGGAGGCGGCTGAACGGCACCTGGCTTTCCTCGGCGCGACGGCCGGAATCACAGCACGGAGACCTGAGGACTCACGGCGCGTGCCTCGCCCGACGTTGCTGCAATGCGCGTGTGACTGGCGACTGCATGTTGTCAGAAGGAGACTGCAAGCCAATGGCCGCCACCCTGTCGGGAAGAACGACTCGCAAGTGCCGCGGCACTCTGGCCTGGCCTCGGCCACCGCTGCCGGCTCGCCCGCCGTGCCCGGGCGGCGGGGGCGTTGTGTCTGCCATCGTCCGCCTCTCCGGGCCGTGCAAGGCCTCGCTCAGGCGGCGAGTGGCCGGCCAGACCGGTTTCCACTGCTTTTCGCTGTTGGTGCCATGGAGCTGTGCTGGCAGAGCCGCCGCACCGCCAGCGAGCGGCGAGCGGCGGCACCGAAAACGCCTCCGCGGCGGGCAGCGGGCGCTCGGCTGCGCGCGCAGGGAGAGGGCAATGGACATGGGCCTGATGCGGATCAAAAAGGAGCACGCCAAGCTGCTCGAGGACCCGCCATCCACCTGCTCGGCCGGCCCGGCTCACCCGGACACGCCACGATCATGGAACGCCGTGGTGCTTGGCCCGCCGGACTCGCCGTACGAGGGCGGGGTGTTCCGCCTCCGTATAGACTTTCCCTCCGGGGACCAAGGGTACCCTCTGCGGCCGCCCCGGGTGGCGTTCGTGACCAAAATTTTCCACCCAAACATCAACGACAGCGGCGGCATCTGCCTTGACATTCTGAAGAAGCAGTGGACGCCAGCCCTGACCATCCCCAAGGTGCTGCTCAGCATCTGCTCGCTGCTCACGGACCCCAACCCGGACGACCCGCTCGTGACCGAGATTGCCACCCTCTACAAGACAGACCGCGCCAAGTATGAGGAGACGGCGCGCGACTGGACGGCGCGCTTCGCCACCTGAGCGCCGTTACGTCCCTGCTCGCGTGTGCTTGCTGCGTGTTTGTGCGTGTTCTGCGCCTGTGGTTCGCCGCTTCCTGTCGGAGCGCCAATGTCTGGCTTGCGTCCCTTCGACGCCGCAAGCCCAATGGCGCCAGTCGCACCCGCTACTCAGCACAGCCTGAAGAAGCAGCAGCACGGCCTCGAAACGGGCCGCCTCCGCCTTGCACCGCAGCGGCCGGACTGCTGTTACGGGGCGCCCGCGCGCAGAATCAGCGGCTTGAGGCGCGGGAACAGACGCAGCGCGTTGGCCGTGGTCGCAGCGGCTGCGGCCTCCACGCTCACGCCGTGGGCGGCAGCGATGAGGGCGAGGCCGGCCCCAGCCCTTGCCGGCACATTCGAATCGCCCTTGTGCTCCGGCAGCGCCGGGCTGTCCGTCTCCAGCAGCAGCCTATCCAGCGGGCATGCTCCGATCCACTTGAGCATCACAGGGGACCGGCCGGCACTCGGCGGCACGCTAAAGTGGAACCCGCGCTCAACACCGAGCCGCACGAAGCGCGCCTTGCCGTCAAACGCGTGGAGCACCGCCCCGGCACCCCTGCCTCCCCCGCCGGCGCCGCTGCCCGATGGCTCGCAGGCGAAGCGCTCGACCCAGCTCCCGCAAGCGGCCGCGACGGCTCCGTCGCCGTGCGTCCCGGGGGCCGGCGCGGAGCTTTCCAGCCCCGCCCCCTCCTGCGCGAGCAAGTCTATGGCGTGATGTCCCGCGCTGCGCGAGTGCACGTTCAGCGGCAGACCCATGGCGCGGGCGACGCGAGCCTGAGCGCGCAGCACGCGCCGCTGCTCTGCCTTGCACTCCTCCTCGCCGGACGGACCGCGGCACGCAAGTGTGCGCGGGCAAAAGTCAAGGCCCACTTCGCCCACCCCCACCAGCCAGGTGGCGGCGTGGTGCGCGTGGAGGTGCTCGAACACCGGGGGCAGCTCCGCAAGCGAGGCGCTCTCCCACGCGCCGTCCGCCTGCGTCTGAACGGGGTGAAGACCAAGGCATGCGCCCATCACCGACGTGGGAGACGCCGCCGCGGCCCCGCATGACGCCGGAACTGTCGTGTCGGCATGAAACTCCTCAGCAGCGGCTGCCAGCCTGCCGCAGTCGTCTGCCGATTCCGCGACCCCGATCACACCCGCCACGCCGCTGGCCGCGGCCTCAACGAGAACATCCCGCAGCCGCCCGTGGAATGCGCCGTCGGCCAGGTGCGCATGAACGTCGATGAGCCGGCCAGGCGGCGGCCCGTCGGTCTTCGCCATGGCAACTGCTGAGATGCCCCTTCCGCCGGCCGCGTTGGCGCCCGTGGCCACCGGGAGCCACTGGGAGACGCGCCGCCGAAGGGCCTTGCCGTGGACTGAGTAGGGTGGGGAGGCGCCGTGGGCAGTTTGCGTGTGCACGCATCATAGCAGCCAAATACGTGTTCTGATCCACTCCGCTGGCTCTGCGGGGGCCAAACATTCCCCCCCCCCCCTCGGCGCCCTCGGAGATGAGATTGCCGCCGCACCAGGCGACGGGAGCAAAGCGCCTCTTCGCCAGCTTGCCCGCCCATTCGAGTGAGTCGCGCCTTGCTGTGCGCCTCGGCGGCTCGCCAGCGCCGCCCTTGAGCAGCAAGCGGCGGCGGGAGCGTTGGGCAAGCCCGAGGGACAACCACCGCTGCAGCGGCCGCACGGCTCCACGAACGCGCACCGCCTGTCGGCCCGCACTGCCAGCTGGCCTGTCCCCAGCTGAGAGTGGCACCGGCCGTGGCGGGCCAGGGACGCTGCAGCGGTGCTTGCGGATCGCCGAGCCAGGCGGCGCTGCTTTGCAAACCGCAAGTGCCCCTCCCCCGAGCCGCCCGCCCCGGCTCTCCGGTTCGCCTCGCTGTACCCCGCAGCACACCCTTGTCTCCCGCTCCGCTCAGTCATGGCGGCTAAGCGCATCCAGAAGGAGCTGAACGAGCTGCGGCGTGACCCACCCACCAACTGCTCGGCCGGCCCCGTGGGCGATGGCGAGGAGATGGACATCTTCCAGTGGCATGCCACAATTGTGGGGCCTGCGCTGTCGCCTTTCGAGGGCGGCGTGTTCGCTCTCAACGTCGTCTTCCCCCGAGACTACCCCTTCAAGCCCCCCAATGTCCGCTTCCAGACGCGGGTGTACCACCCCAACGTGAACGACAGCGGTGGCATCTGTCTTGACATCCTCAAGGACGCGTGGAGCCCTGCCCTGACCATCTCCAAGGTGCTGCTCAGCATCTGCTCGCTGCTCACGGACCCCAACTGCGACGACCCGCTCGTCATGGAGATTGCGAACCTCTACCGCAGGGACCGCGCTGCCTACAACGCCCGGGCTGCCGACTTCACCGCTAGATTCGCTGTGTAACGGGATGGGATGGGTGTGTGTGTGGGGGGGGGGGGGGTGTTTGTGCTGAGGGGTGGGGTGCGGAACGTCCCTTGTGCCTGTGCGTCGTGTTCGTCCGCCGGCTTGAGCTTCGCGCGCGTTGCCCGTTCGTTCGTCTGCTTAAATGAGAGGCTCGCAACGCTCCTGTTCGCTTCCAGTACGCGCGCGCGCGCCTTCTGCGCAACCACACCGCAGCGGCTGAGACCACTGCTCCGGCGCAGCATGAGGGCGAGTTTGCCTGCTGGCCTGCGTGCCCAGCGAGCAGCACCCTCCGGCCGCAGCTGCAGCTCACGGCTTGAGCGCGATGCACGCTGCGGCGCAACGTATGCCCCGTGAACCAATGGCCGCGGCTCGGGGAAGGGCGACGCAGCCCTTGCAGGCCTCCACGCCGGGGTGGCTGGCACGGGGCCAGCAACGATGATGACAGCTGGCCGCGCAATCGCTCTGCCTGCTGGCGAGGCGGCGGACCGCCACTGCTGCACTTCCAGGCCTCAGCGGCGGAGAAGGTGAGGGGTGCCTCCGGCTCGGGGCTTGAGGTGGCACTGCGTAGGTGTAGCAGACGCTGGGCGGGTGCGCGGTGCGCGCCCCGGCGGGCGGAGGCGCGAGGGACGAGCAGCGTGCACAGAACGCGGGAGCGAAAACGCAGCGCGGCCGCTGCCAGCCAACCGCCTGGCTCCTGCGCGCCCCGTCCCGCCACTGCGCTGCCGGCCCCACCGCTGCGCCCCGGCGTCGCCCTCGGCTGCGCTGGGCCCCGTCGGCTGCGCGAGGTCGCGGCCGCTGAGCCCCCTGGCCCGCGCGTTTGAGCTGCCGCCGCCGCAACACGCGGCTCCCTGCTCGCTGGTTTGCTTGATCGCAGCTATGGCTGCCCGGCGCATCGCCAAGGAGCTCTCAGACATCACCCGCGAGCCCCCCACCAACTGCTCCGCTGGACCTGCCGGCGATGGGTCGGACCTCTCCTCGTGGCACGCAACGATCTTGGGCCCGGCGGACTCGCCCTACGAGGGCGGCGTCTTTTCGTTGAGCATCACCTTCCCCGCCGACTACCCCTTCAAGCCCCCCAAGCTGCGGTTCGACACCAAGGTGTACCACCCCAACGTGAACGACAGCGGTGGCATTTGCATTGATATCCTCAAGGACCAGTGGAGCCCTGCCCTGACCATTTCCAAGGTGCTGCTCAGCATCTGCTCGCTGCTGACGGACCCCAACCCGGACGACCCGCTCGTGCCGGCCATTGCCGACTTGTACAAGCGCGACAGGGCCAAGTACGAGGAGAACGCGCGCGAGTGGACCAGGCGCTACGCCATGTGATCGCGCCATGAAGCGGCGGAATGTGTGCGTGTCTGTTTTCGCGCGTGCGCGCTCGTCGGCCCCTCCTCCGTGCCCTCTCACCCCAACGCCTGCGCTCGCCCCAGCTTGCTCGGGGCTGTCCATTCACGCGCACGCGAGCACTTCCATGTCAATCTGCGTTGCACTGGCCAGAAGAAGCGCCGGGCTCGAGTGGCCGTCATGGCTTCCGGACCCGACGAGGCGGTCCGCCCCCGCCCGCAGCGCGCACAGCAGCCTTGGTCACGGCGTCACGCGGGACCCGTGCGCCCTTCCCTGCCCGGCCTGCACATCCCGCCCCGGAGCGAGCCGACCCCGGCGCTCCGCCCTGCCCGCGCTCCGCCCTGCCAGCTTCCGCCGCCTCGCGAGCAGCAGCCGCCGGCCTGGCCGCCGGCCTGCCTGCCTTGGCCGTCGGGCCGGTGCCCGAAGCGACGCTGGATCCGCCACCCCTGCTCCTGCCTCTGCTCTTGCCGCCCCCAGCGACACTGGCCCTGACGGCCGCTGACGTCGGCCGAGGCACACGCCCCGTCTCGCTGCCGGGGCGGCGGGCCTGCCGACCCGACCTGGCCTTCAGTCCGGCTCCCGCCGCAGCAGCAGCCGCGGCAGCAGCAGCAGCAGCAGCAGCCTCCTCCTCCTGCCGCCTTGCTCTGTCCTCCGCGGCGACGTCCACCCACTTCGGCCGGTCCCACCGAAGCATGCGCTCCACCGCCTCATCGTCGCTGCAGTCGCCTTCGGCTAGCCCGTCCGCCCCCTCGCCAAGAACACCAGCGCCGGCGGGGCCCAGCAGGGCCGCTGGCAGCGGCTCTGGCCGGGGCCGGGGCACGCCCCCCCGCCGCGGCCTCTCCGCATCGGGCGTCCCGCAAGAGTCGGCCGTGGCGCCGAGGGCTCGCCTGGAGATGTACTTGCCGGAGTCAGTGGTCTGCTTCCACTCAGCGAATGCCTTCGAGGCCTGGACTCGGCGGCGGCGCGCCGCTCGCGCCGCCGCTCGCTCGGCGCGCTGCTTGGCTCGGGCAGCGACGCGCTCTTGCTTGCGCTTTCGGGCAAGCCATTGGTCAAACGCCGTCGAGTCGACACCTTCCGATGCGCCGCCGCCGCCGCCGCCGCCGCCGCCGCCGCCGCCGGTTGCAGCTGCTGCTGCGCTAGAGCCGTTGCCGCGCTGAGCAGCTGAGGCCAGAAGCCCCGCGTGAGCCTCTGCCGCATCGTCCTCGTCGCGGTCGGCACCCGTGCCCGCCGACGCGCCGGCCGCCCCCTCCCCCCCCGCGGGCGCGCGTCCCCCCAGCGCCCTCAGAAGTCGGTTCGCCAGGCCGCCCGCGCCACAGCGCTGGTCCGCCAGCGCTCGCAGCCCCGCCAGCGCCGGCTCCAGGATGCGGAGCGCCGCGGCGCCCCTCACCTGTCGGGGCAGCGGCCGCGGGGCCAGGGCGGACACCGGCCGCGGCACAGAGGCGCGCTTCGTCGATCGTCGGCGCCGCGCGCTGCTGGTGACTGGTCGGCCAGCGACCGAGGCGGAGCCGCGAGGCCCCTCGTCGCCCACTGACACACAATCGCCCACTGACTCGGCCCCAGCAGCCCGCCCACCTCCTCCGCCGGCTGCTGCGCCAGCACCGTCAGGAGCAGCATCACTGCCGCCACCGCCACCGCCATTGTCATTGTCATTGTCGCCGCAACTGCCGCCGGCAGCAGCGCCCCCGTTGTCGCTCCAGTCATCGTACTCGCTGCCGCCGGCGCTGCTCGCGCCGCCGCCTCGCCGGCTGCCTGCAGCTGCGCCGTCCGCCGGGCCCGGCTCTGCCGGCTCGCTAGCCCGCCGCAGCTGCGCCAGTGCCCTGTCCACACCGGCCTCCGCCGCCGCCCTGGGTCCGGCCGCCGAGGCCGCCTCCCGGAGCCGCGCCTCCAGAGCCGGCAGGCTGAGCATTGCCGCCGCCCTGGCTGCCTGCCGCGCCTGCCGCGCCTGCGCTGCGGCAGCTGCCTCCTCGGCCTCGGCAATGCGCCGGCGCGCCGCCGCAGCCGCCGCAAGGAGCCACTCGTCGAGGCTGGCCCCCGACCTGGCGGCCGCTGCCGCGTCGGCTGCCGGCGCGGGAGCCGTTGCCAGCGCGCAGAGGGCCCTGCCCTCCGATGTGCTGGGCACGGCCCCAGCGGCGGCCGCCTCGGCGGGGCCCAGCTCCGCCTCCGACGCGCAGCCTAGCGCTCGCGCGTACGTCAGCACCAGCGCGGCCGCTGCACCCGCATCTCCCCGCAACGCCGCAGCCCACGCCCTGCGCCGTGCCCGCACCACCGTGTCGGCGGCGCTCGCGAGCGCGGCATCCTCGTCACCCTCTGGCGCCCTGCCCTCCCTCGCGGCCAGCCCGGCCTCGGTGCGCGCCGCCGCCCTGCCGGAGAGCGTGCCCGCCCATGCGTCCGCCTCCGTGGCTGCCAGCGCCTTGGCGGCAGCCGAGCTCACCACAGCAAACTCCCTGCAGAGAGCGACCATCTGGCCGAGCGATAACCCCGGGCACACCTCGCCGGGGCGGGGGTGTCCCCGGGGCGGGTCGCCTGCGACGAGCGACGCGAGGCTGCGCTTGAGCGCCGACCGCGCAGCCCTGGCCCTCAGGCGCTCCTGCTTCTCCCACACGCGCCGCGTCCCGGGCTGGTCGCCAGCGTCGCCCTTGCTCCATCGCGCCGCAAGCATAGCCCTCACGAGGCAATCCTTCCCGATCACTGTCACGGTGACAGCGCGAGAGGCGCCGCCCGAGGGCGGGACGGTGACCACGCGGCCGCCCATCTCCAGCAGCACCAGGGACAGCACGCCGACGGAGGCGGGCAGACCCTCCGCACGGAGCAGTTTGGCCACTGCGCGCGCTGGAAGGACCTCCTCCCGCTCGGCCTCGGACGGGCAAGCGGCTGCGGCGAGCCCCGAACCCGGCCTGCCGGCTGCGGCAGGGTCAGCCCCGAGCAAATCGTCGTCGTCGCCCGCGGCCTCGCCCGCGCCGGCTGCCGCGGCTCTCTCTGCGGGCACTAGCAGCGTGTCCTCGCACCGCAACACCGCGCCGCGGAGGCGCCCGTACACGTCGGCGGTGCGCTGTAGCGTGCGCTCAAGCTCGCTTTTGACGGCCTGGGCCAGGCGCGCAACGTCCACTGCGGGGGGTGCGGTGCTCGCGAGCCTCGGAGCCTCTCTTGCTGCCCGGCCCCGGTGAGGAGCCGAGGCTGGAACAGGCGCCGAGTCGCCCATTTCAGGGTGCTGGCTGTCGTCTTCAGGCTCGCCGGCGGACTTGGCGTCGTCGCAGCCCGCCTCCCGGTCGAGTTCGTCGGGCAACGGCGAGTGCGATCGGCTGCCGCGCTCGCTTCCGGCTCGCGGCCCGGCCAGCGACGCAGATCGCGACGAGGACAGTGTGCGGCGGGGCACCGAGCCCAGATCGCGTGGCGAGGAGCCTCCCGAGTCCACGCCGTCGGAACCGTCGTGCACGGGCCGGGCAGGCGCATTGCCGGTGCCAAGGGACTTGCCAACAGTGCGGGCGAGCGCGATGGCCGCCGCCTTGGTCGACTCGTGCCGCGGGTCCATTGTCCTAACAGCTCACGGCCAGGCGCGCCAGCGCGCGGCGGAAAGCGCTGTGCCGTGGACTGGGAGCGCCAACGGCGACCACGCAGCGATATTTTTGTGTGTGTCTGGTGCTCTGCCTTGCGCCGGCGGTTGCGGTTTGGCGCTTGCGCGCCACGGAACTGCAGCCCGGGCTCAGCTTTCGGGAGAACAGGGGCAGACCGCGCCTGCGCTCGGAGCACGGGCGTGGTATGGCGTGGCCGATGCGCGCTGGGTGTTCGCTCCGCACGGGCAAAGCAGGCGACGCTGCACTTTGGAAACTGGAGTTGCGACGCGGCAGCGGGCGGCCGCGCGACGAACCCTGTCGCGGACAGCGAGCGTGTGGCAAAAGCGTGGTGCGTGCTCGGCCTGGCGGTACACGGAAAAGAAATGCTTTTGCAGAAAAGAAGGGGACGCGCGACGGACGCGGCTGCGACGCTGCTGCCCGCGCCACATCGCGCCACGAGCGCCGCGCCTAGCCGGTGGCGTCGGGGTCCCTGCGCCGCTTTCGCCGCGCATACGTCACCGTGGGGGTGCGGCGACCGGACAAGGGCGAGAACAGGTCTCGGCGCAGGGAGTCGGACCGCGCCGACGGAGGGGTGTCAGCCTTGCGGCCTGGGCCCGAGGTGGGCGTCAGGAGTCGCGAGGCCCGAGGCCAGGCGCGCTGGGGGGGCGGGGCCACAGCTGGAGGGTCTGCGAGCGGCTGCGCAGGGGCAGACTGTGCGTCGGGCAGTGCTGGGGGCGCCGCATCGGCCACAGCCGCGGCTGCCTGCGGAGCTACGTGCCCTTCGGAGAAGGCTGACGGCGAGCCGCTGCCTGCTGGGGCAGGAGGTGGGGCCGCTGCCGCTGCTGGGGCGCACTGCGCGGGCTGCGCGTGGGTGGCCTGCTGCGGACCCGGCGCTGCCTGGCGCCAAGGGGCCATAGTCGGAACCCGCCGGCTGGTGGTGGAGGGCGGCGCCGCGTCTGCCATGTGAGCCGGCTTGGCAGACGCGTCGCCGGGCTGGGGACGTGCCGGCGCCGCCTCCCCTGCCGCAGCCTGTGTTCTGTCCGCCTTCGGAAGCTCTGCCTTCGGAAGCTCTGCCTTTCGAGGTTCTGCAGAATGCGGCTCTGCCGGCCGCTGGGGCACTTGCTCGTCAACGACGGGCAGGGCGGGGGCCTTGCGCGGATGGGAGTCTGCGAACAGCCGTGCCGCTCCGGCGGGCGGGTCAACGGAGTGCGAACGCCATGAGGAGGCGGGGGAGGAGGCGGGGGAGGAGGCGGAGGCGTCGGCGCGGCGGCGGGCGAGGGTGGATCTCAGCAGCTCAGAGGGGGAGCGGCGCGGGCGGGCGGGCGCCGCCGGCGCAGGGGACGACGGCACGGCGGGAGGCGAGCTGGCGCCAGTCGGCAGAGCTGGGGCCGGGGCCTCTGCCGCTGCCTCCGCGGCGGGGCTGCACTGGTCGCGGGGTTGGCGGCGATCAGAGGGGTCTGGCTTCGGAGCGGCCGCGCCTGCCGCCCAGCCCGCCGCAGAGCGCGTCTCGCCTGGTGCGGCCGCGGCTGCCTCGCGCTGGGCGGGAAGCGCTCTGGCGCCAGGCGTCGGGGCCGTGGCGGGGCCGCCCGCGTCGGCTGACCGGCGGAGCCAGGAGGGCACTGCGGCCCTGCTTCGCTGCTGCCTCTGGTCCTGGCGCTGTGGGCTCGGGAGGGAAGCCTTGACCGGCGTAAGATCGTCCCCCGATGAGGCAGACCCGGCGCTCATCGGACCCTCTCCTCCCGCCGCCAGCAGCTGCCTCGTCACCTGGCCCAGCCGTGTCTGCATGCCGCTGTCCTCGAGGCCAGCGGCGCGCTGCAGGGCCAGGAACGCCTCCACCGCGCTGGCGATGCACCTGACCGACCCCATGCCCAGCGACGCCTCGTGGGCCGCCGTCGGGAGGGCGCGCCGAACCTGCGCTGCCGCCGTGTAGGCCGGAGGCCCGCCCTCCCTAGACCGGGCCGCTGCGCCCCTCGCCGCCGACGGGACAGAGCCCGTCGCGGCCACGGCCGCCGCCAGCAGGACGGCAAGGTGGCCCCGCACCAGGGCCCGCTCCCCGGCGCCTGGGCCTCGGCCTCGGCCGCCGGAGACGGGGCTGCCGCTGCCGCTGCCGCCGCCGGCGCTGCCTGTGCCACAGTGCCGAAATATCAGTGTGAGAGCCGACAGCACGGGCAGGACCCGACAGCGGGCGGACTGCGCGCCCTGACTCAGCTCGAGCGGGGCCGCTGCCCGCCTGCAGGCGCCGCCCAGGGCCCACACAGCAGCTGCCCCGGCGACAGGCTGCGGCTGGCGGGCTGGTGGCCGGGACGCCAGAGTTGTGGGGCCCTGTCGGCGGGCCCTCTTTCCCCCGCGGGGCCCCGCCGCGCCGTCGTCGCCGCTGTCCTCCGCGTCGATGCAGAGCATCCAGCTCTCCAGCGCAGAGGCCCGCTCACGACCAGCACCGTGGCTGCCACTCCTGCCGCCGCCACCAATGCTGCCGCCACCAATGCTGCCGCCACCAATGCTGCCGCCACCAATGCTGCCGCCACCAATGCTGCCGCCACCAATGCTGCCGCCACCAATGCTGCCGCCACCAATGCTGCCGCCACCAATGCTGCCGGGCCGGCTGCGGCGGCGGCTGCTCTCTTCGTCGCCCGGTTCGGCAGCGCGCCGTGTGGTCGGCTTGCCGGGGAGGACCACGACGCACTGCTGCAGCCACTCCGCCGCCTGCGGCCACGCCTCGACCACGTTGATGGCCAGAGATGCTGACATGATGACGGCATCGCTCTCCGTGTCGTCCTCCGCCGCGTGCATCGGAGAAGCGCCCGCACCGGCCGGCGCGGAGGAGGACGCGTCTGGCCAGCTGCTGGCCTGGCCACGGGGCGCTCCGAGGGATGCCGCCAGGGCACGGGCAGGCAGGAGCCACCCCGCCACCACCAGCAGCCCCCACGGCGCCAGCGGCGTTGCGTCGGCGCTCCCGCCACCCCCCGAAGCGCCCCCCGCTGACACGCAGCCGCGAAGCGCTCGGCCCGACGGCCCCCCGCCCGCTCCGCGCCCGCCGGCCACCCCTACCGCAGTGGACCGAGCGCCTGGCGCGGGCTCAGTGGCAGAGCGCCCGTTGAGCATGGCAGAGCCGGAGGATGTGCCGCTGGGCACCGTAGCGCCATTGGCCAAACCCGCCGCTTCCCAAGGCTCTGCCGGGCTCAACACTAGAACCCCCTCGCGCTCCACCAACGCGGCGACGGCAGTTCCTGCCGCGCCTGGGCGCTCGCTCGCGGCCGGCGGGCCAACCATCCCGGGCATCCACGCCAGCACCACGGGGGGCTGGGCTGCAGCGCCGCAGGCCATACCTGAGCCCCTCAGACCACCCTTCGCGCCCGCCCCGCCGCCGCCCCTGCCGCCCCTGCCGCCCCTGCCAGCATCGGAGTCGCCCCCGCCGGCTGCCAGGGCCGTCGCCGACCAGGCCGGAGGCGGCCTTGCCCCCGCCACTGCCGCGGCTGCAGACGGGCAACCGTTGGTTAGGTTAAGGAGGGCCTTTGCGCACAGCGACGCGATCACCTCGGCCTGCCAGGGCAGAGCCGCGGCTCTGCCGCACGTACGGGGCTTGTCATGCGCCGCCGCCGCCGCCGCCTTGGCTTCGTGTGCGAGAGCGAGGAGCAGCTCGGGAAGGTTCCTGGAAAATTCTGAACAATCAGGACCTCCTCCCGCCGGCCTGCCGGCCCTGGGGCTCGAGGCCCGCCTCGGCAGCTCGCTGAGCGACTCTGTACCCGGAGGCGCCGCGCCCGGGGCTGCTCCGACAGCGCCGGCAGACGCCGCGGCGGCCGCCCCCCAGGCCAGAGGGTGGGCAGCAGCGTCAGCCCTCTCCATCGGCACGAGGTCGATGCGCGCCCCGGCGAGGGTGGTTTGCCCGTCGGGAGAGAGGAACGCCATCTCGCACACCGCCACCAGCGCCAGGGCTGCCCGCAGCAGAGCCAGCGGCGCGGCGCTTCCCGGCAGAGCCAGTGCGGCTCTACCCTCCGCGATGGTCGCGGTGAGGGCCCCAACGCCGAGCCGCGCCGCCCACACCGCCCTCTTGGCCAGCTGCGCCGCCGCCACGGAAGCATGGGACCGCTCGGCCGCCGCTGCCGCTGCCGCTGCCGCTGCCGCTGCCGCTGCCGCTGCCGCTGCCGCTGCCGCTGCCGCTGAGGAGGAGGAGGAGGAGGAGGAGGTGCGTCCAGGCGGCGGTGGTGCCGCTGGGCCCGCGCTGCCAATTGGGGCGCCTGCATCGCTGCCGTGCTCGCCCCGAGGGCCTTGTTGCAGGCTCACAGCCGCACTGCCGGCTGGCCCGCCGTCCTGGCCGTCGGCTGGCTGGTCTGACGGCTCCGACAGCCCCCCCGGCGGCGACAGGGCCTCGAGGGGTCTCGCCTCCGACGACACGGCACCCGCGATCAGCGCCAGCGCCGCCACAGCGGCTACCTCGGCGGGCCCTGCGCTCGCCACGCCGCCGCTCCCGCCCCACGCTGCCGCGAGCCGCAGCAGCCGCGGCCTGACGCATCCCGCGTATGCCGACGCAGGGAATAGAGCGCTGTCACCTGCAAGCCGCGACCCCATCACCGCGACATCACCGCCGGCGACTCCGCTCGGAGCACTGGCGGGGAGCGCACCGCCCTTGTCTGCAGAGCCTTCGCCGCCCGCCCCCTCCGCCGGACCGCCGCCGCGAGGAGTCGGCGCTGGCCCAGACGCTGTTGCAGATTGGGCGCGCAGCGCAGCCGCTGCGGCCGCCACCGCCTCGGCGGCCTCTGAACTCCCCGCCTTGGTCGAAGATACACCCCCGGCTCTGCCGCCAACGCCTCTGCGGCGACCCCCCACTCGAGCGCGACGCGCCGGCCTGCCAGTGGACTCGGCTCCTGCAGCCGCGGCCCCAGCTCTGCCAGACGCGTCTGCCAGTGACAACGCAGCAGCAGCAGCAGCAGCAGCAGCAGCCGCTGACGGCGACGACGAGGGCCGCAAACCGGCTACGGCGCCGATTCGGCTGCCGCTGCCGCTGCCGCTGCTGCTGCTGCTGCTGCTGCTGCTGCTGCTGCTGCTGCTGCTGCTGGCACCGTTGGCCCCACCGTCGCGGTCAGACCGCGCGCCCCTGCACTGCGCCCGAATCACGATGCACAGCCCGGCGGCAGAGCCGGATGCTGGAGCCGCTGGTCCGTCCTGTTGCCGCGACGATTCCCCAGTCGCCACCGCGTCAGACGCACCCTCCCACGAGGCTACGTGCCCCGCCGACGCCGCTGCCAGCGCCGCGGCCGCCAGCGCCGCGGCCGCCAGCGCCGGCGTGGGCGGCGACGCAGTGGCTGCCGAGCAGCGGAGCCACTCGCAGGCGCCCAGCAGGCGGGCAGGAAGAGTGGCTCTGTCCGGCAGAGCTGTGGCTGCGGCCGGCAGAGCCCATGCAAGCCGCGTGGCGTCCGCAGCCTCCGCGGCGCGGTCCCTGCCTGCTCTGGCCAGGGCTGCGTCCAGCGCGGCGGCCGCGCGGCGGCGGGCGGGGGGCGCCATGACCGCTGCGCGGGGCCCGAATCGAAGCAGCGCGCTCGCCAGGCCGCCACTGTCGTCGGCGGAAGGTTCCGCCGCGATGGAGGCGGCGACCGCGGCAGTGGCGTCGGCAGAGTGCACCGTCGCGAGCAGATCCGCGGCCCCGCGCTCAAGGGCCGCCTCCACGTCGTGGCTCCCTGCCACGCGCGCCACGCCCGCCCAGCCTCGCGGGTCGGCGGCGGCCAGTCGGCTCAGCTCCGCCAGCGCCGCGAGGCGGGACCTCCAGCCGCGGTCCGAGGACGCTGGGCCGGCGCGCCGCAGTGCCTGCGCCAGCTCGGCGCCCTCGTCGGCGAGGGAGGGGAGGGGCGCGGCCAGCGCCGCCAGCGCCTCGCCCACCGAGTCGGCAACGCCACCGGCAAAGGCTCTCTTGCGGAGCTGGGACAGGTTCGCGCCAGCCCCGCGCCCCATGCCACCCGATGAGAGCGTGTCTGCGAGCCTCACTCGCTGCAGCGCCTGCCGACCGCTCATGCCGTCCAGGGCGTCGGAGGGCAGCAGGTGTGCAGGGACGTCCGGCAGCGCCCGGCGTCCTGCCGACCGGCCAGAAGAGGCCCCTGCCGACGCAGACAGCGCGTCGTCATCGCCCAGCATGGCTGCCATGCGCGCGCGGCGCCGTGCCGACGCTGCGGCGCGCGAGTATGTGGTAACTGGCTGCATCGGCCCCGAGCTGTGTGGCCTGCGTCTTGAACACGAGCCTCCGCTGCAGCCCGGCCGCGCTGGCGGGTGGGGATGCTGGTCCGCGTTTTAGGCGGCGCGCTCGCGCGCTGGGCCCGAGTGGCGCTGCTGACTCGGCTTGCTTCCGCAGAGGGGCAAATGCACGGCAGAGCCCGACGTTCTGGGGCGCCGAGGCTGCAACAGCCGCACCGGATTCTGCCCGCGCTCGTTTGATTCGACGCCCGCAAGCAGCCTGCCAGGGGCGCGGACATCGGTGTCCACTGGGCGAGGCGGAGGCCCTACGCCCTACTCGCGCCAATGGCAACAGCTTCCCCGGGCCAAACGGGGTCCGCGACCAACCGCTCGTTCGCGGGCGAGGTGAAGCCCCCCAAGGCCCCGACGAAGCAGTACTCCGCGGTGCGTGAGCTCTTGATGATGAGCGACCCGGTCGTGGCTGCGGCTGCGTTCCCGGCCTCTCACTGCCTGGAGACGTTCGCGCGTGTCCTGCTCGGCCGGAAGTCGTCTCGCGATCGCTCCTCCTCGCACACGCGGCCCGGGGAGGATACCATCGACCCGCCCCGGCCAGCGCGCGTGGGCGCACCGGGTGCGGTCCCTGTGGCTGTGGTGAGCCGAGCCGCGGGTCGCGCCGACCCCGCCGTTGCCATGGCCGGCGCTGCGGCCGCCTCCCTTGCCGCACAGCCCGCCACTGCGGCCCCCGGGGCCGCGGCCCCCCAGCTCGCCAACCCACTCATGCAGTGGATGATGTCCATGGTGGTAGGCCCCGCCGCAACGGGCGCCACGCCCTGGCCAGAGGGAGGGCATGCCTCGAGCGCCCCGCGAGTCCGCTTCGCGCCCGGCACTGCTGGGGCTGGGAGCAGAGGCCTCCGCGGCGCCGATCAAGCGGAAGACAATGCGGACGAGGGGGCGGGGGAGGAGGTGACCGCTCGCCGCCCGCTTCTGGGGGGGGTTGCGTCCGACCGCGACTACACGGACGGGGTTGACGTCCTCCGTGACGGCATCGACACGCTCCTCGACGCCGAGCTCCACGCGGCAGAGCGGGGCGAGCGACGGCTCTCAGCCATGCAGGGCGGTTTCGCGTCGTCTCTGGACGGGGACGACATGGTGGCGCTGGGGGCGTTCGAGGGCGACAGCGACATACTGGGCGCAGAGGTGATGCGTGGCTACTTTGAGCCGGAGGCGACTGCTGGCGATGACGCCACAGCGGCGGGGGACGCGGTGGCAGCGGCGCCCACGGCCGCCACTGCGCCCGCGGCCGCCACTGCGCCCACTGCGCCCACGGCCGCCGCTGCGCCCGCCGAGGCCCTCCTGGCCGAGCAGTCGCTGCCGGGCTGGCAGGCGCCGCGCTCTCGCTTCGCGGGGCTGCCTCGCCTGGCGTCCGGTGGGCAGGACCGGGCGGCAGAGGCCATGCCGGCTCTGCCGCCATCCCCGTCCGGATCGGACGCAACGACCTCGAGCCTGACCACGGCCCACGTCGCCGCGGCGCTGATGGGTGGACTGGGCGCTGGGGCGGGGCAGTTGGGGGGCGCGAGCCGGTCGACGTCTCCTTCGGGCGGGCATCAACATGCTGCAGCGGAACCGGCCCACGAGCAGGAGCAGGAGCAGGAGCAGGATCTGGAAGGATTTGACGACGCGGATCAAGGCCAAGAGGGAACGCCGACGTCGCCGACGTCGCCGGCGTCGTCGCTGGACGGGGGCGACGACGGTGAGGCTGCGGCAGAAGCCGCCGCAGCAGGCGCGGACCAGCCGGTGCAGGAGCAGGGGGGCCTGCGGGAGCAGCCGCAGCCGCAGTCGAGGCTGGATGAGGAGGCGGAGGCAGAGGCGGAGGAGGAGGATCCGCCGAGCACGCCTGTTCGGGGCGGCGCCGCTTCGGCGGCGGCTCCGAGGACGCCCCACAGCAGGCCACTGTCCAAGCACGCGTCCGCGTCTGGCGCCAAGGGCGGCGCGGGGGCGTCGCCAGCTGCGGACCCTGCCGCCGCCCCCGCCACGCCGGGGCTTGGCTCGCCGCTGAGCGTGGGCGCGGCGCTGCAGGGACTGGACGCGGCCCTCATGAGCGCGGAGCGTGGGGGGCTGCGGGCCGGCGCTGCCCGGCGAGCTGCCCAGCTGGGCGCCAGCAACGCAAGCTTCAGCGCCCAAGATGACGGGCACAACGACGACGAGGACGAGGAGCTCGACGCGTCCATGGCGTCAAGCGTGGCGAGGGAGCTGGCTGGGGAGGGCGAGCCGACTGCTGCCGCGACTGACGAGGCTTGATCTCTCTTGGCAGCACGGGCTGGGTTGCGCACGCGCGCGCCCGGGGCTTGAGTGAGAATGAGCCAGAGCCGATATTTGGCCTGCCGAGAATACACAGTCGCGCTTGGCAATGAATGGGCTCCGCTGCCACGCGCGACACCCCCTCCGCTCACAACTAGGCGCAAGGCCCTCGGGCGTCTTTCGTTGGCGTAGCTGTGGGCCCTGTGAATGCCCCGTCGGGGGGGCTCGTCCGGGCGGCCGAGGCGACGACAAGCGGGACGAGCTCGCCCGCCTACCGCAGCCCCTTCTGCGGCGTTCCTGGAGGCCCTTGAGGCGGACCGGCGGCGTGCGGCTGCCTTGGAGGCGGAAGTTGCAGTGAAAGCGGCCCCTGATGTTGCTGCCAAGCCGCGCGGCCGCGCGCCTCGGGGCTATGCTTTCGACGACAGCGGCAAGCTGTTCCGGCTGGCCGCGCCAGGGGACGCGGCAACAGCAGCTCTCGCGCCGAGGAAGCGGTCGCGAGCATCTGTGCTCCCGAAACTGGGCGAGGTCCGTGCGTCGCGGAGCTGCCACGCCAAGCGGGTCCGGACCTTGAGCCGCATGCCGGTCCGCGGCGCCGCGGGCTTGGCCACGCTTCGAAATGCCGGCACGGTGGGCCTACTGGAGGGAAGGCGAGCTGGCGGCGTCTGGCCTGCGCGTGGACGGGGGGGGCAGCTTGCGGCCATGAGCGCGCGGCGAGCGAGGCCTCGCGCCTGGGCGAGGAGCGCGTCCGTGAGGGCAGGAGTAGGAGCGGTTGCAGCAGCGATCGAGCGGGAGCCGGTTGTGTTTGGGAGCGCAAGGCAGCTCGCGGTGCAGGTGGGGCCGCACGCGTGGTCAGGGCAGGTTCTGATCGGCCGGCCGCACGACAGGGCAGGGGGCGCAGCAACGGTGTCGGTGAGCGTGGCGGTGAGCCGAACCGTTGACTCTGCGCCGCCAGCCGCCGCCCAGGCGGGCTCGGCACGGGCGCTTGCCACCCCCCGCCGCTTCTTGTCGCTCGCTGGGCCCGTGGACACGACGTGCGGAGGAGCCGGACCGGCCGAGTGCGGCGGGTCGCTGATTGTGGGAGCGAGGAACGGCGCCCTGTGGATGGTCCCGCCCCCCTTGCCGCTGCGCCCGAGCTCTCGCTTGTGCGGCACAAAGTGCGCTGGCTGCGGCGCCGTGCGCGCGTGGACAGGGCTTCAGCGAGCGGTGATCGGTGCCGCCGCGCCAGCGCTGGGGCCGCCGGCGTGGCATGCTCCCATCCGGCAAGTTCCAGCTCGGGTGCAAGACCTGCCGGCCTTCATGGTCAGGCCGCCAGCTGAGCCGCGAAGCTTGAAGCCAGCCCGCGAGTTCAGGCGCGCTTCCGGGCACCGAAAGCCAGCCACTGCCTCCCCGCATGCGTTGACTTCGAGCGGCACGGTTGCAGCCGTGTGGCGGCAGGAGCCACCGGCGATGGTGCCTGCGTGCGCCTGCGCGCGCTACGCCCCCGGCGCGCTCGGCTGGCGGGTGTGGGTGGGAGACACCTCGTCCACCGCGCTGAGTCTCGATGTGCGACGGGCTGGCGGCCCCGCGCTCGCAGTGTTTCGCGGCTTCGCAAGCGTTCCGGGACGGCGCGCGGCCACCCTGTCGCTGAGCGACTGCGGGTCATACCTGATCGCGCTGTCTCTGCACACCGGCCGGGCAGCCGTGTGGGACGCCATGCGGGGAGGGCTGCCGCTTCGACTTGCAAGCCCCGGCTGGGCGCGCTCCGTCGCGGTTGCTGCGCCGCGCATTCGCATGGTCGAAGCCTCGGGGCGCGACGGCGGCTCGGACGGGCTGCTCCAGTTGCAGCTGTTCCCGGGCGTGGAGCTTTCGAGCTAGCGATGTGGGTTGCTGCTTGCAAGGCCCACGCGCTCAGAGGCTGGGGCTCCGGATGGCACGCCGCCACGCTCGCCACCCGACCACCAACGGACGCGTTGATCTCGCTCGTGTGCAGGCAGCGGCCAGCATGCTTGCGCCCAGCGTCTGGCTGCCATGCGCGATGCAACAAAAAACAAATGGCGATTCGACAGAGTCAAGAGTCACCTTTGCCGCTCACGACACTCAACCGCGCGAGGCCGCAATCATCGCCTCGACCTCGCTGAGCTTTTCGCGGGACTTGCCCGCAGCCTCCCCAGCCGCCCGCTCCGCCGCGTCGATGCGCAGCCACCCCTCCCAGTCCACTGCTTGCGGCCAGGCAACCGCCGCGGTCGACGCGCCGGCGAGCGCACCGGCCTCCCAGTCGTCGAGGATGGCCTTGACGCTGCCCTTGGCGCACACAATGTTGGTCCCGATGATTCCGCTGGGACCGCGCTTCAGCCAGCCCGTCACGTACAGGCCCACGTCGGGCACACCGGCCTCGTCCACCACTCGGCCGGCGTCGTTGCGCGCGACGCAGCGCTGCGCGTCGAAGCTCAGACCGGGCACCGCCACCGAGCGGTAGCCGATGGAGCGCAGCACCAGCTGCGAGGGCAGAGCGACCTCGTCACCGGTGGCCACTGCGCTCTGGGCTCCGGCGGGGCCCTCGAGCCGGGAGCGGCTCAGCAACGTGGAGCCAACGCGGGCCCCCTCGCCCGCCTGGAAGCCAGTAGGGCTGAGCAGGAACCGGAGGTGGACCTCCTTGGCCTTGCCGTGCTGGGGCACGGCCCCGCTCTCGTCCGCGTGCAGGCACTTGCCCGTGTCCCGCAGCAGCGCGTCGATCTTCTTTGCCGCCCGGGACTTGCTCAGCTCCTCGGCGGACGCTTCCGTCGCCCCGGCATCGAGCTCGTGGGTGTGCGCCACCAGGGCCGCGTCGTCGAGGCGGGTCAGCTCGCGAAGCTCTTTCATGGTGAACGCCGCCTGTACGTGCCCGCGCCGTCCAACCACGTGCACCCGCCGCACGCGGGACGCGGCAAGGGCCTCCAGCGCGTACGAGGTGATGTCCGTGTGGCGCAGCTCGTCGGGGGTCTTGGTCAGCACGCGCGCGCAGTCGATTGCCACATTTCCTTGGCCGACAATGACCACGTCCTCGGTGTTCTGGAGCGCCTCGGCCCACGGGTCGTCCTTGTGGTCCGGGTGGCCGTTGTACCAGTTGACAAAGGCGCGCGCGCCCCCGACGCCCTCCAGGTCCTCGCCCGGCACTCCGAGCTCGCGGTCGCTCGATGCGCCGTACGCAAGCAGCACGGCGTCAAAGGACTTGCGCAGGTCCGACAGCTCCACGTCCTCGCCCACGCACACGTTGCCGTGGTACCGGAAGCGCCCTTCGCTAGCAAACTCGGCGGCCACGGACTCGAAGTCCACCGTGACGTTCTTGACCTCAGGGTGGTCCGGCGCAACGCCCGACCGCACGAGCCCGAAAGGAGTGGGAAGCCGGTCCACGATGTCCACCGTCGCGCCGGGGTGGGTCTTGAGCAGGTACTTGGCTGCGTAGAAGCCCGACGGGCCGGAGCCGACGATGCACACGCGCGGGCCGGCGGCTGCCGCGCTGGTGACCCACCGCCTGCCGGAACGCCCAGCGGCGCGCATCGCGCTGCGGGAAAGCATCGGGCCTGAAGCAGGGGCGCCCTCCGGGCCGGCTTGAGGGAAGTGCGCGGCCGTGGGGGCGGCGGGCGACTGGCGGCCGGCTCGGGGCGCCGCGATCTGTCGCGCGGCGCGCGATGGCGGGTCAGCAACCTCCGGCCGCGGGCCGGCAGAGGCCGGGAGCCGTCGGCCCATTTTGCGAGCTGCTCGCCGCGGCCGCGGCAACCACTCCCGCCGGGACCCGAAGCGGAATGCTCTCAGCAGTCGCCCGTGTCAGCGCCTCTGTGGCTGCCCGCGGCCTCGCGCGCGGCGCCTCGGTTGGGCTGCGCGCCACCTCGCGGCGCGCCATGTGTGAGTGGCGGGCGCGCCTCCCCGTCTTCCTCGCCCCGCCGTCGCCCGGGACTCTATCTGCCGCCCGGGAGGCGTTGCCACAGACCAGTTGCGCCCGCCCTTGCCGCGCTGGCGCACACTTGGGCGCCTCAGGCCTGGAAACGCCCGCTGGTATCGGCACCACCATTCGGCCGCGCCGCGCTGAAGGCCGCCCCGCCAGCCCGCGCCTGCCCGCCCCGGGCCGGAGCGGACAGGGCCGCTTTGCGTGTGGCGCGGCGCGCCTGCAGGTGTGCCCTGCCGGTGGCGCAGCGGTGCCCGGCTCGGGTCGCGCGCTGGACCCGCAACCTCGTGCCAAGCTCGCCCCTTCGTTTCGTCGCTGTGCGCCCCATCCCCCGCAGCCACGGTGTCCCTCTCGTTTGTTGACAAGGACGGCAATGCCACTGTGGTCAAGGACGCTGCCATCGGCGACTCTCTGCTCGACGTGGCCCACGACAACGGCATCGACATCGAGGGCGCATGCGAGGGCGAGTGCGCCTGCTCCACTTGCCACGTTATCCTGGAGGAGCACGTGTTCGAGGACCTCCCGGAGATGAGCGAGGCCGAGGAGGACATGCTGGACCTGGCCGCGGGCCTGACCGACACGAGCAGGCTCGCGTGCCAGGTGCACGTGGATGCGGGGTTCGAGGGCGCGGTCATCCGCCTGCCGGACGAGATCACGAACATGCTCGACTGAGCGGCGAGGCACCGCGTGCACGATCACCCGTGTGTGTGTGTGCGCGCGCGCGCGCGTGTGTGAGTGTTTGTGGATGTGTGGGTGGGCTTGTGTGGCTGCTGGGGCGTCGCTGCGGCCAATGCCAAGCGCCGATGGCAGCTGGTCCACCCCACCCCACCCCACCCCACCCCTCCTTTGCCCGTCATTCACGCGCCATCGCAGCGGCGCCGCATCCCAATGGCGTGTGCGCTTGTGCGTGAGAGCAGTCGGAGCCTTTCTGCGCGCGACGGCTGACTGGGCTCACGCACGCTTCGAGCACGCAACCGACAGAACATGCAAAGGCACTCAGCCACGAAGAGGAGGAGGGGGCAGCACAGAGGGGGCGCTTCGGCAGCGCCATCGGCTCAGCGCGGTGCCGCCTCACTTGCGCTTAGGGCGCAGCAAGGCGGAGGGCGTGAGCATGACGCGGCGGCCCTCGGCGGGGGCGCCTCCTGCAGCAGGGGCCGCAGCCGGGGCAGGAGCCGGAACTGGCTCCGCCGCCTTGGCAGCCGCCGCCTTGGCAGCCGCCGCCTTGCGCTTCTGCTTCTTCAGGGCCGCAGCGAGGCTCGGGGGCGTGGCGGCGGGCTTAGCCTCCCATGCACCGGGGGTGGCGGCTTGGGCCCGTGCAGCAATGGACGGGGTCGCTGCGCCCGGCGCGGCGCGGACGGGGTGCGGGCCGACGGGGACAGGGGCGGCCATGCCAGGGTGCGGACGGCTCCAGCCCGGCTGCCCGGCGCCGGGCACAGCACCGCGGCCCACCATGGGCTGGCCGTGGCCGTACGGGTGAGCCGGGACTGGGACCACGCCCCCCGCCGGCGCGCCGGGGTGGAACGGTGCGCCGTGCGGAGGCGGGGCGAACTGCGTAGGAGCGAAGCCCGGGGGAGGGCCGTAGCCAGGGGCGGGGCCCACGGGGGACCAGGTGGCGGGGGGCCCTGGGTGGCGGCGCGCGTTCATGAGCTGCTGCAGGGCAGTGAACTTGGGCCGGTCCGATGCGGGAGCGGGGGCCGCGGCGGGGGCGGGCGCAGCCACGGGTGCCGGCGAGGGCGCCGGTGCCGGCGCGGGGGTGCGGGCGACGGGGGCGGCTGGTGCGGCCGGGGCGGCCGGTGCGGGGTCGCGTGCCTTGCGAGCCCTCTTCTTCTTGGCTGGGGAGGCTGCCGCCGTCTTGGCCACCTCAGCCATGTAGGCCGCAACAAGGTCATCGGCGGGCGCAGCTGCAGCTGCAGCAGGGGCGGGAGCCGCGGCCTCGGGGGCCGAGGCCGGCGCGCCGCCGGACCGGCGCTTGGTGGCGATGGGCGAGGGCTTGGCCGTGGCGGCCGCAGCCTCCACGCCGCCGCGGCCACCGGCGCCGCTGCGGCCGAAGCCCTGCGCCGCCGCACTGCCTGGGCCCCTGGCCAGCTTGACTGGGCTGGACCGCTGCGCGGCCGCCGTGGCGGGGGCAGCCTTGGCCGCCGCTGCCGGTGCTGGGGCGGAAGCTGGTGCGGGCGCGGGTGACGGGGCGGCCGCCTTGCCTGCCTTCTTGCGCTTCGCGGCGCGGCTCTTGGACGTCGACTTGGCAGAGCCGGAGGCGGCGCCTGCCGTGGCGGCACCTGCCGCGGCGACACCTGCCGCGGCGGCGGCGGAGGGCTGGCCTGCGCCAGAGGCTGCGGCGCCGGCCAGGGCACCGGACCCCGTCGGGGCGGGCGCGCGGCCGACAGTGGGCACCATCATCACCGTGTTCCAGCGCAGGAGGGCGCCGCGCCCCGGGCTGCAGAGCCCGTTGAGCGTGGAGCCGCCGTCGACCGGCGCGTCCCAGAGCACCTCCACGTAGCCCGTGGAGCCGTGGACAGCCACGACGACGCCCCGCATGCCCAGAGGGGCGCGGGCCTCCGCAAGGTTGCAGATGCGGGCGCCCAGCACGGGAGTGTCGTCGCCGGAGGCGCCGGCCGTGGCCATACCCTCGCCGCCCCCGATGTCACCGACAGCGTAGCCCTCGTCCTCCCGCGCGAAGACGTCGCTGGGGGCCACGCCGTCGATGCGCGCCGCCGGGCAGCCCAGGTCCGAGAGGCGCTGCAGGGCGGCCCTGGCTGCGGCGCCGGGCTCGGCGCCGGCCGCTGCCGCCGCCTCGGCAGCCTCCATCAGGCCGTTCAGGCCTCTCACGCGCGGCGAGCCCAGCTCCGTCGCCTTGCCCTCCAGCAGAGCCATGGCCCGCGCGGACATGACGGAGGTGTTGGTGGTTACCAGCGGCCTGTTGGCAGTGGCCACCTGCCCCTTCCAGGTGAGGATGGCCTCGAGCTGCGGGCCGCCGCCCACCTGGTGGATCTCCAGCCAGCGAGCGGAGGGGTTGGCGTCGATGGCGGCGACCACGGCCGGGAAGCGCTCCGCGTAGCTCTGCACCAGCTGCACAGCTGCGAGCGTGAACTCCCACCCGATGGCTGCGCCGCCGGATCGCGAATCGCGGTCGCCTCTGCCGCCGCCGCCGCGGCCGCCGCGGCCGGCGGACGCGAGCGCAGCTGCGGAGTTGGAGCCTGGGAGCCAGGCCACCTGCCGCGCCGCCGCGCCGCGGGGCCGCGCGTACCCGGGGAGAAACAGGTCCTTCCTGACGCGGAGGTTGAGGCCGATGTCGATGTTGTCCCGCGAGCGCCCGACCTTGACCGTGCCGGCCAGCTGGCCAAAGGTCCCCGGGGAGATGCCGGCGAGGGCCGCGGCCTCGTGCGTGGGGAAGTACCGATCGTCAATGTTGGCGAGCGCCACGCCGAAGGCGGGCTCAACGCCGCCGCCCCCCGCTGTGGCGAGGGAGAGGGTGCCGGCGGCGAGGTCGCGGGCGATGACGATGGCAGCCTCGCCCTGGTGCGGGCCTGAGAGGACGACGACGGGGTGGCCGGGGCGGAAGCGGTCCACCGGGGAGCGGCCGGACACCTCGTTGAAGCGGGGGTCCGGGTTGGGGTGGTTGGCCAGCAGCAGCTGGCCCGGGATGAGGAGCTCGCCGATGGAACCCGGGGCCGCGAACGTGCGAGAGAGGTTCCCGGTGACGGGGTCGCGCGTCATGCCCACCAGCTTGGCCACGCGCACGAGGAGGGAGACCGGGCCGGCGGCGATGCCGCACGGCAGGAGGCGGCGCGACTCGGAGCCGGACAGGAGCGTGGAGGCGACGTTCTGCGCGCTCTCCAGCCACGCCTGCCTCCGCTCCGGGGGCCAGGAGCGGGCGACCACCTCGCCCGTGACGGCGTCGCGACTGACCTCGCCCTTGGCGTCGCTCACTGCAGTCACCATGACGGGCGTGAGGTGCGGCCAGGACGCGTAGGCGACGGTGCCCACGAGGGACGCCGCCTCGTTGGCGGTGCACTCGCCGGCGTGCAGCGACAGGGGCGCGTCGGGGACGATCTCGAGCTCGTCGTCGGCGCCCTCGCTGCCCGCCGCGCTGTCGCCGCGGGAGAACTCCCCGGAGACGGCCCGCGCAACCGCAGCCAGAGCCTGCTCGGGCGGGCGGGCGCAGGTGGTGGCCGTGTAGTGCACGGAGAAGGAGGGGGTGTGGGGCACAACGGTGGCGGGCGCGTCGCTGAGGGGGCGCGCTGCAAAGGCGCCGGCTGCGGCTGCGGCTGCGGCCGCGGAGGAGGGAGGGGCGAGCTCGTCGGCGGCGCCCTCGCTGCCCGCGGCTGCGCCGTCGGCAGCAGCGGAACCCGGGTCGTCCGGCACGGCGAGGATGTAGGGAGCCTCGGTGTCCTGGCTGGGGCGGACCTCGGAGCGGATGTAGCCGCTGGCGAGGGCGTGCTCCGAGACGGCCATGACGACGGAGTCCTTCCTGCTGGAGAACCCGAAGATGTTCACCTCCACTGGGGCGCGCACCGGGGCGAGGGGGAGGGAGTGCAGGGTTGGGTAGCCGGGCGCCGGGACGACGCAGCCGACGGGGGGCAGCGGCTCGAAGCCCGTGGGAGGGAGGCTGGGCTGCACGTGGACGGTCTGGCGGCTGCGGCAGCGTGTGACATCAGGGAAGTCTGAGGCGCGGATGAAGGAGGCGGCCTCTGGCGTTCCGATGAGGTGGAGCGGGGGCAGCAGCGGGGAGGGGAGGGTCTCCGTGGCGGTGACGTCGCGCACGATGTCGTAGGGCTTGCCGTAGGAGTTGCGCTTGAGCTCGTCGGGGGTGAGAGTAGAGTCCGGCGCCAGGTCGGCGATGGCCTTGAGCATGCGCTGCTCCCTGATGAAGGGGATGATGGTGACGCCCTCCCAGGGGTTCTTCTTGCCGTCCATGTCCACGCGAATGCTGGCGACGTCGGGGTAGAAGTCGAGGAGCGGGGAGTCGCTCGAGACCATGAGGCGGCGGTACGAGGGCGGGAGGAACTTTGCCGAGGCGGCGGGCAGGCAGCCGAGCAGCTGCTGGAAGGGCCGGAAGGGCTTGCCGAGCTCGAAGGAGTAGGGGCCGAGGTCGCCCATGCCCACGAGGTCCGAGACCATGGGCGAGTAGTGGAAGGGGAAGAACCAGCCCCAGGAGGGGCAGCCCTGGTAGTAGTAGAGCATCACCCACTGGAGGGCCTCCCCGAAGCACCTGCGGAGCTTGGTCAGAACGGCCTCGTGCTCGGGGACGGGCTCCTCCCCGCCGATGACCAGGCCGAACTTGGCGAGGTAGAAGCGCTCTCTGCGGCCCAGGTCGCGGGCGCGCCGAGCCTGCCTCGCGATGGCCAGCTGGGTGGATTCGGACAGCGAGACCGCCGCGGCGGCGCCCGCAGACGGCGTGCCATCAGCAGAGGGGGCCGGGCTGGCCTCTGCACCAGCGGCGCCGGCGGCGGCGGCCTCGGCGGCGGCGGCCTTTCGCGCCTCCGCGGCGGCGGAGGAGATGGCGGCGGCGTGGGCGGCGGAAGCCCTGGCCTCGCGCTCGCGAACGGGAATCACGTCCTCGGTGATGCCGGACTGGCGCAGCGACGACATGGCAGCCGCGACCGCGCGGTCGCCGCGGGAGGGCGCGGAGGAGGAGGGCGACGGGGCGGCCGAGGCTGCGGCCGCGGCCGCGCTGGGCGACGCCCCGGACAGGAGCTGCGCCGGCGTCAGCAGGCGGGACGCCGCGGGAACCGCGACCGACGCGAAACCGCTCGCCACCGCGTCGGCGACGGCCCCTGCCCGCATGCGTGCCTCCACGCCGGCAGAGCCGGCGATGACCCAGCCCGCTTCGTCGTCGCTGTCCCCTGCCTCGAGAAGGAAGGCCTCCATGGCGCCGTCGGCGTCGGCGGCTCCCGCGGCGGGGGCCTCCGCCGCCGCTGCCATCTTGTCCGTGACGCGACCGAACAGCCGCAGCTGGTCCTTGGCCTCGCGCTGCTTGCGGGTGTGGTGCTTGGCCATGGCGGCGTCGCGGCGCTTCATGGTGTCCTCCTCCATCGCTCCCATCGCGAGCAGCAGCGGGTCGAGGCGGGCGAAGTTGATGATGCCCCGCTCGGAGAGCCAGCCGCCCACGGTGGGAAGGGTCTCGCGGTAGAGCCGGATGAGCTCGTCAAGGGCCCCCTCGCCGATGTCAAGCGAGGGAAGGTGGGGAATGAAGTCGTTCCCGCAGAGGGCGGTGAGGAGGACGAAGTCGTCGACGCAGCGCTCACCGTCCCACGCGAAGGGCATGGCCTCGAGGGCGGCGGGGGCCGGGCGCATGTCCATCTCCAGGTACTCGCGAAGCACCCCGATGTGCAGGAGCTGCCACTTGACGTGGCGCGCGGCCCTGGTCTTGGCCTTGGTGTCGTGCTTGGAGTTGCGGAACCCCATGAAGTCGATCTGCTCGCGAAGCAGGCTGAAGTGGGGCTCGTGCACGGCCAGGGAGAGCATGATGAGATCGGCGTCGAGGCCCGCCATGATGTGGCGGGTGTTGGGGTCCCAGCCCGGCTGGCTCTTGGCGGCGCGAATCCACTCCACGATCTTGTGCTCGCCCTCGCCGGGCACCTCGTGGCCCGAGAAGATGATTCGGAGGTCCCTCCACGCGGGGTCGTCGCGCAAGCGGCGGCGGATGTAGTACTGCAGCTGCTTGCTGACGCGGGCCATGAAGGGGGTGCCGGGCGTGATCTGGTTGGAGTCGAAGAGGTCCTCGTCGTCGAACACCTCGCCCATCTCGCGGGCCTCGGCGCGGGCCTCGGCGGCGTCCTTGGCGGCGCGGAAGCGGCGGGAGCGCTGCTGGTTCATCTTGGCACGGGGCGCCACGCCGTCGACGGCGAAGTAGATGAGCTTCCTCGGCCGGGTGATCTTGACCATGTTGTCGATGTAGCTGAACATCTTGTGCATCACCTCCGAGTCCGTGAGCGACTTGGACAGCCCGTCACCGTGCGTGGCGCCGTGGATGACGCCGTTCATGTCCAGGTACAGGTTGTCAAAGTGCGGGAGCAGCGTCGCATCGTCGATGGCCTGGTTGATGAGGGGGTACCTCTCGGAGATCCAGCGGTAGAACTTGGGAACGCCCTGCAACAGGAAGCGACGGGCAGTGAAACCGTGGGACCGCGCGGGGGCGGGTGGCGGAGGCGGTTCCAGCAGTGCGCGAGGAGCGCCACCACCGCACACACTCATAATTTCCGGCTCGGGCAATTGACGACTCGCGCAGGCTCGCTGCAGAACGGCCCGCGCCGAAGCCTCCGGGCGCCCCTGCCGCTGGCGGCGCGCAGCAAAGCCTAGACCCGGCACTGGAGCGTGCCCGGGCCAGCCCCGCGAGGGCAGATGCCGGCGCCAATCGGAATTTCGCGTTGCCAATGACGTCCGGCTTCAGCCTCGAGTGGCTGTCCCCTTTGCTCGCCGCCGTGAGATCGGCCCGCGCGTGCGCGCTGACGCCTGCTGGCAGCCACTGGGTGCGGTGCGACACCTGGCGGGATGAGCCGTTGTCCGGCGCGCGCTGCCTGCTGCCCGACGGGCAACTGCTTTCGCGAAGCCGCCGTTCCGCTGAGTGCTCACCATTGCAAAGCTGCGATGCCTCTCGTGGTCAGAGGCCGAGGCGCAGTCACCAAGAACGAGGCGCCGCCTGGCAGGGCGTCTCGAGCCCTGGTCCGACTAAGTGTCCGCGCACGGGGCAGACGCCCGTCCGTCGCCGCCGCAGCTTGAGCTGCCCTGCCGGCTGGCAGGGTTGCGGCCGGCAATCCGCCGCTGACTAGGCCGTTGCAGGGCGCCCCAACTCAGGCCTCAACTATCGGCAGAGCAACGGGCCGGAGAGCGCGGCGCTTCGTCGAGTGCGCCGTTGGCGCGCCCGCGCTGCCCCGCACGCCTTCGCGCACACAGCTGCTGCAGCTCGGGACCCTCTGCCGAGCGCCAGCCGCAGTCGTCGGCTTCGCCAAAGCACCGCCGGAGCTCTCCGGGGTCCCGCACAACCGTCCCCGCTCAGGAACCATGGCTGCCACGGACGCAGCTTCCGCCACGCCCGCCGCCCCCGCCGCCGGCCCGACCGAGCAGGTGCTCGCGGCGCTTGGCGACGTGACTCCGGACACGGCGGCCCCGGAGGCGCCAAACACCACGTTCTGCATCGTGGGAGGGCCCATGGGCGCCATGGAAGAAGACGCGGCGGAATACGTGGCCAGCAAGGTGCTCAGCGGCGAGCGCACGCACTACACCCGCGCGGAGCTCGGCTCCTGGGCGCACTCGGAGGGCTCGCTGACCGTGCTGGGCAAGGCGATCGCCTCGTGCCCGGGGATGGTGGAAATCGACTTTGCAAACATCGTGGCCGGCCGCAGGGAAGCGCAGGCCGTGGCGGCGTACCGCGCCCTCGCGGACCAGCTGGAGCCGCTGCGCGGCAAGATCCGCCTTGTTGACTTCTCGTACAACGCCATCGGGCCGCGCGGCCTCGCGCCCCTCCGCGGGCTGCTGCTGGAGCAGACGGCCCTCGAGGAGCTGATCATGGTGCGCTGCGGCGTCAGCGGCGCCACGCAGGAGAGCATCGCCGACCTGCTCCTCTTCCGCGGGGCCCTGGACCGGCCCGCCCCGGGCGCCGCCCCTGCCGCCGCGGACGCCCCCCTGCCCCCCGCGATGGCCACCCGCCTCCGCCGGCTCATCTTCGACAACAACCTGGCCAAGGACCAGGGCGCCCAGGCCATGGCCCGCATCATCAGGCACTCCCCCGACCTCGAGGAGTTCCAGATGGGCATGTCCCGCGTGGAGAGCGCGGGCGCCATCGCCCTCATGGACGCCATTCGCGCGCTGCCCCGCCCCAACCTCCGCCGCATCGACGTCCACGACAACGTCTTCGGCGAGGCGGCCGGCCCCGCCGTCGCCGCGACCGTCTCCCCCGCCGTCGTCCCGGCCCTCGAGGAGTTCCTCGCCTCCGACCTCATGCTTCACGACGGAGGCGTCGCCATGGTCGCCCGCAGCCTCCTCGGCCTCCCGGTGGAGCCCACCGGCGACGACGCCGCCGACCTCACCCCCGACCCCGCAGCGCTCAAGCGGCCCCTCCGCGTCCTCTCCCTCGGCGGCAACGACGTCGTCGTGGACGGCGCGGCCATGCCCTTCGTGGCCCTCCTCCTCCGCGAGCTCCCCGCGCTGCAGGAGATGCGGCTGGCAGTGAACGACATGGGCTTCGCCGTGCGCCTGCTCGCCGACGCCCTCCGCCAGCGCCGCGCGGCGGGCAGGCCCGACATCCGCCTGCTCGACATCAGCGGGAACCTCTGCCACCCCAAGGCGCTGAACGACGTGGTCGACGCCTGCATCGAGTGCGGCGTGGCCCAGCTGGAGATCGGGGGCAACTTCGGCAGCGAGGAGCGCGTGCAGGGGTGGGCGGACAGGGCCGCGGCGGCCGGCGGCGCCACCACCATCTCCACCAGCGGCGGCGAGATGGAGCCTGAGGAGGAAGACACCGAGGCCGAGGAGGAGGAGGCCTACGAGCACGTGGCTCTGCCGGAGCTCCGCACCCCCGCCGACGCCGCGGTGGACGCCCTCGCCGACGAACTGGCCAAGGCCACTGTGGAGGAGTAGGTGCCCGCCTGCGGCGCGTGTTTCGGGCAAGGTGCGTGGTGCGCCGAGTGGGCGCAAGCTTCCTGGCGGACGAGGCAGCAGGTCTGTCGGCGCAACGAGCTGACAAGCCATTGCTTGCAACGAACTGGCTTGGCATCGCGGGGCCCGGCTGCGGCGCCCGCTGCTGCCCACCCGCACACACGCACTGCCGACAGCGAGCCCCGCAACACGCACACGAAGCCAGGCCCAGCGATGGGGACGCAAGAAAGGCTCCGGCCCGGCGGACGCGCCTGCCGGCGAAGAATGAACATCGTTGGGGAAGACTCAGTCCTTGAAGGCTGGGGGCCGATTCCCCATCCTGTGCACGACCACGCCCACGCCCGCCTCGCTCGAGTTGGCCGACGCCACGGAGCGCGCGCCGCGGGACCCGCCAACGACGGCGTGCTCGTCCCAGGCCACGCCTGCGTTGGGGAGCTGGCGCGAGGGCCCCGGGCCGCCTCCCGGAACGAAGTGGCCCATCACGGGAGGGTAGATCACATCGGTGGGGTTGGCGGGGCGGGTTGGCTGCGAGGAGGAGCGGAGCAGCAGGAGACGGACGGGAAGGGGGGATGAGGCCGGGAACCTGTGTGACCAGGGTCAGCCTGGCAGCGGTGCTCGCGCGCGAACAGCCAATGGCAAAGCCGACGGGGGGCGTGCGGTGGCCAGCGCCGTGGTGGTCGTGCTGGCTGGTGGTTCGAGACGTCTCCGCGAGCGCGAGGGCGCGGCCAGGGGGCACTGAGCAGCGGCCGAGGCGGCGCAGCGGCCGAGGCAGCGCAGCGGCCGAGCAATCTCACCACTCGCGCCCCCCTGCTGATGGCGCCTCCGGACGGGGCCTCTCCCCTGTTCAAGGCAGCCTTGCTCGCCTCCGCGTTGCACGCCACCATGCCCACGCTGAGCATCGCCACCAGCGCGCAGCCGGCCTGCATGCCGGCCAGCACGACGAGCGTCATTTGCAGCTCCGCCACAAGCTCCTCCGAGCAGCCCTGCGTGGCGCCCGACGGACACGGCTTCACGGCCATGGTCTGCCCCTTGGTCGCGAAACCGCAGCACTTGAGGTCCGTCTGCGCGTCCCGAATGGTGCGCGTGCCGCGGGACCGCTTGGCCCCGGGGGACTTGATGTCGTGGAAGGCCTGATGCCAGCCGAACTCGAGCTGGTTCTCCAGCCCTCCAGTGTCCACCGCCCACACGCCGGTGATGGCCGCCGCCCCGAGCATGAAGACGGCGAGGAGCACCGCAACGATTGCAAAGAGCTTCCGGTGGTTCAGACCGTCAAACTGCGACAACGAGGCCGCCGGACAACGCGCAGCGAGAGGCCTGGGGTTCGCGGAGGCGGAGCGCACACGCAGGCCGCCGCGGCGCGCAGCTCCCCCGCGCCTCCTGGGCGCGCGCATCCTCGCAGCGGGACTCACCACGCAGCAGGGCGAGAGGGACAGCAGGCCGTACGAGGCCACGCCAATGGCAGCGCCTCCCAGACCCACAGCCCATCCAAACGCAGTGTGGGACACAAAGTGGGAGTCCGGGAGGATGATGAGGACCTCCTCGCGCCAGATCATCAAGACACCAATCGCCTGCGGGGGTTGGGTGGGGAGGAGGGGCAGGAGGGGGGCAGCGGCTCGCAGGGGAGCAGGGTTCTGCACTCGCGTCGGCAAGGGCGCTTCCGCTGGCGCCGCCAGGCGCCCACGCTGGCCGCGCACTCGCCCTCCGGGCACTCCAGGGAACCTCACCGCCATGGCGAGCACGTGCACGAACAGCGTAAGGTAGCTGCCCGTCTCGCCGCATGCGTGAGAGCACCGCTTGCAAGTCCCGAAGCAAGCCCCCACCGAGCCCTCCTTTGCGGCGCGCATGGCCAGCGACAGCGCGCCCCGGCTGCTGCGCGAGTCCCCGCTGCGGCTGCGCCTCGCGGCGGCGTGCCACCCCGAGTGCGGCGTCCGTGTCCGCGGCTGCGGCTCTGCCGGCCGCGGCAGCGGCCTGACCCGCTATCCAGCAGCAGCTCGCGCTGGGCAGATGTCTGGCGGGCCGTCCTGGGTGCCTAGGCTGCTGTTTGGCGTGGTTTTGCTGTGTGCGTGCTCGGGAAGCCGGCGCGGGGGCGGTCCCAAGTGGCGCTGCGAACGCAATCTCGAGCAAGCTCTTGGCCAGGCAAACTCTGTTGCAGGACCCCCCCCACCCAGCTGCCTGTCGAAGGGCTCAAACAGCGTAGGAGGGGGTGGCGTGCGCTCACTTCGGAGACTGCACAGCTGGCCACGCCCTCTGCCGCGCCGCGTCGCACTGCCGCTGCTTGCTCACTGCGCTGCTCGCCTCGCGCGGATCACGGCCGCTCGCAGCATGGCAACCTTCTTCTTCAGCGCAAACTGCTGCGCCCTGCTCACCCCTCCCATTGCGAGCTGCGCCTGGAGGCGCTCCATCTCGCCCTCGAGCTCTGCCACGTCCACAGGCGGGCCGTCGTCGCCGCCACCGGCGGAGCCAGTCCGGGCCGCACCACCGGCCTCACGGCGGGGCTCACCGCCCCGCGTGCCGGAGCGTTCGCCGGGGCGTTCGCCGGCTGCAGCAGAGGCGGCGCCGGAGCTCCGGGCGGGCGTGCCTGCTGCCGCAGCGCCGCGGCCGGCGGAGCCGTCCCGAGGCGCGCACCGCTGCCCAGTGGCCGCGGGGCCCCGGGCGCGGGCTCCCACCCTGCTCGCTGCAGGGGGCGCGCCCCAGGCCCCGGTGCCCCCCTCGTGCATTGAGGAGAGGGCGCCGCCAAAGTCCCCCGGCCGGGCGCCCAGCCTCGCCGCCTCCGCCCGCTCGCGGGCCATGGCCTCTGCGGCACGGGCGGCAGACGCCTCGGCCTCCTCGGCGGCCGTCACGCCGGCCAGCCGCGCGTCCGCCTCGCTGGCCGCTGCGCGCCACGCGGCCAAGGCCTCCGCGCTGACCTTGGCTCGCAGGTGCTCCATAACCGCGGCGCCCCCCCGGGCAAGGATGTCGTGCCGCACCGCGCGCTGGGGGTTGCCCGCCGCCCGCAGGTCCCGCAGCGACCGCGCCAGTCCGAGCGCCGGGGGCAGCCGCCGAATGGCGTTGTTCTCCACCACCAGCTCGCGGAGCCGCGGCAGAGCCGCCACCGCCAGCGGGAGGCGGTCAATGGCATTGCAGCCCACGTCGAGCACCTCGAGCGCCGGCGGCGTGAGCAGCATCGCGGCTTCGTCGCCCTCCGGCTCGGCGCCCGTGCCCTGGCCGGCGGCCGCGCGGCCCTGCGGCCCGCCGAGCGGGGGCAGCTCGATGTCGTTGTTGGCAAGACGCACGACCCGCAGCCGCAGGCACACTCCCATTAGCGCCGGCAGCACCGTCAGTCGGTTGCCGCTCAGGTCCAGCTCTGTCAGGCGCTCCGGCAGGCCGTCCACTTCCCCCATCAGCGGCCGGTCAGCCCCCTCGGACGAGATGCTGTTGCGGGACGCTCGGAGCGACGCCAGGTACGGCAGAGCCGCCACGCAAGGCGGGAGGGAGGTGAGAGCGTTGTCGCTGAGGTCCAGCACAGACAGGCGAGGGCTCGACGCTGGCAGACCCGCCAGCGGCGCCGCGCCCGCGTCGGTCAGCGCCCGGCCCACGAGGAGGACCGTCCGCAGCCCCACCAGCCGTCCGGCGAGCGTGTCGGGGTCGAACAGCAGCGATGGCAGAGGCAGGGCTCGTCCTGCCGCCGGGGCGGCGGCCGCGGGCCCACCGCTGGCCCCGAGGCCGCCTCGGCGGTCCACTGCCGACGTCGGGCGGGAGCCCACGGACCTGTGGAGGGCCTTGGGGACGTCTAGGGTGCCGGAGGCGGCCGCGTCTCGGAGCACGAGGAGCCAGTCCACGCCGTCAGCTGACGCGCCCCCCGACCCGCCGCTGTGCACGCCGCCCCGTCGCCGCTCGGCCCCCGGCGCCGAGGCCGCCACGGCCTCCGCCCACGCCGTCGCCGAGACAGCGGCCGCGCCCGCCGCGTGCGTGTCCGGCTCGGAGGGGTCTCGCCTGCCGCCCCTGCCGCCGACGCGGCGCCTGGCCTGGGCGGCCTCTCGTCTCGCGCGCACGCCCTCCTCCGGGTCAGCGCCGCGTGCCAGCGCCCCTACGCCCCCCGCCGCGGCAGCCGCCGCCGCCGCCCCCCTGCTCCAGTCGTCAAGCACCGCGGCGGCGCCCTCCGCCGCCCGCGTGCGCAGCCACCGCAGCAGTGCGGCGGCCCCGCCCTCGCCCTCGAGCAGCGACCGCCTCACCGCGCGCAGCGGGTTGCCGCTCAGAGGCAGGCGCTTGAGCCCGGGCAGGAACGCGAGCGCGGGCGGCAGCACGCGCAGGTCGTTGTTGCGGAGGTCCAGCGTGGCCAAGCCGGGGACTCCCAGCCAGGCGAGGTCGGGCAGCGCTCGCAGCTTGTTGTCGGAGACGTCGAGGACCGTGAGCGCCGCAGGGGGTCCGCTGTCCGCAGCGGCGTCGGCTGCTGCCGCGGCCTGCGAGGCCGGGTCTTGGCCGGCAGCAGCAGCCGCGGAAGCGACGGCGGCAGCCGCGCCGCCCAGCGCCTCGGCCGGAAAGTCGGTTATGTTGTTTCGGCCAAACAGCGCCGTGTCCAGGAGCGGGGGCAGGGGCGGCACGGCGGTGAGGTGGTTTCCCCTGGCGTCGAGCTCCGAAAGAGCCGGTGCTGCGCGCAGGAGGTCGCCCAGGGCGCGGCCGCGGAGCTGGTTGTCCGCCAGCAGCAGGCGGCGGAGGGACGGCAGGGATCCAGCTGCCGGTGCAACGCCGTCTGCGGGGGACAGCCTCCCCCGGTGTGGGGCGGGACCAGGGCATCGAGGGGGAAGCGGAGCGGGAGGCGGCATCGGAGCGGCAGTAAGTGCACAGTGCACTTCCTGGCGCGGGCGCAGCTGCCTCAGCTGGAGCAGCGGCTCGGCGCGGGGGGCTGCGGAGGCTTCGGCGAGGTTTCGCCGCTCTGGGGCGCACCGGACGGTGTGCCGCGCCCTGGGCGCTCACCTGGGGGCAAGACGCTTGCAATCCTGTTCGCCGAGACATCAAGCTCCACCAGCTTGCGCATCCCTGCAACGCACGGCATCGCTGTGAGGGCGTTTCCAGCCAGCAGGAGGCGCTCCAACGACGGGGCGCACGCGGCCAGGGACGGCACCTCCTCGAGGCGGTTCTTCGACAAGTCCAGCACTCCCAGACCCGAGAGGGTCGCCAGGCCCTCGGCGGGGAGAGCTGTGATGCGGTTGCTGGACAAGCACAGCAGCCGCATGGCCGGACCCCCAGCTCCCAGTGCTGCCGCAGAGACCCTCTCTATACCGCACCTGTCCGCACGGAACGATTCCAAGGAGGTAAGGCCACAAAAGCCGTCGTCGTCGAGTGCGCACAAGTCGGGGTTGTTGCTGAGGTTCAGCTTGGCTAGCGGCCTGCCCTCCCACCAACGGCCCTCGTTCTTGCGCCCCTGGGCTTCAGACACTTGCGCAGCCACAGATGCTGCCTCGGCCTGCGGGCTTGGCGGTTGCAAGGGGGAAGCGCTGAACTCTCCGGCTGGTCGCGCAACGGGAGGGAAGCCTCTCGTCGGCTTGCGACCCACAACCACCAGCCACCCCGCCACTGTCACAAAGCAAACGGGGCGTGAACACTCACTGGGTCTGCCAACAGGAAAACGCCAGCAGGCACGCCTGACAGGCCTGCTCCATCCAGGGAAAGCGAGCCCGTTGCAATCGCGTGCTCGAATACGGACACGGTCATGCCCAGCTCCGGAACGCCCGAGCTGACAGCTGCCATTGCTACTGGCCAGCGTGCTTCCTTGCCAGGCAGGGCGCAGGCAAGCGACTGTGCCTGGGCAGGTGCTCTGCGGGCGGAATTGAACCGCGCTGCCAGAGCTCCCCAACTCGCGAACCATGACTAGCCGAGCCAAAGCGTCTGACTTGCAACAGCTCCGCGGCAGTGCCGCCGGCTGGCGGGCAAAGTCAGCGGCCAACACGCAAACACTGTCTCACAACTAGCCGACGCATAATTCACAGGTTATTTATATTGCCAAAATCGACGTTATTTGGTCTAACGATTGTCAGCGTAGCTCAGGGGTAGAGCATGCGATTGCAGCTCGCAAAGTCATCGGTTCAAATCCGGTCGCTGACTTGTGAATTTTTTTTTTCATTTTTGGGTGTTTTAAGTGGTCATATGCTCGAGCTGGTTCATTCGAGCTGGTCAGTGATGCCCCAACGGGCGGCTGCGCAACGTCCACGTTGAGCTTCAAACATTTCGCTTTGCGAGGAACTCATGATGCGTCTGGCACCGACTGCGAAGCCGTTGCCGCTGTGTTCTCCGTCGCTCGACTCACAGTCTCGATGGGAAAGCGCGTCTTTGCACAGCAACAAAAGACGCACACATCCCTGCCTGTTGGTTTCCCATATAAGGCGTTAGAAGCGTGGTTTCCGGTAGTGGTGGTGCTGCCAATGCTTTCCAGGGTTTACAAGCTTTGGCGGCGCAGCCTGACGAGCGGAACTGCTGGCCCCGCAAATGCGAAGCGCCCGGCCCAAGAAGGAGAATTTTAAGTATAGATAGTATAATTTCGCATCAGATTGGTATCGACTGTCAGCGTAGCTCAGGGGTAGAGCATGCGATTGCAGCTCGCAAAGTCATCGGTTCAAATCCGGTCGCTGACTTCTGATTTTTTTTCTTTTGGGGGGTGGGGCCGGCACTGCAAATTGTTGGATGCGGCGTCGTTTGATGCCTCTAGGCGCCTTTTGGGGGGGCCTGGTATGCGCTTGAGACTGGGCGCGAGGCGTGCCTGGCAAGCGAAGCTCGGAACTGAGCAGGTCAGCACGGAAGCAGGCTGGGAGGTGGCTTGCGAGGTTTCAGTGCCCCTGTGGGTGCAGACTCCGAGCAAGGCACCGCCACTCCCAGCCTGCTGGCGCCGAAGGCCCAATAGGTGCCCGTTTGGCCACTGCCTGATGCATGATCACCATTCCTTACGATCACACGCACCAGGACGAGTCGGAGGCGTTTCCGGACAGAGGGCGGCGGCCGCTCAACTCGAGGGGACAGCAGCACAAGAGTTACATCACAAGCACTTTACGATGCTCTGCCATCCTCCCCAGAAGCCAAGCGCGGCTCGATGAGCCACTAACCAGCCCTCCGTCAACAGTTCGCTTTGCCTCAACATCACGGTCGTGGCCTGCTCGTCTTCCGCTCAACGGGTCACTCGTCGACGGCCAGCTCTGCAGGCAGGGCACAGTCGCCTTCGTCCACAAGCATGATTGAAAGCACGGCGGTCCAAGAGACGGGCTGCCACTTGCCAGCAGCAGCTGTAAGCACGCCACAGTCGGAGAGGTCGCTCAGCAAGGGCAGCAGGGATTCGGCAGCATCAACCGCCCCACTCTGCTTTGTCACCCTTGCCGATAACTCGCTGATGCAAAGACCAAGGGCTGAAAAGCTTGCTGGCCGCGAAGACACCAGTTGGTCCAGCACCGTCTCGGAGCGCAAGCCTTTGATAACCGACTTGAAGTGGGCTGCGAAGACCGACGCAAGCTGCCGCCCATGGTCAGTGGCGATGATGTCGCCAGGCATCTTATCCAATCCCCGATGCGGCTTCTCGGTGTCGAGCTCGGGTTCACGAATGAGGGCACCCATCACGCTCCCTGCGCGAAGAACGACACGGCCAAAGCGCGCTCGCTCCTCAGGGCAACGGCTGTTGGCGAGGAACCTCGTCGCATCGGGGTGGAAGCTTGAGACTGCAGGCCCGACCGCTACGATAGCATTGGCGTGGTCCTCAAGGGACGACAGGGGCTCAAGAGGCGGAAGCGGAATCTGCTTGTCGCTGTGGTTTTTCTTGGTCCGAAACTTCTCGACGTCGTAAGTTACTGGGTCCACACAGCGACAGTTGAAGAGAATGTCGTGCATCCAGGCAGCACTGCTGGCGACGTAGTAGATCATCTGTGGCGAGTCGCCCCTCAGGAGATCGAGCTCTCGCGCGATGATGTTGCCGAACTTCTTGTAGGGCTCGTCTGCCTCGTCCATGACCAGCAGCATGTTCAGCTTGTTGGCTTCAAGAAACTCGCAGACTTCCTGCGGGGTCGCAAACCACCGATACAGCTTCCACCTGGAGGGATCCGGCTCTGCCTCGACTCGAGGTCTGTGGCCTGCAAGCTGTAGCGCCCTGTCCAGCAGGCAAGGAAGCGGCGATAATGGGTTCAGCCACGCGTGCTCGCTGTCGGCGGCACGAGCCGCACACAGGTCATAGAGCCACGTGGCTCGCAGCATGTCAACGTACACCGGGACCACTGGCCGCCCGGCGTCCGGCAGCGACTTGATCCTTGAGAACACGCCTGCAGCGACACAGCCCGCGACCAGGAGAGAAGACTTGCCGACTCCTCGCGGGCCAAAGACGAACCGGCCGTTGAGGGGCCCGCCTTCGCCAGTGAGAGCGAGGTATGCCATGTCGCAGGCAAGCCACCTCGCCAAGTGGTCGCGGTTGCTTTGGCCCTCCCACAGCAGCCATCGCGGCTCCTTGAGTGCCTGCGCGGTAAAGGACATCACCTGTGGATTCAGTCTAGCCGCCTCAAGCGCCGGCCCGACGCCATGCTCGCTGCGCATGGTGTCGTAGATGCGTTCAGCAAAGGCATCGCTGGCCTTGGACATGGCCAGAGCAGTCAGGCCTGCCTCCGCGTCGAGTTCAGCGGCCTCGTCCGGAGTGTACTTGTGCATCATAGCCCCGGCTTCGGAGAGGGCGTCTGAAGGAATCGTGGAAATCGACGAGTCCAGACGAGCCAGTGTCTTACGCATCTGGTTTCGAAGCGCCTCCTGCTCCTCGGCCTCGCGCTTGGCCCTTGCGGCCTCGCGCTTGGCCTTCTCGGCCTGCTCCTCGGCCTGCTCCTCAGCCTCCAAAAGCAGCTTCCTGGCGTGCTCCTGCACTGTGGCGATGGTGGACGGGTTGGCCATGACCTCCGCGAAGCCTCCGGCCACGGACTGCAGGTGGCCCAGCCGGTGCCATTTGGCCAGCTGCGCCTCGCCGCCGGGCATGGCCAGAGTCACCCCGGCATGCTGAAGCACGGCGTCGATGTCGGTGCAGTGGGCGAGCTCCATGCTGGCGGTGCCGAGCCTTCCAAGCAGCTTGACGATGTCCTCGTTGTCGGCAGAGCGGAGCCCCTTGACGGCAGCCATTTCCGCAATGAACTGGAGATGATCTTGCCCAAGCTCCACGCGCGCGCGGGTGTCCTTAGGTGAGACGGAGGACAACGAGAGTACCCCGAGGGCTAAATCGATGGCGTCATCTCTGGCTTCCTCCTGGGTCAGGTGGTCGGCAGCCCACCGCTCGGTGTCAGTCGAAAACAGCCGGGAGTCAGTCTCCGACGCCGCGGAGCTCAGAGGGCGCACCGGGACGGACCGCGCGCCCCCCGTGCTGCCGCGAAGAATATTGGAACCTGCGCCCCAAAGGATTTGGCACAGGGGCTTGCTTGCGCCGCTCAGGACGGCGGCCGGCAGGATCAATGGCAGCCGCGCCGAAACCGCCGACTGTGCAGCTTGGCTTGCCCGCCCAGCGCCCTGTGAGAGCCTTCCCAGCATGGCAAGCTCGACACAACGAGAATCGGTGCGCGTGGCTGCGTCGCGGGCGGTCGCCGGGAAGCCCGCGGGCGAAGCGATGGAGTGCGCGCTCGGCGAACTTGCTCGGCTGCGCGACCGACCAGAAGCTCTGCTTGCGCAGTCGCTTTGGCTCGGGTCATGCGGTATTTGTTTCTGTATATAAAATCTGGACAGCTTCTCAGAACTGTCAGCGTAGCTCAGGGGTAGAGCATGCGATTGCAGCTCGCAAAGTCATCGGTTCAAATCCGGTCGCTGACTTCTAAATTCTTTTTCATGTTTTTTCCTATGGCTTTGGCAGTGTCCGCTCGTTGCCGGCATCACCCGCCATCACACCTCTGGCAGTCCTAGCTCGAGGCTCTCCACGTCTCTCTCGCCAAGGGCGGCGCTTCCAAGCCGACCTGAGCTCGGTCGCGCGGGGTGGCCGTGGCAGGCTGCGAGTTTCAGGAGGGCTGCGCGGCGGCTGTGGCAGCGAGTTTATCCATTGGTTGTGAGGGAAACGGGGCGCGGGAGGGTCGGCGATTTGTCACGCAGATCAGTGTCCCTCGCCAGCATAGTGCTCGGGGTGGCGTGCCATGTGCTTGCGGAGCGCGACCTCCTGCTCGGCCAGGTGCCAGGGCTGCTCGCCTGCGTACACGTCCGAGAAGAGCTCGCTCATGTCGGGGGCGGGCTTCTTCTCCGCAGCGGTGAGGGCCTGCAGCACCGCCTTGCGCTCGGCCTTGTTCGCCGCCTTCTCGCGCTCGTCGTCCCACCAGCCCTTGCTCTCCATGAAGCGGCGAAGCCTCCCGATAGGGTTGGATGTCTCGCGCCAGTGCGCGATCTCGTCGCCCGAGCGGTAGCGGGTGCTGTCATCGCTGGTGGAGTGGTGGCCCTCGCGGTAGGCCATGGCCTCCACGAACACGGGGCGGGACTCAGCCACGGCCATGTCTCGGGCAGCGCGGGTGGCCTCGCGCACGGCGAAGACGTCTGCCCCGTCCACGCGAATGGAGGGCATGCCGTACCCCGCCGCCCTGGAGGCGATGCCGTCGCCGCGGTACTGGTCCTTGACCGGCGTGGAGATGGCGTACCCGTTGTTGCGGCAGAAGAAGACGACGGGTGCCTCAAGAGTGGACGCAAAGTTCATCCCGGCGTGGAAGTCGCCCTCCGAGGCGGCGCCCTCGCCGAAGAAGACCGCGCAGCAGCGACCCTTGCCCTCCATCTTCATCGCGTAGCCGGTGCCCGCGGCCTGGGGCAGCTGCGTGGTGAGCGGCGAGCTGATGGTGTAGAAGTGGTGCTCCGGGCTGCCGTAGTGCACGGGCATCTGGCGGCCCTTGCCCCCGTCGTCCTCGTTGGAGCAGCACTGGTCCGCGAACTGCTGGAGCGTGAAGCCGCGCATGAGCAGGAGGCCGGCCTCGCGGTACTGCGCGTACACGGGGTCGTCGTTGTTGAAGCCCAGGGCTGCGCCCACGTGGATGCTCTCCTCGCCGTTGGCAGTCATGTAGAAGGAGATGCGACCCTGGCGCTGCGCCTCGTAGAAGATCGTGTCGAGCTGGTGGATGCGCAGCATCGTGGTGTACATGTTCGTCACGTCCTCACGGTCCTCGCCGAACCCCTCCACACCCTCGCGGAGCATGCCGGACTCGTCCATCACCCGGAACACGGGAATCCGGTCGTCGTCGGCGGGGTCGTGAAAGGCCATGTCGGTCGTGAAAGGCAGCGTCACGCCACCGGGGTACTCGCCCGCCTCCGGCGACGTGCTCATGGCGCGCGCAGTCACGCCCCAAGAGCGGGCGGCCTGCGGCAGGGGGGAGGGTGGGTGGCCAGCGCGCGCGGACGGCGTCGGGGCGGCGCGCGGGGCGACGAGAGCGTCAGTCACGAGTTGCGTTGGCGACGGGAGAGGGCCACGCGGCGCCATGCGCCGTGCAAGACGGCCCGGCCCGCGGGGCAGCACGGCGAGCGGCAGGGCAGGCCCGAGGCGCGCGGCCAGCCCGCCGGCCTGGCGCCGCCGCAGCGGAGCGCCGGCAAGGAACCTTGGCCGCGCGGAGGCGGCGTGGCGCGCGTCCTCCCTCACCATGGAGCGCACGGAGCGCGCCGCGGCCCTTGCTGCTGCAGCTGCTACGATCGCCATGCTCGGTCGTGCGAGCGGGCAGGAGCCAGAGTGCGTCGGCGTGCCGACTGGCTCCGAGGCCGCAGCCGCCAGCGCAGCGCGCAGAGGTCGCCAGCCTCAACCTTCGGCGGCCGGCGGGGCAGAGCCGCGCGAAAACGGCAGAAACAGATGATGCAGGCCGCAGCGCCGCGCGCTCCCTCGACGCGCACGCGGCCCAGGGCGCGCCAGAACGCCACGCAGGTCGGGCCCGGGGCGCGCACAGGAACGAACGGGCAGCTGTTCGGCGTTCAGCCGTCGGGCGCCGCCCCAAAGCAGTCGGGTGAGGCATTTTGGCCAGGCTGATCCGGCCAAAGCCGGGCACGTGTTCGCAAGCAAGCACAGGTCAGGCTGCCGAGGTGGCCACCCGCTGGGTCGGGTGCGGAGCGCGGTCGCGCCAAGGCTCCGCGGGGGGTCCCGAGGCAAGGGTCCTCCGCGGGGCCGAGGCTCGGCGCTTCCCCGGCGGAGGAATCGCAACACGTTCCAGGGCTGCCCCCGCCGCGCTCGCGCGCTCGAGCGCGTGCTGGCTGGCCGCCACCCCCCGGCCTCATTGTGCCCTCGCGCCCCGCCTGCACCCCCCCGCGACCCTTGCCCCTCCCTCTTGCCCCCTGGGCGCCCGCTTCCGCCGCAGCAATGGCCCTGGACGGCCCCACTGCCGAGTCGGTGCGGCAGCTGCTGCATGCCGCGCGATTTGCGTCGGCAGTGCTCGTAACCCACGCCGAGCAGACGACTGCGTCGGGAAGGACGGCTGGAGCTGCCGCAAGCGGACTGGCGCGTGCTGTGCGTGCGGTGGAGGCTTCGCTGGGCAAGTCTCACGCCCGCACGAGCGGAAGCGAAGCCAGTGCGCCCGCCGGCCGGCAGCACCTCGCGCCAGCCGCCGTTGCAGGTGGCGGTGCGGCACCCGACCACCACCAGCACCACCCACGGGGAGCAGACCGCGCCCCCGCAGGGCCGGCACCGCCTTCGACTCGCGGCCTTGCCCCAGTGCGGTCAGGGCGCTCGGACGCCTCAGGGCACCGTCGCCACCCAGCGGGGGGCACGGCCGGGTCACCAGCGGTGTCCGTGGCCTCGACCGGATCCTCCCCGGCCCCCGTCTCCTCGGCCTCCCGTCCCGGGGGATCGCCCGCGAGGCGGTCCGGTCCGTTCCCGCGCTCGAGCCGGCCCTCCCGCAGAGCGTCTCTTGATGCGTCCTCGTCGTACACGGACGGGCCCGGGACCCCCCCGCCCCACCACGGCCAGCCGGCAGGCACGGCAGCCCCTCGGTCGGGGCGCAATTGGCCCGCTCGTCGCGGCTCGGCTTCTGAGGCCGAGGGCGCGTCGGCCACCCCGCCCCGCTCGTTGCTTCAGCGGCAAAGGCCGCTGCCCCGCGGCTCCCCGGCCGCATCCAGCGCCGGCCAGACCCCGACATCAGCCGGACAGCGCCGCTCGCCGGCGCTGCACGGGGTAAGCGTCTCGCGCTCTGCCGGGACGGGCGCGGCCACAACCACGGTCACGACCGCCACGTCGCCCGCCCTCGCCCCAACCGCTGCGGCACCACCCCCGGCGACGTCCTCGCCTGCAGCCGCAGCCCAGCCGCGGTCGGAGCACCCGTCAACCGCACCGTCAGCGGCTCCTGCAGCCGCCGCTGAGGTCGCGACTCCCAGCGCTGAAGCCGCGACGGCCCACCGCACCGCCGCCTCCAACCCCCCCCGCCCCCCCGGCGCCGTGATGTCGCCGCTGCGGGGCCTCCTCATAGCAGGAACACCGCCCAACCGTCGGCGGAGAGTCCCGTCAGTGACGGACACCGCGGCCCCGAGCGCTGCCTCGGGCGCGCCCGCAACGGCGGTCCCAGCCTCAGCGCCTGGGCACGGCCAAGCGCTGGCCCAGGCCCTGGCCCGCCCCCCCTCCCTCGACCCCGAGTCCTCCCCCGGTGCCACCGCGTCAGCCCCCGAATCCCGGCCCAGCGTGTCCCCCGACGGCACCGCTGACGGCGCAGACACGCTCGCCGGCACCCCCCCGCACGCCTCCCGTCGCCCCGCCCCCTCCTTGCCCCCTCGGCAGCCTAGGGCGGTGGGAGCGCCCTCCCACCGCCCGCGCAGTGCCGCAGAGGCCGCTTCCACAGCGGGCTTCAAGGCCGGCCGCCCGGGAACCGCCTCTGCGCGGGAAGCGCCCGCCACGGCCGCGGGCAGCGGCGCAGGCGCCCGAGCCACCATCGGCAGGGCACGCCTCCCAGGCGGCGGCGGTCGCGGCGGCAAGCTGACGGCACGCCGCGCCGGGCCCTCCAGCGGTTTCGGGGGGCGCAGGGGCAGCCTCGCCAGAGGCAGCCTCCCCCCCGCTGCCGCCGCGCCGCCGCAGTACGCGGCGCTCGGCTTTGTGGAGAGCCTGTCAGGGCCGTCCGTGGGCGGTGTCGAGGTGTTTCGCCGCTCAGGCCCGGCCGCAGCCCCAGCCGGGGATGAGGGTGCCGGCCCGTCAGGCAGCGGGGGCGCCGGCGGGGGCGCCGGCGGCGCGCTCGGTCTCAGGGCGTCCCTGTGTGTGCCGGGCGCCTCCCCAAGCCGCGCGCGCACCGAGGCGGCCTCGGGGCTGGGCTGTCTCGCCTGGCACACCGCTGGCCGGCTGCTGGCCGGGGGCATGCGGGATGGAAGGATCTTCGTGTGGAGGCTGCCGCACCAGGCTGTGTCCGCGGCAGCGTCTGCACCGGCGGCGGCGGCGGCGGCGGCGGCGGCGACCGGTGCGGCACCGCCCGCGGGTGCCACGGGCTCCGCCACCGCGGCCGCTGGCGGACATGGGAGCGCAGAGGAGGCCGCCCAGGCGTCGCGGCCAGCCGGCAGGGGCAGCCTCCCGGGCCGCGGCACCGCCGGCCGGCGAGGAGGGCGCGGCGGGGGAGGCGGGGCGTCGCCCTCCGCCTGGTGGGACCGGCAGGCCCACATGCCGGTGGCCCAGCTCCTCTGGGCGCCGAGCAAGCAGCCTGCCGCGGCGGCGGTGCCCGACCGCAGCGGGGCGGCGTCGGGGTCATCCCTGCCGGCCGATGCGACGTCGGGGTCACACCGTGTCGTCTTTGCAGACTCCGCTCCGGCCTGTGCTGCCGCTGCCACGCTGCTCAAGGCCCCGCCCGCCGACGGCTCCGGCCGTCCCACCCCCAGCCGCCCTGCGTCCGGCGGAGCGAGGCACCGTCCCCAAGCAGACGGAAGCGGCGGCGCCGCCGGCCCCGGCCGCGCTGGCCACGGCGCCTCCACCGCTTCCGGTTCGCGAGTGCGGGCCGACGCGGCGGCCGCTGACGCCACCACCACCACCACCACCACCGCCACCACCACCACCACAGCAAGGGGTTTCACCCTTGCGGTGCGGCTGACCCCCACCGGCCAGCTGGAGCTTGCCGGGTGGGCGGTGCCAGCCGACCTTGGCGACGCCCCCTCAGCCGCCTCGTCGTCCTCCTCCACCGCCTCTGCTCCTGACGGCAGGGCGCAGCGAGCGCCCGAGATGAGGCAGCTCGTCCCCTCCATTGTCTCCGCCGCCCCTACGCTCCCTGCGCAGGCCTCGCCTCAAGCGCAGCCCGAGTCCTCCTCCTCCTCGTCCTCCTCCTCGTCCTCCTCCTCGTCCTCCTCCTCGTCCTCCTCGTCACGGCCCGCCGTCGATGCAGCGAGCGGCGTCGTGGGTCTCATGTCCTGCGGCACCAACAACGACGAGTCGGAGGAGCACTGGACTGGCGCGGGGGCGCCCGCCCCCGTAGGGTCCAGCACAGCCGCTTCCCAAGCAGACAGGCCCGCCACTAGGTACGGCGAGCTCATCGTCGCCGCAGCCGCCTCCGGCCAGCTGGCGGCCTGGCGCGTGGAGCGGGCGGGGACGCTTCCTTGCGTGGCCTGCTGCGACGCCGCGGCCGCTATCGCGGCGGCCGTCCAAGGGGCCTGGAGTCCGGCGCTGCCGGCCGGGATGGCATCCTCTCCGGTGAGCGTTCGCCTGCACGCCTGCTGCGAAGGCATATTCCTAAACACCACCACCGACGTGGTTGTGTCCGCCGAGGTGCAGGTGGCAGCGGCGGCAGGGGTGGCGGCGCCCGCCGCAGGCTCTGCCAAGGGCCACCCAGCCTCCAGCACGTTCCTGCTGGCGCGAATGTCCCTGGAGACAGGCCAAGTCGTCGGCCACCCCATCGTGCTGGGATCGGGCGCAGAGGCCCTCTCCCTCGCCAAGCTCCCGAACCGCAACTATCTCTTCGTCGGGCTCGGCAGAGCAGCGAAGCAGCACGACGCTGGTGAGGCCGCAGGCTCCGCCCCGCAGCTCGGCGTCGTCTCCGAGGCGTGGGCGCTCCAGCCTGCCCGCACCAGTGCGAGCGCGTCCGCGCCTCCGGCCTCGCTCTGCGGACCCAATCTCACCGCAGCCTCGGCCGTGGCCTGCGACAAGGGCGGAAACATGATCGTCCACGCTGCCTCCTGCAGGGGCGACGACCCGACACACCCCTCCTGCGAGCTGCTGCAGGTGTGGCACCGCTCCGCCAGGCCCAACGACAACCCCGGCGCGGAGGCCATTGTGACGGCGGAAATCGACCCCGACGAGGCGGAGCTCGCAGCGGCCAGCCCACCGGCCCAGCAGCTCCCGCCCTCGCTGCCGGCCGCTGCCCCTGCCCTCCGCGGAGCGCCCGCCTTGGACGTGTGCGCCACCACTGGCGCCATCGCGCTCGGCCTGCCCGCCGCCATCGTGGCTGCCGACTCCCTGGACGGGCTGAACTCCACAGCTTCCGTGGGACTCGTCATCGTTCCGCCGCCGTCCATGCTGCCCCCTGCAAGCTCTGCTGCAGGCAGGGCCGACGGGCTCCCTAGCGCGGTGTGGGCGCTGTCGCTGACTGCTATCAGGGACCAGCTCCAGCGCGAGCACAAGGCCGAGCGGGCCAGGCGCCAGCGCGAGGCGGGAAGCGCCCGCAGGGTTGGACAAGGGAGGGGAGGCGCCACGCCACCAGCAGCACCAGGCGCTGGGGCAGGCGGAGGCCGAGGCGCAGGCGCAGGCGCAGGCGGAGGCGGGGGGGCTGAGGAAGGCACTTCGGCGGCGACCGAGGCAGGGGCGGCGGCCGGCGGCTCGTGGACCGTCGGCGGAAGCAGCAGCTCAGAGTCGGCGGCCACGAGCGGATGCCACGCGGCTGGCTCGAGTCGGCTGCTGGCCCGTCCCGGCCCAACGACTGAAGGCGCCACCGCGCTGGACAGCGCTACTGGAGTCATTCCCGAGGCGGAAGAGGGGAAAGCCAAGTCGCCGGTTCCTGGGCGCATCGGCGGATCCTCGACGCTGCCACGAACTGGCAGCGGGAGCTCAATGGCACCGACAGGCGGTGCAAAGGCACTTGCTCATGGCTCCGTTGGGCGCCGCGTGGGGCGCGCAGGCCGACCCCGCACCGCCATCCAGCTCATGCGAGGAGCGTCTTCGGCTGAGATGCAGCGCGCGCGCGAGCTTCAGAAGCGCGAGCACAGCGGAGTCGCAGTCGCCTCTGCCAAGCCGTGACCGACCGGCAGACAATGCGGTGGATGCTTGGAATTGTTGAGAGCGTTGGCTGCGCGGTGTGTGTGCTGCTTCTTGCAAGAGGCTGCCTCGGTGCTGCAACACGAATTTTTGAGCCGCTCGCCGCTCAGACAAGGGTCACGCAGAAACCAACCAGTCTCCACGTCATGGCCAATTCTCGAGTCAGTGCGAAGCCCTGGGCGTCGCGGACTCGATGAGCGCGGCGAGAGTCCCAGCCGTCACGCTCACCGCTGCGTCGGCATCTCCAGCACCGGCGACCAGGGCATGAAGCGTGGCGAGATCGAGCTTGTCTGCCGCTGGCAGCCTCGATGGCATCGATGCTCGCTTGGCATTGCCGATTGAAGTCGAAGTGTCGGCCCGTTGCGCAGGCAACAAGCTCGGAGACAGCAGCGTCGCAGCCGACTGGGACCCGGCGAAGGCGTTGGCGCCGCCTGAGGACGCACGGCGGACCTGCGGCCGAGCGTACCGGGGCCGCTCCGCTCGGAATGAAGCCGCTGAAGTGATTGGCGAACGCGATGCGGAGCTCATCGTGCGCTCTGCGACCCCGGTCTGAGACCCAGCGTCGGCTCCGTCGCCAAACGAGTGCCCTCCCGAGTCTCCGAGCGCGTCGCCCTCCGGAACGCGTGGAAGCGGAAAATGCCTTGCAGCGTCACGCCCGCCATATCCAGCAGGTGGGCGTGACTCGCGCTTGGGTGGCGTGGCTTTGGACTCCGTTGCTGACAGCGGCTCGACAGGTCGACCCAGCCCCCGCACGCTCTCCGGGCGCAGGTCAGGCGACAGGGACACGGCGCTTTCTGCGAATCCCACATCGCGGCCGAACCCTTGACTGGTCAACGAGCGGTGGCTCAGGGCGCCGAAGCCCAGTCGCCGGCTTCCAGCGCCACGCCGTGCCTCGTCCACTGACTGGGCCTCTGACACAACAGACTGTCCACCTCGCTCCGCCAAGTACTCTTGAATGTCAGCTCGCCACTCCTCGCCAGCAATCCCAGACTCAACGGTGCCCCGCTCGCCGGTGAGCTCTGCCATGTCCACCTTTGAGCTCGGGAACCTCCGTTTACTTGCGGAGAGCTCTGCAGCAGCTGCATCAATATCCGACCGCACACTCCCAGACTGCCGCGCGCCTCGGCCAGCAAGGGATCCGGCCCGGCCGCTGGAGTTGGCGGGGCGGGGAGGCATGCTCTGCTCTCGGGAGGAGCTCAGCGCCCTGGGGCTGCCCGAAGCATGAGCTGCCGATGACTCGCCGGGCTGGTCCGTGGCCGAGCTCTCCGCACGCAAGGTGTGCGACGCAAGCGCCGACATTTCTTTGGTCTGCACATCTCTCATGAGCGTGGAGACGAAGTTTGCCGCGATGCCCTTGGCACGCTTCTTCTCCTCCGAGTGCTTGGCGGCTGCGGAGCCCTTGGTCAGCTTGTCCAGCGTGACCCGCAGGCTCTCCTCCATTTTCTCCGCAAGCTGGGGGTAGTACGCCACGGTCGACCTCAAGTCGTCCTTGGTCAGGACGAACAAGTTCGAGTGCGTTACCGCGCGAGCCGACGACGACCGACGGATTCCCATCAGCAGTGCCAGCTCTCCGAAGTACGATCCCGGCTCGAGAAGAGCGTAGCGGTGCTCTTCCGCAGCGTCTGCGCCACTCAAGATCTCGATTTGTCCCTTGATCAAGAAGAACATCTCCGTGGCCATCTCGCCTTCGCGATACAGAAAGGCGCCCGGGTACACGAACTGAGGCCGCAGCAGGGAGACGAGAAGGGTCACAAACTCCCGATCCTTGTGGAAAAAGTACGGAACTCGCCGGATGATGTCCATGTTGATAAACAGCACGACCTCCCGCCGAAGAGTGTCCGACAGCTCCTCCAAAATGACGTCTTCATCGAATGCCGACTTGCGACTGAGGTAGTAGTCGTAGTACTTGATAACCCGCCGAGCGAGGTTCTTAGGCGCCCCTTTGTCGTTCAAGTACTCCAACACTTCCGACATCTTCGCCTGATAGCGCATGCCGGACGCATCCAGCCGCGCGACCAGATGAGCCACGCTGCCGACGATGTATCCGAAGACCGTCGCGCCGATGAGCATCGCAAAGATGGTCACAACTATCTCTGGCTCGGTTCGGGGAACTATGTCGCCATATCCAACTGCAAGGGCAAGCAGCGAGCGCGGCGTGCGAGTCAATTGCGAGTGAGAGGGGGTGCCAGCGGCGCAGGCGAAGCTCGTCGAGATACAGCACCGAAGGGTTCCCGGGCGCTTTTGGCAATCAAAACTCACCAGTTGTCATCGTCGTAAAGGCCAAGTACAAAGCAGCCAAGTACTGCGACCCAAGCTCGTTCGGCGTGTTCACCGTCCACCAGTGGTCTTCCAGCGCGGCCTCGGCGCGATCGTTGCTGCCCATGATGCTGACGAAGAACAGCATGCAAGCCAGCACGTGCGCCCCCAGAGTGACCTGAAGCGCCACCTTGGCGAGTTGGATAATAGCCGGGGGCACGGTGATTCGGAGGCTCAGCCGCTGCATCAAGCGCCGGAGGCGGAAGAACCGGAATAGCTTCAACAACCGAACCAGTCGCACAGTACGCAGCAGCTTGAGAGACCGCAGCTCCGCGCCGGCCCCTCCCAGAGCGGCGCTGATCACGGTGTCGAACGGCACGCTGGACAAAAAATCCACGGCAAAGTTTCCGCGGACGTAGTGCACTGTCATGTCCCAAGCGACTGTGTTCAAGGCGTCCTCCTGCTCGTCGGAATACGCGGTGCGAAAGGCGCTGATCAGGTCGATCAGAAACACGGCATCAATCAGCGCGTCGAAGATTGTCAGGCCGGTGGACTCCTCCACCGCGAAGCCGATGACCAGCGGCACTTCGATGAGGGTGACGAGAATCAGCATCGCCATAAGCATGTCGTACCGCACGCGATAGGGATCTCCAGGATGGAGCACGAGCCGCTTTCTCAAGGACGACTCAGACTCGATCGCCTCCTCCGGCCCGTCGGGCCCGCTACGGATAACTCGGAGCATCGTCACCTCAACCGCCTCTCCGGAAGAGCCGATTCCCTGGGGGAGATCCTCTTCAGGCACCATCTCGTCGTTGAGCAGCAGCATGTATCGGGCAGAGTCTGCGGGGCCTTTTCCAGCCGCCTCCTGCGCGGCAGCTGTGTCAAGCGGCGGGATGGCGGGGCTCTGGACGGCAGCACCACCTCCCTGGGTGCTGGGGGTGCCTTGGCTCCGCTCGTGCTCGCTCCCTGGCTTTGACCCCGAGGGCATTGGCACGGGGGGCACAGAGCTGGAGGCGCTGGATGGACGGTGCCGCGAGACAGGCATCATGACCATCTTGGCCTGGGACAGCACGTGCAGCAGCCCCTTGGCAGCCGCGGCGCTCTCCGCCACGTCAATGCTTTGGAACTTGCGTGCGTCAGCGATGTTCATTGCCAGTTCTTCGGCGTTTTCTGAAGCAACGCCGCCAGCGGCAGCGGCTGGCACTGGCGGATTGGGAGCCGCCACGGCTGGGAAGGCCTCGGCAAACTCGGCCGTGGACTCCTCTTTGTGGTGAATTTGCTTCTCGTCCATGTCCGCGCTTCCACCGGCTGCAGGGCCGGGCACCACCTCCTTGGACGAGGTGCTGGCGCTGTGAGCCGGCTTGGACAGAGCAGGCGTCGTTGCCGGAGTCGAGGCTGCCGACCCCGGAGCCACGCTCCTTGAGCCCGTTGAAAGCGTTGCAACGATGGGGGGGCCTGTCGGCCGCAGGGCCGGTGGCAGCGGCCTGCGAAACCCCGGACTGCTGACCGTGCTCTGGATGCTCATCGCAGGCGTGACCCGAGCCGCCTTCCCGAAGAAGGTCTGGCTTGCGGCAGGTGACTGGCTGGGGCGCAGGTGTCGCGTGCTGGCGCGGATGGCATTGTCGACCGCTTTGGCCCGCCGAGCGGCTGCCTTCTCCGCCTCTTCCCGCTCCCGGTCGGCTTCCTCCTTCCGCTTCATGTACAGCTTCCGAGCTCGGTCGTTGGAGGCCTGGATGTGCGGCATGCTGCTCGACACTTCGCGAAGGCCCAATTGGCGTGCGCGCTCCACTTGCAGGGCTTTGGACTCGGCCCACAGCTTCGCTCGGTTCTGGGCAATGGCGCGGAGCCGGCGGTAGGTGTCGGGGTAGTCGTAGAGGATGAGCTCGAGATCCTGCTTGGAGAGCGCCTGGAGATTGCAAACCACGCTTGCCCGATACCCGACAGGGCGCCTCACTTCGAGCACCACGGAGATGTCTCCGAAGTGGCGTCCGTCGGTGTACATTCCTAGCAGCAGGCACGGCTGGGGAAACGGCACAGCCTCGGAGATGTTGGCGTACGAGCCAATGGTGCGCACAGAGCTTTTGACGGCTGTGTCCGCGTTGGAGTTGAGGCCGCGGAACGATTGGCTTCGCCGGGTTGGGGACTTTGCCTGCGCCCCCCCCGGCCCCGAGTTGAGGAGCTCTGGAGGCGGGTTGTACCACGTGGAGACGGGCCCGCCCTCTGCTTGCAGCCTCCGCGTGGCAGCGGCGTCGGCCTTTTGGCCCGGCAGCTGAAGCAGAGCCTCCCGCACGTCGGAAACAGCGAGCCTCTCCATAGGCTGGACGGTGAAGTTGGGAAGGACGATAAAGTCTTCGGGTAGCTCCGCAATGACGTCCACGGAGCCCTTGGTGAGGAAGAATATTTCCCTCCCAATATCCCCTTCCTCTGCGATCATGTCTCCGGGCATGTGCAGCGCTGGCTTTAGCTTCGTCACGAGCTTGGACATGAGCGAGGGGTCTTCGCCATCAAAGGCCGAAAGCGAGACCAGAGTCTGGCCCATCCCGTGTGCCACGACTTCGCTTCGCAGTGATTTGGAGAGGCCGGCAAGAATTTCAGCCTCGTTGAAGAGCGACTTTTGCGATAAGAAGTGGGTAAAGTAGTCCAGAATCCGCCGTTGCATTGCCTGAGGAAGGCGTCTGTCCAGCATGTACTCACGCACCTCGTCCACTCTCCGAGAAAAGGCGTTGTTCCGCGCGTTGAGCGTCTCCAGCAGCTGCGCGACATGCGCGACGATGATGCCGAAGAAGATGGCCCCTACAATCTGTGTGAAGATGGAGTAGGCTCGCTCCACTGTTGTGATTGCGTGAATATCGCCGAAGCCTACGGCCATCAGGGTGGCAACAACCCAGTACAAGCTCAGGAGGTAGCGCGCTCCAAGCAGCCTTTGGTCCACCGATGGCTTGTCGATGCTGTCGAACCAAGTTGGCACTTCGAGTTGGCCGCCATCGGTCTGAAGCAGGCTAAGGTAGTGGAATACACACGAGAGGATGTGTGCGGTGAGGAAGATGAACGCAATGATGCGGCCGAGCCTCACCATCGCCGTTGCGACCACGTTCGTCGATGACCCGGTGATGGACGCCATCACGCGCCGAAGCTTGATGACGCGTGCGAGCTTGAGCAGCCTGGCGAGGCGCAGCGTCCGGACGAGTTTCAAGCTGCGGAGGCCTGCGGCTGTTCCGAGGGCCTCGAGCAGGATGATGTCAAAAGGCACTGTTGAGAAAAAGTCGATGAAGAACCACGTCTTCAGGTACACGGCCGCGTCTCGAAGGCCGGTCTCGCGGAGCACGCATGGCCGCCATGGCATGTCTGTAGCAGGCTCGTCGTCGTCGCCAGCGTCGTCGCGGCCGGAACCTTGGGCCCCAGATCGCATGGACGCCGACTCGCTGAATGGCTTGGTTGGGTTGTGGCCAAGCGCCTTGTCGTCCTTCGTCTGCACTCGCCGGTGCGTGCAAAAGTTGATGACCATGTCAATGAAGAACAAGGAGTCCATGATAACGACCTCGGCGACGAAGAGCGCGTCGGTGGCGGACTGCTCGAAGCCAAGCCGGAAGGGAATGATGACGACGCTGTACATAATCAGCAGCGTCATGAGAAAGTTCCACCATCGCCTGGGAGTGGAGTTCTCTCGGTTGATCCTCTCCAGCCTGAACAGCGCGTGGTGCCACCAGGGCGCCCCTGGGTACGGCCCTCGCGGGCGCTCCTGCGGCTCCACAGGAAGACTCGACTGGGACGGAATCCCCGAACCATCCTGGTGGCCGATGGCTCCGATGGCGCGGCCCTGCTCCTCGAGCTGGTGCATTCGCTGCTTGGCGCCTTCTAGGTCTCGCAGTCGAGCCTTGGCAGCGAGAGTGCGCTTATTCATCAGATGGCGAAGCGTGTTCCAGTGTCGGTCCGTCTGTGCACCGCTTCGGGGGGCCGGATCGGCGGTCGCGAACCCTTGACGCCCGGGGCTGGTCGATTCGCGGACGTGTTCCGCGGTCACCGTCGGTGGGGTGATCCCCATGCCGCCATTGCCCATCTGGGAGCGCTTGATTCTCTCGTACATCGTCCGACGACGGGCCTCGTCAGCTTTGCGCGCAAGTCGCTGCTGCTCCTGCCCAGCAGCCCCAGCGCGCAGCTGAGTTGCCCGGAACATCGCGTGACCCCAGCGAAGCGCCTTGGACCTCCTTGCGCAACTCCGAGCCCCTCCAGGTCCCTGGCAAACGAAGCGGGCGTTCTGAAATCAAGCAGCAGGGCGACAGGAGCACGGACGGGGCCTGGGTGGGAAGGGCATGCAGCTGCCGGGGCAGAGGGTTGCACGACGCCTGCTTGAGGGCGTCGAAGGCGACGAAACGGTCGAACGTGCGCAGCGGCGGCAAGGCGCAAGCTTGGCCGGCCAGCTCGGCCTCCACCCCAGCTGCCACCCCCGTGAAGTTGGTTGGCCTCAAGCCAACAGCTTGACACCACCGCCGTGCCTGATTCGGTCGAGCGGCGCGTCGCAAACGCAGCCACAACCAACAAGACGGCGCGGGCAAATTGCGGCAGCTTGGGTGGCAGCAGCTTTTGCTCGCCGTCACCGCCCCAGCGCTCGCCATGGAGGCGGACTGTTGCGAACGCTAGTGCCGGTCGCTGCAGCTGGATGCGGGGGGTCGCAGCCTGGCACGCTGGCCAGACCGCAACCTCGTGGCGCAGGACCGTGAACGTTGCGACTGCGTGCCGGGGTCGCAGAGACTCGCCAACAGGCAAGCCCGCTGCATGCATGCTTGGGTAGGGCACCAGCGGCCGTGTCTGCCTCACAACTGGTTGCAGGGGCGCTTGCGCGGCCTGGCTGGGAGAGTCCGAAGCTCGGACGCGCGCGCAACCGTCCGCGGTGTCGGCCGCGAGTCTGCCAGTGCCCGCCGGCGTCTGCGGCTCGTCAGGGCCAGGGGTTGGTCCAGCACTGGCCCTTGGCGCGAATGTTCGCGGAGGCGCCGGGGCGGGCCCTTGTGGCTCGGAACGCCGGGGCGGCCAGCAAGCAACGCGCCGGACAGTCAGCAGCAGCAGCCGACCGCTTTGTCGATCGCCGGCCCTGCGCCTTCGGCCTCGTTGCAGCCGCCACCTCGCGGATACCAGCCATGCTCTCCCGGTCCGCTCGCATCGCCTCTCGCGCGGTTGCGGTGAGTCTCCGCATCGGCTCGCTGAGCGGCCAGCAGTTGGGGTCCGGCTTGTTGAGGCTGGCGGCGGGGACGCGGCGGCGTGGGCCAAGCCAAAGCACCGCCCCGTTGTTCGGCGCTGGGCCGCTCGCAACGCCCTTTCCTCGCGCGACACGCGGCGCCCGGCAAAAGCACGGAACCGAAACGTCGGCCGGGGCCGCGCGCGGCGCCGGTTGCCGGGCTTCAAGCGCACGCTGACGCTTGCTGCATTTCTGCTGTTCCTCGCGTGTGACCCTCGCCCTGGTCCTGGCGCCCCGCACCCAGGCACGGCGAGCCCGCCATCGGCTCGGGCACCAAGCGCGACGCGCTCTTGCCCCGTGTTTGCTTGCTCCCTGCGTGCCTGGTCCCTGCAGGCGCTCCCCGCGCGCGTGGCGGCCGCAGGTGCGCGCGCGCAGCCTGCAAAGGTTGCCGCCTTCTCAGCAATGCGCGGCAGCGTGGCCTTCCAGGGTGCTCGCCGGTGGCTTTCCGCCGCCAGCGGCAACGTGACCATGGACGTGCCTTCCATGGGCGACTCCATCTCGGAGGGCACGCTCGTCGAGTGGATGAAGGGTGAGTGCAGTCCTGTGCAAGCTGGCGTAGTGCCGAACAGGCGCGCTCTCCAAGCGCCCGCGTCTGGCGAGCCGGGCCACCTGAGGCATGCCACTGCCAGCACCTGTTTGTGCCCCGATGTTTGCGAGCCTGCTGCTGTGCTCGCGCATGCAATCCTCACGCTCCGCAGCCCCCGGAGACTGGGTCGACGAGGACGAGGTGATCGCCATGATCGAGACCGACAAGGTGACCATCGACGTTCACGCGTCTTGCTCCGGCGTCGTCGTGGAGCACAAGGCGGAGGAGCAGGACAACGTCGAAGTCGGCGCCGCCCTCGTCGTGATCGACACCTCGGCCGAGAAGCCGGCTGGTGGGGAGCCCGCCAAGAAGGAGGAGGCCGCCGCCCCCAAGAAGGAGGAGGCCGCCGCCCCCAAGAAGGAGGAGGCCGCCGCCCCCAAGAAGGAGGCCGCTGCCCCTGCCGCCGCCCCCAAGAAGGAGGCCGCTGCCCCGGCCGCCGCCCCCAAGAAGGAGGCCTCTGGCGAGCGCTCGGAGCGCCGGGTGAAGATGAACCGCATGCGCTCTCGCATCGCCCAGCGCCTCAAGGACGCCCAGAACGAGACCGCCATGCTCACCACCTTCCAGGAGGTGGACATGTCCGCCCTGATGGCCCTGCGCAAGACCCACAAGGACGCCTTCGAGGCCAAGTACGGCTCCCGCATGGGCTTCATGGGCGCCTTCATCAAGGCCTCCGCGCAGATGCTTGTTGACATCCCTGCCGTCAACGCCGTCATCGAGGGCGGCGACGTTATCTATCGGTAAGCGCCGCACCCCCCTTTCTCCCCTCCCCTGGCGTCTCGCAGCTCGGCTGTGCAATGCGCTCCCAGCCCCCGAAGGAGTTGAGTTGCTCACTCTGCGTTCCAGCTCAGACCGCCCCTGCTGCCCCCCCCCCCCCCCCGCGCCTACTTGCGCTCCACGCAGTGACTACGTCGACGTCTCCGTTGCGGTGGCCTCGCCCCGCGGCCTCGTCGTGCCCGTGCTTCGCAACGTGGAGTCCAAGAACATCGCAGAGATCGAGCTCGAGCTCGCCGACCTTGCCAACCGCGCCCGCTCTGACCAGATCGCGCTCGAGGACATGGCCGGTGGAACCTTCACCATCTCCAACGGCGGCGTCTTCGGCTCCCTGATGGGCACCCCCATCATCAACATGCCCCAATCGGCTGTCCTCGGCATGCACGCCACCAAGCCCCGCGCGGTCGTCGTCGACGGACAGGTTGTGGCCCGCCCCATGATGTACCTCGCTCTCACGTACGACCACCGCCTCATCGACGGCCGTGAGGCCGCGACCTTCCTCGTCGGCCTTCGCGAGCGCATCCAGGATCCGGCCCGCATGCTCCTCGACCTCTGAGCGCCAGCAGCGCCTGCCGCTGCCCCCCTCTCCCTCCCCGCGGATGCACGGAGTGTGTGGCCCCTCTGCTGCAAGCATGGCTGCGCCGCCTCTGCGCATCGAGGGCAGCGCGCGGCCCGGTGCGCCTCCCCATTAGGCCGCAAACGCAGTCACTCGGTCGTCCCACTCGCCCAGGCAAACACGCTGCGCTGGCGAGCCGGGCGGCCCTCGCGGAAGCGCGAGCGTCGCAGGGCGCAGGCGATGCCGACGCAACTGGCGCCGGCGGCTGATCGCACGGGCAAAGCGCCGATGCACGAAGCCAACCACACGCACACACGCCGAAGGGTTGCTGCGTGCGCGGGTGCACTCGCACACGCACACGCACTCGCGCACTGGCAGCTGCGCCCCGCCAGGCGCCCTACGCCTCAGCGGGCTTGAGCGTCACCTGCACACCGCTCGCCCCGGTAGCTCGCCTCCCAATGCCACCCAGCCTGCCACGCTTTGGACGCGAACTCGCCTGCCTTCGCCCGCCCACCGCAGCCGCGGGCGCCGGGCATACCTTCACAGGCGCGGCCGCTGCCGCAGCGCTCGCTCCTCCGCTGGGGGCAGGCAGACCCGAACGTGGCGCACGGCCAGCCTGCGACTCCTCGAGGACTTGCAGGGCGTCGTAGCCTGCTTCCAGGGCGGCAATGCGCTCTTCACTGGAGCTGGACGCGGGTGGAGCAGCCGCTGCGCCGCCGGCCAGCGATGCCTTGGCGTCTCGGAGAGCAGCGGCAACGATGCCCGACGCGGACGCCCCGTCTCGCGTGCGCAGTCCGGCGGCCACGCCCAGATTGCCGAGCTCTCGGACCACGCTTGCAAAGTCGTGCGCTGCAGTGCCCGAGGCACAGGCAGCACGGGCCGACCAATGCAACGGCGATTCGCCCCCTGCTGTGCAGGCGCTGGCGCCCAACACAGCTGCTGACAAGTCGGCTGGGGCCATGCTCACCCAGCGCGATGCGAGCGAGTCGCGAGTCGAGGCAGGGGAGGCCGAGAAAGCCGCGGCCACTGCGCTGGAGGCTTCGCGAATGGCCCCGGCGAGCAGCCTCTGTCCAAGCCAGTGCGCAGGGCCACGGCCAAGCCGGTCCGCAGCAACGTGCGCGGCTTGTCCCTCGGCCATCGCTTTCGCGACGCTTGAGCCTGTCACGCCGGCAAGCTCGGCGATGCATTCCGCGGATTGACTCTCGGCAGCAACCAGGAGCGGCGTGCGGCCGTGCGCGTCCACGACAAGGGGGTCAGCGCCTGAGGCAACCAACAAACGCACGATTGCAGCAGACGAGGTAACATGGAGCGGGGACTTTCCGTCGGCGGCGGCCGTGGCGAGGGCGGGGTTCACATCGAGCGCGGCTTGCACGCCAGCCAAGTCCCCAGCTGCGCATGCGCGATGCATCGCCGTCACACTCATGGCTGAGCGTCCCACGCGGGGCGTTTGCACGTGTTTTTGTGTGTGGGGGGGGAATGGGGGTGGGGAAGGGGGCAAGCTGGCAACGCCGGGACGGAACCTGGCCGCGCCGCTGAAGCTCTGGTTTCCGAGCGATCGACGATCGGTCGCCTCGGCAGGTTTTCCCGCCGTCCAGAGCGCACTCCTCCCCAGGAACTCAGAAGCGTCCAAACCGATACAATGCCTCGGTGAGCATCCGTGCCTCCGCCCTCCGCCCTCCGCCCCCTGCGCTTGCGCAGCTGAGCCCGAGACAGTGGCGGCCATGGTGCGCCTCGGCTGTTCGGGCAGCTGCGACGTGGCAGAAGCCATTCCGAAGGAAGGCGGCCTTCCGGGCTAGCGAGACTCCAGCGCCGCCCGCGATCCACGGTCGCCGCCCCTCGTCCCTCCCTCCGTGCTCCGACGTGTGCCTGGACGCAGTCGTGGCGGCGGAAGCAGCATGCGAACCTCGAGCTCCAGCTCTCGTGGCGGCGGCTTCGGCGGCCTGTTCGGAAAGCGGTCCACCACCCCCACAGCCACGCGCCGTCCCGCGGCGCCTCCCTCGCGCCCTGCTGCGGCGGCACCTCCTGCCACAACCGGCGGTGGCGGCATGCTGAGCGGCATCGGCGGCGCAATCGCCCAGGGCATGGCGTTTGGTGGCGGCTCCGCCATCGCGCACCGGTGAGCCTTGCCCCGCACCCGACGCGGGCCCGACGCGCCCTGGCAGGGTGGCGTTTGTCGTGCGCATGGCGAGTGGGGAAGCGCGGGGCGCCCTCGCCTCGCCCTCCAAAGGGCCACGATGTGCTCGTCGCCTCTTCCGCTCCCTTCCTCGCAGCGCGGTTGACGCAATCGCCGGCCCTCGCGAGACCCGCGTTGTTCACGACCATGGCGACGGTGCCGCCGCGCCCGCGGCCGGTGCAGCCGGCGCGGCTGCCGCTGCAGCCCCCGCCGCGGCTGCGCCCGACTGCTCGTCGTACATGTCCAACATGAACAAGTGCTTCAGCGAGAACTCGTCCGACATCTCCTTCTGCCAGCCCCAGGTGGACATGTTCAAGTCCTGCACCAGCGGGGAGCTCCTCCAGTGAAGCGCTTCGCAAAGTGGCACGGCCTTCCAGGTGCCTGTTAAGGCGTGCCTTGCTGCCGTGCAAGCCGTCTGGGCTTGCGTGTCGAGTGTCGCGTCGTCGTTGCGAGACTGCTGATTCAGTGTGGCCGTCTCGCCGACGAATGTTGCGCTCAAGTTTCGGCTCAGTGTTCGGCCCGGCCTCTCAGCACAAGGATGCCACACATTGTCCGTGCGTGCAATGAAACCGAAGCAGACTCAGCATGCGCCGCGGACGTGCTCCGCCCCGACCAGCCGAGCCAGCAGTATGCTCAACAGCCTCCGCGCGCCGACGGGCAAGGCCGACGCGGATGACGCCGCGCGCGCGTTCGGACAATGCGAAGTGCGTCTTGCGCCACCGCAGCCGTGACGCTGCCGCGAGTCCCAGTTGGCAGCTCCAAGTGCCGGAGCAGGCGATCCGGGTTGCGAACGGTGGCTTGGTGCGCCGCGGCACGCATTGCCAGGACGAGTAAAAAGGAAAGGCTCAGCACTAGAACATGGCAGATGCGCAGAAACATCCCCATGCTTCGGGCTCCAATTGGATAAAACCACGTGAAGGCAAGCAAAGCGACAAAAACGCCCAGGATCCCCGTGGCTTGCCACAAAACCGGGTTGTGTCCTCCCCCGGGTTCTTCCCCCTCCAGGCATAACCTGAGGAATTGCCCCGCACCCCAGATGACGATAGCCACAATCATCATAGGCTGCCAGACCGAGCCGCACGCCATCTCGAATACAAGAGTCGCATCGCGTGGACTCCGCCCCACGCCCAGCCACGTCGATCCCCAGCACTCAAGCAGATAGCCTGACCAGCAGGCGAACACCACCGCATGCAATGCAAGCCCCAGCGATTGGATCGCCGCCAAGCAGTCTGCGACAGTGAGTGGCAGGCGTTCAGCGTCTAGAAACCTGCGTTGCACTGCCCTGCGTGGCAGCACCACAAGAGCCAGAACCATGCTGACCACAGCAACTGCGAAAGCCAACGCGGCACAAACACCCCTGTCGTCGTAGTACTGCCCCTGGGCCATGGCCGCCGCGATGGCAAGCGACGCGGCTTCCCACTGTAGTGCCAGCGGCTGCGGCTTGGGAGGGCCTGCTGCAATCCGCACATTTATGGGCAACGAGCTCAAGGGTCGGACTGTCATCTCCAGGAGTAGCAGCAGGAACACCGGGAGGCGACTCGGCTGGCCTTGCGCCCATGCCGACGCTGCGGCCCACGCGCGGGCAACGATGGCCACCACAAGCAGTGCTGCCAAGACGAACGCTAGCATCGGGATCCATCGGAGATCGCTCTCGAACGCAAGCCTGGCAGCTGCACGTGACTGGAAGCCAGTGTTGTTGCCACACAGGGGAAGCGACAGCACCCGGGGGTCGAGCGTGAGGTTTGGCACATTGCCCGCCAGCGTCGGTGGCGAGGTGGGCTGCAGGAGATCGCAGGTGAAGCCAAGTGCCAGCTTCCACCGATCAACGGCAGCGCCCAGAGGACAGAGCCATGCGGCGGCTGCAGCAGGAGTCAGCCCTTCAGGAAACGCTTCGAGGACTCGCAGGGTGCAGAGGTCTGCCCATTTCTGCCAAGCCACATATGGAGCAGCGATCAAGCAGAGCACCGCGGCGGCAACGACCATCCAGGTCATGCGTATCATGTCCCTGGCCTCATCGCCCATAGCCCAGTCGCTGAGCTCTATAGTGAGCCCCAGGGTCGACCGATGCGCGCGAACACTAGCCATCACCGCAGCGCCCAGCGCTCGAAATGGCAAAGGCGGCTCGCGAGGCTTGGCCGCGGCTGCCCAGTGCGGATTCAGAGTCATGTGCACACCCTGACGGCTTACTGGGCGCTCGTGCAGGTGGTGACGCCCGCCCGGAGCCGCACGGAACACCTCAATGCAGGCCTGTAGGGCGGAGTCTCGCTCTCTCGCCGGTCCTGGGACCAGGCTGGCATCAGCCCAGTCTAATCTCAGGGGAGTCGGGTTTTGGCCCTTCCAACTGGCAAGCGCCTTCTGCACGGCCCAGTGATCGCCGCAGCTGGCCTCTGCGCGAGTCCAACACGGCGCGGTTTCAAGCCATTTCTCCACCTGCACCAGCACGTCATCGCGGCCAGCAACCATTGTGGCCATGGCGGCCTCGAGAAGCTCAGGGTCCGGCAGACCCGAGAGCTCATGCCCGCAATGCTCCATGTGTATCGCCTGGAGTGCTGGCCAGACAGGCGCCAGCACACGGCTCCAGGCAGCGCGAATACCAAGTTCGCCAGGACCTACAGCGTTCCTTGCAGCTGCTGATCGTACCGCTTGAGTTGCCATGAAGTCCAGCCGTGCGACAAACTCCTCCCGCAGTTCCAGCAGGAAACGAGCGTTGATCCGGTTCGAGCAGGCCGCAAGCGCCCGCACCAAGTTGACAGTCGGGACGATTTCGTCGTCCCACATGCCGAGCCGCCAGGCTGGCTGCTCAAGGATTGCCGGGAGGACCGGGGATAGTGCTCGGGCGGTCTCCACCAGGTGGTCCAAGTCGGGGGGCGATCCGCGAGCTGCTGCTGAACGCATGCGCAACATCATCTTCGCAATCTGCGCTTGATGTCTCGCAAAACGCGCCACGGGCGGTACCATCCCACCGTGCGGCGGCGGGTGATCACTGCCAGCCTCCCACGCCTGCAGTGCCACGCGCAGATGCGGTGGCATCGCTCCGCCTGGGGCAGTCGCCGCACGGACGCAGGGTCTCGACCGCAATGCCTCGGCGAGCACGCGGCGTCTGCTTCTCGGAGCCAACGCTGCGCCGGCCGCCCCCGCGGCTGACGCGGGTCCAGTCGGAGCAGCGCTTGTACCGCTGGAACTACCCTTGAGCGCAGCAATCATCACGGCCGCCTCGGAAGGGGCGAAAAATGTGCTGAAAAAGCAACGTTGCCATATCGCGCTCGCGTTGAGGTCGTCGCGAAGCCGCCGGTTGACGCGCGCCATGGAAGCGGCGCTCCTGCCGAGAAATGCGAGGATCAGCCTCCGGTTGGTGCTGGACCTCCATACGTCAAGGAAGCAAACGCTCGATGCTGAGGACAATTGAGCCGCGCCGCGTCGCGGCATTGCCCGCTCCTGACTGGACTCGCCGCTGGGCCTGGCCGTCGCCCACGGGAGCGGAACCCAGCGCGTGGACGAAGAGGGGTTGTGTGTTGCGCGGTTTGAGCTCGCCTGTGACTCTCTGCGCGGGGAGTGTGCAACCCGCGGGCGTTGCTGTCGCGCGACTTTCTCGGAACCGCGCCAAGAATGCCTTGGAGCCCTGTTCACTGCGGCTTGACCCGCAAGGAAGGCACCCCATCCCGGCCTATTCTTAACGCAAGCACCCGCACAGCGGCCAGGGGACCCTTCTATCGCCAAGAAACGGCGCGCTTTTGCATTCCAACTCTCACTGCGAGGCGGCGACCAAGCTCCCCTCCCGCCACTCCTCTTCACCTCTTCATCACGCCGTCAGTCTCCCCTCACGCGCTTGGGCGCCGGCCCCGGGTCTGCGGACGAGCTCGGCTGCGCGGCCGCTGTGCCCGGCAGTGCAACGCTGCCAGGCGGCCCACACTCTCCTGCGCTGGAACGCGGCGCTGCCGCTGCAGCCGCTGCTGTGGACGACGACGACGACGACGACGACGACGACGACGACGACGCGCCGATTCTCTGTGCGGCTTGCGGTTTGCACCTCGCCACGACGGTGCCCATCGGCGGTTGCAGAAGCGCCAACGCAGCGGACATGCTGCTGCTCCACGGCCGCTGCCCCACGAGCGGAAGCACCATCGACGCACTCCGGCGTCGAGTGCGCGCGCGCTCGGACTTGTGCCGGCGCAGGGCAGAGTGCCACTGCGCAAGGGCCTCCCGCCGTCTCCACCGCAGGGCGACGTGCACCTCGTCGAGGCGGATGCCCATGCGCCCAGCCTCGGCAAGCACAGCAGCCGCTGAGACGGGGTCGGGCACAGGCAGGTCTGCTGCATGGGCCTCGAAGCCACGGGGAAACGGCAACACGCCATCCGGCAGCACCGGTCGGCCGGCGCGGGCACCGGAGCGCGAGCGCAGCGACGGAGGCGGCATGGGGCCCGACACGATGCCTGTGGCCTGCTCGGCGGCAGCGGCCGCAGCCAGGGTGGCTGCCTTGCTTGCCGTCACCAGTCTGACCAGTCGCCGCATGCAGCGGCCGCCGCACTGCTCTGCGGAGCGTGCCACAGACGAGTCGTCCAGCGCGGAGCCGAAGAGCACATGGCAGGCAACAAGCACACCGACCGCATCACCGAGGCACGCCTCGTTGATGGGGGTGTTCCCGCTGGTGTCGGGCCGCGCGAGACTGCACCCCAGCCGTTCCACAAGCGCGATGACTGTGCCCGTGTGGCCGTGAATGGCCGCCCGGTGCACCGCCGTGTTGCCAAAGTTGTCCACAGCGTCCAGCGCAGATCCTCGGCCGGCCAGCTCCAGTACAGTGGCCGTGTGCCCTGCAGCTGCGGCAAGGTGGAGGGGGAGTCGGCCCCAAACGTCCCGAAGCGTCACGGTATCCGGCGCTGCGGCGGCGATGGTGGAAACAACCTTTGTGTGCCCAAGAATGGCCGCTGCATGGATCGGCGCCAAGAACAAGTGGTCCCTGGCAAGCGCGCAAGTGTCGTAGGCCGAGCTTGCGCAGCCAATGCCCACAGTGCTTGCCCCGCATCGGGAGGCCCGTAGCCGCACAGGCCGAGCGGTATCGGCTCCATCGGCGGGCGCGGGAGCAGCGGCTGCGGCTGCCCGCGCTTGGCTACGCCTGATGGACGGGGAAACCATGTCCCGACAGCCGCTGTTCGCGGTGAGGGGGGTCGATAACGAAGGCGAGGTCGATGGAGCTGCCCCGTTGACTCTCCGGCTACCCCGCCTGGCGAGCCATGGCTGGGCCAAGATCGCGGCCACAGCTTCGTGACCCGATGCAGCAGCAACATGCAGCGGGGTGCGGCCGAGCTGGTCGCGGTCCAGCGTGCCGCAGATGCCCCACTCAAGCAGTGCCAGGGCGGATTGGGCGCTGCCGATGGCAGCGGCAATGTGCAGCGCCGTCATGCCCGACGCCACATGCGTTGTCAGCACGCCGCGGTCCGCAAGGGCTCGCGGCCCGGCTGACACAATGTCGGACACGGTTTCGTCGTTCGCCCCCGCCACTGCCACCAACAGGCGCGTAGCTGGCGACAGAGCAAGCGCAGCAGCGTCGCCAACGGCCAGCTTCGTGAGCTGCTCCGCGTCGCTCAGTGCGCGCGGGGCTGTCTTGGCTGCCTCCTCATCCATACCGTGGCCGCGCCCACGCTCGTCGTCGCCCTCCTCTTCGCCCTCTCCAGCTGCCCTGGCCGCTGCCGCCGCGGCCCTCGCTGCCGCAGCCTGGGCAGCATCACGCCGGGCAGCCGTGTCAGAGGCAGCAGCGGCCGAGACTGCTGCTGCGCCTGCGCTCGAACCCTCCTGCTCGCAGGCAGCAACGACGGCTGCAGCACCGCCTTGCCCGACACCCCTGCCGGTGCCCGCACTCGTGTCCCAGGCAGCAGCATGGGCACCATCGCCGCCTGCCCCTGCTGCTTCTGCCTCTGTGCCTCCACCGCCATCTCTGCGATGCCCACACATCGAAGCCGACTGGCCATCGCCACCGCCAGCGCCGCGGTCGCCAGAGCAGTCGCGAGCACAAATTCGCAAGGCGCTGCTGCTGCTGCTGCTGCTGGCTGGCAGGCTTTGAAAGCCGCTAGCCAGTCCCGCACGCTCCAGCCCGGAGGAGGAGCCAGCGTCTCCAGGCCGCGCAAGTCTCGCCCCCGACAGCGACATGCCCCCCTCGGCCGCGTCGGATCCCGCGCGCCCTCCCACCCAACTCGAGCCCGTGGAGTCCCCTGCCCGCCCCGCGCCGGCCGCGGCACTGGCCAGGCCGCTGCCATCGCCAATCCCCGTGCTGCCGCCGCCACCGCCACCACCGGCATACGCTGCCGATTGCAGCCCCGTGCCCAAGCCCGTTGAAGACCCAACGGCCTCTGCACCCGACGGCGCCACCCCCCCCGGCGCAGCGTCGACTGCCCTCCCTCGCTTCGTTGCACGCTCGCGCGGTCTGGGTGCTGGTGGCGCCCAGTCGCACGCCCCGCCATCACTGGCCCCGCCAAAGTCGCCAAACGCCCCGTACCCGCCTCCCACCCCTGCAAAGGAGCTGTGGGCGCTGGGGGGTTGACGTTCACCCGGCGTGCCGGGGGCGTTGTTGCCACCGCCCGCGGGCCACGCGGGCAGCGCCAAGGTAGCGGGTGTGATCTTGCTTCCTGGAACGGCTCTGCCGACGTCTTGGAAGGGTACGTAGCAGGTGACTTCGCCCGCGACCTCCAGGCCAGTGACGTCATCGTCCTCGGCCGCGGCGGCGCCCGCGGCGTCGTCGGGAACGGCTGCGCTCACACCGTTGCCAGGGGCGGCGCGGCCGGCAAGCTCATGCTCCGCAGGCGGCGGCGGCGGCGGCGGCGGCGCGGCCTCCGCTGCGGCAGTGAGCACCCTCAGCGCCGCCGGCCGCCAGGCGATGCCTCGCTGGGACTCGGGGGGGTCGGCACCGTAGCCGGCCGCCCGGGAGGCGCCCTGCCCCTGCTGCTGCTGCTGCTGCTGCTGCTGCTGCTGCTGCTGCTGGTGTTGGCGGTGACTGCTGTGCCGGTCGTCGTCGTCGTCGTCGTCGTCGTCCTCGGCAACATCAATGTCCTCGTCATCATTGTCGTCGTCGTCGTCTGTGGCAGATGCCAAACCGGCCAGCGAGTCGCTGTGGCTGTGGGCGTGAGCGGCAGCCGATCGCTGTGGTTGAGCGAGGAGTTGTGCCGCAGCGACCGTGGCTCCGGGGCACGCCACCGGCTGGCGCGCATGCAGGCGCGGCGGGCGCGAGGGAGAAGGCGGCGCGGGCGCGGAGGGGTTGCCCTCCCGCAGCTGCCGGCGTGCGGAGCGGCGGCCTAGCGAGCGGGCCGATGCGGGGCTGTTGGCCGCAGACGCGCCGGCGCCGCCGCCAGCGCCCCAACCGGCGGTCGGGGTGCTGCTGCTACTAGCCCCCCCCGGGCAAGCGGCGGGCAGCCCCGTCGTGCTGGGCAGCGGCTTGTGCCCTGCCCAAATGTGGGCGGGTCCGGGGCGGGCAGCGGCGGCCGAGGATGCCGCGCCCGGGCGCGGCGCGCACGTCGGCGAATGGGCGCCCTCTCCGTCGTGGGGCGCCGAGTGCACGAACCAGTCACTGCTGCGGCAGCGTGCGTCGGCCGAGGCCTCGGCCGCCGAGGCGCAGTCGTGAGTCCAGCGAGCGGGGGAGTGAGTCACAGAGCGGCCAGTGCGGGACGTTGGGGTGTGCACCCCAGCCGCACCGCTCCCGGGCGAGTGGGCGGACATGCGAGCGCCGCCGTGTGCGAGGGCGAACGCCTGCTGAGCGTCGTCCTCGCTCTCGGACCGTGCAGCAGACACAGTCCTGGCTTCGTCCAAGTTCGGCGAGAGGCCCGCGCTGTGGCGCGAAGGGGTGCACCTGCACGAGTCGGTGCGGCGCCCAGGTCCACCGCTGCCTGGGCAGCCACCCGTGTCGCGAGCGCAGCAAGTGCATTGCGCACCCTTGCACGCTGAGTGCTGCCGCTGCCGGAGCAGGAGCTGCAGCGGCCCCCAGCACCCGCCGGCATCCCCCTCAGGCTCGGATGCCGCGGGGTCGTCGAGCGAGAAGCCTGCCGCGTTCATCCAAACGAAGCGGGAGGTCCTGAATGCGGCTTCTGCCGACTCGGCACGTGTTCTTGCAGTTGGGCCGCCTGGGTCTTGCGCAGCTCCCGCCCTGCCGCCCGCGGACGCGCGCATGGCAGGCAGCGCGCTAGCGGCTCAGCCGTCTCGCACGGGGGCAAGGCGCGGGGTGCGCGACGCGGAGCGGGTGTTGTTGTCCGGCCACTGCAACTCGCCAATGGGCAGAGCGGAGGTTGAGGTCCCAGGAATCGCCGGCCCGGAGCCGCCAGTTTTTTGGCGTGTGGTCGAGTGAGTGGCTTGGAGCGGGCAGGCGGAGCGCAACGAGGCCGAAACAAACAGATGAGCACTGGTGCCCGGGCCACACAAATCGCAAGCAGTGAATCGGAATGCGTCGAAAGCGGGAGGGGGGGCGCTCTGCGCCCTTGCCCTTGGGGCAGGCTAGGCCGCACCTGGTGGGCCTTCCCGTGTCCGCAGTTGCGCGCCGCGTCATTCCGCGAGCGCGGGCGTGTGCCGTTGCTCACCGGGAGCGCTCGATCACGAACCAGCCGAAGGACCGCAGCATGATCTTGGAGAAGGAGTCGGGAATGACGCGGTCGAGCTCAAGCCAGGCCTCCTCGACCATGTCGCGGGCCTGCTCGACGCAGGCGGTGATGGCGCCGCACTTCTCCATGGTGGCGATGCAGCTGTCGATGGTGGCGCGGTCCTCGGGGCGGGAGCGGATCTTCTCCCACAGCTCGGCCAGCTCCTCCACGGGCAGCGCGCCCGCGGCCTTGACCACGCAGATGGTGGCCTTGCCGGAGGTGATGTCCTCGCCGAGGGTCTTGAGCTGCTGCCCGGCCTTCTTGTCGGCGTCGGTGGTCATGAGGCCGCGCAGGTTGAGGACGTCGTCCATGATCTGGAACGCCACGCCCACGTTCTCAAAGTAGGTGCCCATGGCCTCCACCTGGTCGGGCCTGCCCCCGCCGACGATGGCGCCCATGCGGGCAAGGGACCCGGCCGGCACGGCGGTCTTGAGCATGTGGATGGCCAGCACCTTCTCCTCGAGCATGGCCGCGGCGGTGGCGGTCACCTCCTCGTCGTGCGGGGCGGCGCGGCGGGCGGCAATGCACTCGTCCATCACGTCCTCGAGGCCGGCGAGGTCCAGGGCCTGGCCGGCGTGCCCGCCGCGGAGCGCAGCGAAGTAGAGGTCGTAGACGCGGTTCAGCACCTGCGGGGTGAGGTAGGGGAGGGTGATCATCTTCTGGCCCTGGAAGTAGGCGGCAGTGCCGGCGTTGATGGCGATGGCGTCGCCGAACTTGAGGTGGGCGCACTCGCGCCCGCGGCGGACGAGGGACTTGTCCTGGAAGTCGTCAACGATGAGGGAGCCCACGTGCATGAACTCGGGCATGGCGAGCCAGTCGACGAACTTGCGGGAGTCGCCGCCCACCACGTCCATGCAGGCCAGGGCGCCGTAGGAGCGCCACGACTTGCCACCCGCGTCGGAGATGTGGCGCACCGGCTGGAGGAGGTAGCGGTCGATCTTGGTCATGTCCACGCCCTTCATGAAGTGGCGGGTCTCCTCATCGGCCACGAGGTGGACGCCGGCCTCCACGTCGGGCTTGTCGGGGTACACCTTGCGCACGCGGTTGCGCACCTCCTTGCCGACGGCCTTGAAGAAGTCGTTGAGCTTGGAGATGCCGCCGAAGCCGTTGCGCTCGACGTAGCCGAGGCCGGTGACGGGCTTGCCGCGGAAGGTCCCGGTGGCGCGCACGCGGCCCTCCCAGAAGGCGGGCTTGGCGATGATGGTCATGAGCTCCTGGTCGGCCACCTCCGCCTCGAGGGTGAGCTCCAGGCGCTCCGAGGGGAGCTTCACGTGCCAGGTGAGGGGGTAGCGCATGAACGTGCGGCAGGAGCTCCACTCGTTGGAGCCCGTGAAGGTGAGGTCCGTGGGCTGGGTGCGGCTGCCGTCGGTGTCCACGACGATGCAGACGTTCTCGATGGAGCCCGCCACGCCCTCGAGGCTGGACACGCCGTCGGTGGCGCGGGGGTTGAGGACCTGGGACACGCTGACGTCGACGCCGTTGTCGAGCTGGATGGCGGACCAGTTCCATGCGTACTGCTGGGGGGACTCGCCCTCGGGGCGCTCGGCGCCTCCGAACTCGTGGTCGTACCAGCCCTGGCCCTTGGTCACCTTGCGGGTGACGCCGTCCGCGAGGGTCACGGAGCCGGTGACGTCGTTGCGCGTGCAGAGGTAGTAGAACATGTCGTCGCCGTTGTGGCCCACCACCACGCCGTCGTTGCCGTGGCGCACGGCGGGCTTCTTGGGCTCGAGCTTGAGGTCGATGGCGGCCTTACCGTCCTCGGTGTGGGCGGTCACGTGGTAGCGGCCGTCCTCCGTCTTCTTGAGCTGGGCGAACTTGAAGTCGAGGTCGAGGCGGTCCATGGGGTAGGTGACGTCGTCCTCGAACTTCTTGTCCGGGAGGGGCACGTTGCCGCGCTGCAGCACCTCGCGGTACGCGCGGAGCAGGAGCGGGTCGCGGATGATCTCGCGGCGCTCCATGAGGCGGAGGATGATGCCCGGGGCGTCCTTGTCCACGATGGTCTCGAAGTGGTACGACGGCTCGTCGAGGATGGCCTTCTCGGCCTCGGCCTTGTTGGCAGAGGGGCGGCGCGGGTCGTACTTGGCGGCCTCGCGGCCGGCGGCGGTGGAGGAGGCGGCGGAGCCCTCGGAGCCGGGGGCGCCGCAGTCCGTGAGGGCCCAGTTGAGGGCGTGGCCGAAGGTCTTCTCGCCGGTGAGCTGGTCGGTGCTCTTGACGGTGCGGAAGAAGGCGAGGTAGCAGGACACCTTGCGGCCGTCCTCGAGCTCCAGGTGGGTGTTCACGTACCACCACTCGGTGGTGGAGGACGCGTGGGGGAGGTCGTGCACGGCGAGGTCGATGGGGCCGAAGTAGCTGGGCCAGTCGGGGCGCAGCGGCTGGCGGAGCAGCGACTTGGTGGCGTCGGCGTCGCGGGCGGCAGGGGTCATGACGACGGCCTTGAGGAAGGCGTCGATGTGGCCGGACTGGATGGCGAGGTAGTCGGAGTGCACGGAGGAGGAGGTGGCGGACAGAGCCTTCACCCACGCGGAGGGGGAGGAGGCGGAGCCGGAGGAGGTCTTGTTGGCCTCCAGGGCGCGAGCGACCTCGGCAAAGTCCTCGGGGAAGCGCCAGACGCTCTGCTCGGAGCCGTCCGACCACCGGGACACCACGCGGAACTGGGGCCGGCCGGCGTTGGGGTTGGCGATGCGGGCACGGCGCTCGAGGGGCTGGTTGGGCCCGCGGGCGAGCTTGCGCGAGGCCGAGGCCACGACGGCGGCGTGGGTCTCGTCGTACTTGGGCGCAGTGCGGAACTCGACGACGGCCACGGACACCACGTGGGCGAGGCGGCGCGCGGGCTCCACGGCGGGCGGCTCCTCCTCCGCGCCAGCCGCGCTGGCAGCCTTTGCGGCGCCTGCAGCGGCCGACGACGCGGCGGCGGCGGCGGCGGGCATGGGAGTCACGGACTTCTCGTCGGCCTTGGACTCGAGGGCGTCACTGCGGAGCGCGGAGAGCGTCGGGGCGAATCGGGCGCATCAACCGAGTCGAAGCAATCGCGGAGGCTGCCGAGGCCGTGGCCAGGCCCCACCAGGGCCGGCACACGGGACAACACCCAGTTGGCCGATGGGAGGCTTCCAGCGTGCGGCAGGCTGGGGCGGGGCGACGGGAGATTCTGCGAGACAGCCTCGCGCGACTGCAGTCGCCACAGAGCTGCGCTCGGCCTGGCCCCGAGGTTTGCCCCGGGCTTCAATCCCGGGGGCAACCGGCGAACCAAGGGCCCGCCCGCGGGCCACGAGCACCAGGGCCCGGCCCGGCGCAAGGGTGAGGCTGTGGCAACGAGGTTGCTGGGCGGCAACGCCAGCGCGCGCCCTGAGGTCGCGAAGTGGCGGGCGCCCTCAGCACGACGACGACCGGCCACCCCCTGGGGCAGTCTGGCCGTGCTGGTGCCCCTCTCGCTCCGTGTGCGCCACACACCCGCCCCTGGGGAGGGCGCACGCCCGCGGGCCGGTCCCGACCCTTCACGCGGGAAGCCCGGCCAAGTTGAGGAAGGCCCAACCACGTGAAGGCACTCGCATCATTGCAATCGCTCGCAGCGCAGCGCCATCCGCCCCTCTCCCGTCGGCGGCCGGGCCCGCAAGGGCGCCCCCCCCTCACAAGCGTCCAGGCGCGCACCGCGGGCACACGGCGCTGGCGGCCGCAAGCGGGGCGCCCCGCGCCGCGCGAGCTGAGGGAGGCCGAAAAAGGTTCAACTTGACGTTTTGGCCGCAGGCCGGGTCGCGAGGGCGCGGCGCTGGTGTGTGCCGGGGCTCACCTCGACGTGACCGGCTTGGCAGCGGCGGCCATGGTGCAATCCCCGCGGCGGTGAAAGTGTCGCGGCTCGTCCGCGCGAGTGTCCTGAGTTGCCGAGTCTCGAGCGCGGGATTCGAGATGAGGCGCAGAGAACGAACACCTGCAGAGCCTCCCCGCTGGCCAGGCTCTGCTCCTGTGCCGTGTGGCGCAGCCCCGACGCTTGCAGTCCGCGCGATATCTGGCCAGCGCCCGGCGGGCGCGGTCGCGCTGCTGGCTGCCCCAGGCGTGCGGTCTCGTCGTTGCCAGGCTGCGGGCAAGGGGCCAGTGCGGCGGTCAATTGCGGCGGCTGGCGCGCATGGCCGATCCTGGTGCGCGGCCAGAGGCTGCTGCACAGCGGAAGGGCGGTGTCACGGAGCGGAGGGGGCGCCTCCGCACAGTTGTGAGCAGGCTGTGTGCAGGTCCGCGGCCCGAGGCCGCGGTCGAATCAATTCACTCGAGTTCGCGGCGAATGTTGGCGCACGGCAAATATCCCGGCAGAGTTGCTCCGATCCGAGGCGAAGCGCAGCCTTCGGCGATCGGACTGAAGTCGGGCGCCGGCAGTCCGGGCGCCAGGCACTCAGGGGGAAGCGCACCGGGCCGGCAGGGGCACGATGGCAGCTTCAGCAATGTCTCGCGGGGCGAGCGGGCCGGCAACGGTCGCGCTCCGGGCGGCTGCGGTGGGCCACGCCGGAGTCACGGCCTCCCTCCGCGCCGTGGCGGGCGCGCCGCCCTCGCTCGGCTGCGTGATGCCAGTCCTGGCCCGCAGCATGCACATCGCCGCAGTGCAGGCCCCCCGCTGGCGCGGGGCGGTCCTGTCGCGGGCCGGAGGCGCGCTGCGCGCCGAGACGGCAGCTGCTTCGGTGACCGAGCGCGCTTGCGCCGCCGCCGAGGGCCGCAGGACGCTGTTCGGCCAGAAGTTCAACGTCCGTGAGTCTCCACAGCGACTGCACCCGTCCCGCCCGCGGGGCGGTGGGCGCGCGCGCACCGGCTGCTGGCGCAGGAGGGCGGGGGAGGGCGGGCAGGCAGCCGACGTGCTTCGCAGCGGCTGTGTCTGGCGCCAGCAGCCCGGTGCAAGCGCTCGCCCGCGGCCAAGGGCGCCCCTCCCCCGACCCCCACTGGCCCTGGCCACGTGCGCCTCCAGTCAATGGAAGCCCTGCCGTGATGCTGCGAGCCACGCTGGTGCTCCCCCTTTCTGCCCTGGTTCGTCCCTGGCGTCCGCAGTCCAGCTTCCCGCAATCCGCCGCTCCAGCTTTGACATCGGCTCCACCGCGGCCCGGCGCGCCCGCGCCGCGGGCCTGACCCCAGGAACCATCTACGGCGTGGCCGCGGACGGCACGGCGGAGCCCATCGCGGTGTGGGTCCGCACGGTGGACCTCGTGCGGGAGCACAACCGCTCGCCCATGTCCTTTGCCAACACGCTCGTGGACATGCCTCTGAACGACACCGCGTCGGAGCTTGTGGTGCCCCGTTCGCTCGACGTGGACCCCGTGACGCGCCAGATCCGCAACGTGACCTTCCTGCGCCACGTGCCGGGCCGCCGCCCTGGCACCAAGATGTCCATCCCCTTCCGCACCATCAACGACGAGCGTTGCATGGCGTACCGCGCCGGCGGCTGGATGCTGGAGCTCGTCCACCGCCTGCCCGTGTACTGCGTCGGCGACAAGGTCCCGGACGCCCTCGTGCTTGACCTCCGCGGCAAGAACATCGGCGACAAGATCATGGCCTCGGAGGTGCACCTCCCGGACGGCGTGCGCATCAGGTCCAACCAGGGCGACTTCGCGGTGGCCCGCTTCGCCGGATCCAAGCGTCTGATGATGCAGCGCGAGGCCCAGATCGCATCGGCCAGCTGAGGTCGCTCAGACGCCCTCGCCTGAGGGCGTTCCCGCCCGCAAGGCACCACCGCATCTCCCGCCTCAGCCCCCACCCCCCGTCTCCCCCGTTATCCTGTCGCATTCCCCTGTCCTGTGTGTGTTCGGCTGCAGCCGGCCTGTGCCACCGGCGACCGGTTGCCCCACCGCAGCAATCAAGCCAGAGCTCACTGCCCAGCGCCGAATCCGCACGCGAGGCCTCGCGCCACGCGTGGGCCACTCTGGGCTCTGGGCACCGGGCGCACCCCACGTCAGCAGGTTGGCCGCTCCACGCAAGGATGGTTGTCCGGGTGCGATGATTTGCTGCGTGCGTCGGCAGAGCCAGGGGCAGCGCCAATTCCAACTCGAGACCTGTCGCGGGCACTCGACACGATGCCGCCGCGCAGCGGACTCTCAGCCGCCACGGCGGCCGTCCTCGCAGCCGCGGCGCTGCAACTGGCCGCGTGTGCTGCTGCACTGGAATCCGTGACTCTCGACTCGGAGTACCGGCCGGATGTGTACCTGCCATTCGACGAGTACGCGGAGCCGGCGCCCATCCCAAACGGCACGCGGATGTTCGTGATCGGGGCCGCCACGGGGTCGGGCCTGTCGCAAAACTTCTTTTTCAACGGCGCGCAGGCGAACATGAGCCTGGGGCAGAATGAGTCGACCTGGCCGATTGATTTCGTGCACGTCTATCCCACGACGCTCACGCAAGGGGAGCCCTTCTTCATGGTGTTCCACTCCCGCATGCCCGAATGGCACAGCATCCCAACCGCGTCTGTGCGCGTGACGGACGCTGCGGGGCAGAACCTCGTCAACGGCTCGTTCCAGATCAACAGGAAGCCCAGCGCCCGCATCACGTCTGTGACCACGGACGGCGGCGGCGCCCGCGTCATCGTGCACCTGCGCTCCTACAGCCCGGCCGCGGTGACTCTGACCAAGGTTTACGTGAATGGCGTGGCTGTCGTCCCCATCCAGCCGGCTTCGCTGCCGCAGCTGCCCAGCGGCGAATCGGTGCTCCTCGTCCTCCCAGCGCCGGGCACGGGCGGCCCGCTGCCCCCCGGCGCCGTCGTGACGGTCAAGGTGGCGTTCGCCGACGGCACGGCCGCCATCGCGGGGGCCCGGCGGCTGGTTGAGTTCTTCCCCGTGGAGACGTGGCCCAAGTCCAGCGAGTGCCCCTACCCCACGGTGAACGACACCAACTACGCCATCCACCGGTCCCACGGGGTGGACACCTTCTTCACCACTGACGGGAGCACCAGCAAGTGCAAGAACTCCCTCCTCGAGGTGGACATCATCAACAAGCTGGCCCCCCAGTACGACTTCTGGGTGCTGGCCGGCAAGAGCACTGACACCTCCAAGGTCGTCAACACCTCGCGGCTCGCTGGCTGGTTCCTCGGCGACGAGGACGACAACCACGCCACGCTCACGGACAACCTTCGGCGCAACGCGGACGACACGCGCACGCTCTGGGAGCAATTTGCCGGTATCCCGACCTACGTTGGGGGCAGCCGCAACCGCTTCCGCGGCGCGTGGAGCAACTCCGTGGACGCCCTCGGCATGGACGCGTACATCGCCGCCTGCGCCCCGCACGTCACCAACTGGGGCCTGCCTCAGAACCCCTTGTTCAGCTACGACTACCTCCGCATCACCCGCGACAACCACATGCCCTGGCCCACGTGGCTCTACTCACAGGCGTTCGACAGCTTCTGGAACGCCGACATCCTCGGCACCGTGGTCGTGCGCCAGCCCGACCCGGCAGAGCTTGCGGTGTCGCTCCAGTCGGTGCTCGCGGCGGGCGGCAAGGGCCTGATGCTGTTCCAGACCCAGATCTCGCTCATGCCCGACACGCCGGCGTCGTGGCAGCTGCTCGGCACCAAGGTGCGCGAGATTGGGGCGGCGCGGGAGCTCTACCGGCTGGGTGACCTGGCCGGCCCCGTGGACACCGGAGGCAGCAAGGACACGGTTGCAGAGCTGGTCGCGTCCCCGCGCGCCCTGGTGCTGCTGACGATGAACGTGCGCAACGACGGCGGGTACGCGGACATCACCTGCGCCATCGGGGGCAACGACCACTGGAAGTTCCTCAACAACTCCATCCCGGTCACGTTCGCCACGCCGCAGGGCTGGCCCACATCGTCCAGCGGCGGTGCAGCGTCGAGCGCCGCCTCGGCCTCCCCCTTTGCAGACGCGTTCGAGTTGCGAGGCGGCGCCGTGATCGAGGTGGACGGCGCCTGGTCGGCCTCCCCGGGCCCCGGCGGCAGCAGTGTCGTGTCCTTCGCCTCCCTGGCCATGGGGAGCGACGGCGAAACGATCACCCGGACAATTGTGTTTGCCAACGACAAGGCGCTCCGCGGCGAAATTGCCGCAGCGCTCAAGCCCTGGGGCAGTGCGTGAATGCGAGTTGCGCGCGCGACCAAGTGCGCGCGCGACCAAGTGCGCGGGCCGGGCAAGCGTGCCGCTGGAGCCTGCGCGATCGCGCAAGCGCAGCGGAGCCAGCAGTCGGCACACACGCTTATTTCGCAGGGGGCCGGGCGCAGAGCACACGCACGCAAGCCATATGCAGACGGGAACAACCGTTGGAGGCCGCGCCAGCGGAGAGCTGAAGGCGTCACTTGCTGCCGCTGGAGTGCTTCAGCACGTGGCCGTAGAGGAGGACAGCGATGTTCGCGCCCAGCAGCAGCAGCATCGCGAAGCCGAGGATGCACTTGTTGGTCCACGCGCGCGCCCGCAGGTCCATGACGTGGCTTGCTGCAATGTCCGCTTGCGCCTGCGTGCCCTCCACGTGCTCGCGCGTGCGGATGAGGCTCTCTGTCTGCCCGCCAAGCGTCTCCGCCACGGCGGAGCTCTTGGCAATGGTGTCGGCAAGCGAGCGCTGAGCGTCGGACAAGTGCCCGCTGGTGCCGTCGAGGTGCGACTGCGTGCCGCGGAGGCGCTCGCGCCGAGCCCGCTCCTCCTCGGCGGCCGTGCCCCCCAGCAGGCTCTCGCGAGTGCCAGCTGCGGGCGATGGAGTGCGGGGCAGGCGGGGACCGCACTGGGGCAAGCTGGCCTCGAGCCCGCCGGCGAGAGAAGCTCGACGGCGCGCGCGGACGCCCCGCAACAGAGCGCTCCATGCAGCCCAAGCGGCGACCCTGCCGAACCAGGAACATCCGTTCGTGCAAACGCGCACACCCGCAAACTGCAACGCTCACCTTCCTTGGCAATCACAAGCCGGCCGCGCTGCCGCTCAAAGTCGTTCTTGCACTGCTCTGGCCTGGTGCCCACTGAGCGCCGCTCCGACTTCTTCAGCGATTTCATGGCCAGCTTGAGCTCATCTAGCTGCACGAGGCAGCCGGGAGGGCACGCGGCGGGGCGGGGGGGGTCAGGGCACGACGACAAAGCACCGCGGCGCGAGCTGGTTGCTACAGCGATCGGTCGGGCCGCGCTGCAGGGCGCACTCCCTCCATCCCTGGAGCCCCAGCACTGCACACACGCCAGACGCCCTAACTAGCACGTTCACTGCAGCCAGGCCTCACGGAGCGCCGGGTGGTGGTCTGCTCCTCGTCCGCCTCCGCCTCCAGAGTCTTGCGCTCCGAGGACGACACCCCGCCCTCGATCTGGCCGACGAGCCTGGCCACCGTTGTGTTCGACTGCGGGGGACAGACCGGTGCACATGGTGCGCACAGCTAGACATGGCTGAGTGCCCTGGCTCCGTGCCTTGCATCCGAGCGCATGGCGGACAGTTCCCAGGCGCAGCCGCGCCTTCAAGTTGACCAGGCTCACGCGTTCGATCTGGTCCAGCAGGCGCTCAACGCGCCCAAGGCTAGAGCTCGCCGCCATCGCACCGCAAGCCGCGAGCAAGCTCGCTCTCGTGGCCCGAGTGGGGGGCAAGCGCGCCGCTCGGAGGGCGGGCAGCGAATCTGGAGTCGGCAGAGCCGCCGCACGGCCAGCGCGCGGGCCCGACGGCTTGGGCCAGCCGGCGACCGAGAAGGTGGGCGGGCCACTCCTGCTGGAGTGTGTGCGTGTTGGTGCATGTGTTTACGTGCTGCTTCCCGAATCGCGCGACGTTCGCCGGCGCATTGCAACGCAGGAACTGGACACGCACACAAGCAACAGCCGTGTGAATTTAGCGGCCCTCGCTTCAGGCCTTGTCGCTGCCGCCAATACGGACGTTCATCGTAGACCGCCGCTTTCCCACGCGCGCCTTGCCAAACGCGGGCGCGCTGGAGCTGCTGGACACGGGAGCCTCCCCGTTGGCCCTCGCAAACTCCTGGCGATCCATCAACCCGCCGGCCCGGCCGCCGGCGTCAGCAGGCGACGGCGCCGTCTCGCCGGCGACTTCCTTCCTGGCCTCGCTGCGCGGCCTGGGAAGGCTCTGCGACAAGCTGGTCCCCGCTGACGGGGTGGCTTGCGAAGCAGCCGCAGTGCCATCAGCCGCTGCGCTTGCGTCGCTGCCGTCTGCGGCAACCTGCCCCCGCTCAGCCGGCTGGTTCGGGCGCCAGCAGCTCGCCGCGGCTGCCGCGGCAATTTGCTCGGCCTCGTCCAGGGCATCCGCCGCCGCCTCCTTCATTGCCATCCGCAGCCGCACCGGCGTTTCAGGGGGGGACGACGGTCCGAGCACCGAAACGAGGCCAGCGCCGGACTGGCGAGCGAGGGGGCCTTGCCCCATTTGGGAGATCCCCTTGAGGGGGGGCGGGCGCCTGCCCTCGTCGGAGCCGGCCGAGCCGGCCGAGCCGGCCGAGCCGGCCGAGTCACTGCGCTGGACAGCTGAGGGCGGCCCCGTGTCGTCCAGGTCAGCCGGTGCCGCGGAGGGCCCAGCCGTCATTCCGGCGGCGCCGGCGGCTGCTGAGGCGTCCCCGCTGTCGTCGTCGTCGTCGTCGTCACTGTCGTCGTCGCGGTACTGGAGCAGGTCGGCGATGGAGGGGGGGCGGCGGGCAGCGGGCGAGGGCGGTTCAGTGCTCTGGCCGGCACGCTGCCCGGGAGGGCTGGCGGCCGAGGGGGAGAGCTCGTCTTCGTCATCGTCGTCGTCCATGCCGTCGTTGAATAGCTCGTCGTCATCGGACCCCTCACCGTCCAGGCCGCGCGTGGTGCCGGCCAGGCCGGAGCGGTAGGAGAGGGAGGAGCGCATGCGAGTGCCGAGGACGCCGAGACGACGGCCGCGCCGCTTTGATGAGCGGTCGGCCTGCGATGCATCAAGGTCCTTGTATGCGCTGAGGAGCCGGGAGACGGCGTGCGTGTCTGCAAAGGCCTGCAGCGTGGCCTTGTACTGAGGCACGATATTGAGGATGAAGGCTGCGAAGTCGGTGCGGTCTGTGAAGGCAAGCAGGAGGTCCGCGATGGCGTTGAACACGAGGTTCGGCCGGAAGGGGCGGTCGATGGAGGGTCGCATCGCGGCCAGGGCGTCCGCAGCAGGCGCAAAGAGGTCCATGTTCGCCAAGTGGTCGGCCACGGAGCTGTGGCAAACGTCGAGGTAGGCTCTGAAGATCCGCACGGCGGCCAGCTGGCAGTGGCTCTCGCGGTAGCGCAGCAGCTGCACCGCGCGCAGGATGAGGCGGTACCGGATGGTGAAGTAGTGGGACTCCTCCCTGCTGAGGCGGAAGTGAGCCACGATGACATCGACCACGCGGCACTTCGAGTCCTTGGAGGCGGCCGACTCGCGGCCGGGCAGCACCCCGTTGCTCGAAAGGGCCTTCTGCACGCGCAGAGCGGCTTGCTTGGTCTCCTTGGCAGACATGAGGGACGCGGCGGCGGAAGAAGACGATGACACGGAAGAGAGGGTGGCGGCCAGCGGCTTCGTGCCACGCGCGGTGACGCCGGCCGTCGACGAGGACGAGGACGAGGACGAGGATGTGGGGTGGGCGCCTGTGGCCGTTGCCGCAGGAGCGTCCGCGTCCGCGTCTGCGTCTGCGTCTGCGTCTGCGTCTGCGTCTGCGTTTGTGTCTGCGTCTGCGTCCGCGTCTGCGTCCGCGTCGCCGCCGGTGCTTGGGCGAGGCGCGCCTGCGACGCGCAGCACCGCCTTGGCAAGGGAGAGGGACTGCGCGATGCCGACCTCGGGGTGGGTGAACGGCTGGCAGAGCCAAGGGAGGTGGTGCCTGAAGAGGACGTCGACGAAGGCGTTGCCGTCCACGCCCCGCGCGGGCTCAGTTCCGATGATTCGGAGCAGGGTGATGCAGGCGCCCTCCTGGACTGCAGAGTCAGGGTCATCGACCAGGCGCCAGACGATGGCCTGCAGTAGCGACGAGCCCTTGGGGCAGGCGACTAGCGTGCCGTGCTCGCCCCAGCGCACGCGCCGGATGCGCTCTGCCCCAGTGCTCTGCATCCGCACGCGCTGCTGGGGCTGCTGCCAGTCTGCGGCACCAACAGCAGCCGGGTTGAGAGGGGCAGGCTCCGCAGCGGCAGCAGAGGAGGAAGAGGACGACGAAGAGGATGAGGAGGATGACGACGACGACGGGCCGTCGGCACCAGCAGCGGGCGCCGCCGAAGGAGCTGAAGCGCGGCGAGTTGAGGCGGCTGTCGCGGCCGCCGCGGCTGCGCTCAGGGTGGCGCGGAGGGCTGCCGAGCGGGGGGGCAGCCCCAGGCCGAACGGGGGCGGCTTGGGCATGGCCGCTTGTGGGGCAAGGTCCGGCTCCTTGGCGGCGGCGGGTGCATCGTGCGCCTCCGCGAGCGTGATGGGCGTATCGGCGCTCGGCGAGCCTGGGAGGGCGGGCAGCGCCGCGTCTCCTGCCTCCTCTCTGAGGGTGCTGTGCCACGCCTCAGGGGAGCTGGGCGGGTTCGCCGTCGTGTCCTGCACGCAGAAGGAGCGCACACCGCTGAGGTCCGCGTCCGCGAGGTTCTCAAGCACCTGGAGGGCAACGACGACGTCGAGCGGAGCCGCCTGAGGGTCAGAGAGCACTGCTGCGAGCGCGCGCAGGAGCGACTTGCCGTCGGTGGGTGGGAGCATCAAGGCGTGGGCGATGGGGCCCCTGTGTGCGCAGGCCAGCGTCTTGCTCGCCGCCATCACCTCCGCAACAAGCCGCAGGCCAGTGGAGGGGGTGGGGCGGCACTCCTCCCGGGGCCACTGGACCGTGGCCAGGCCGGAGGCGGGACGCTGATTCGCAGCAGAGGCGCTCCCCGCGGAGCAATCGCCCTCGGCGCGCAGGCGCTTGGCCACTCTGCCTTGGTCCGCGCAGGCGCCCTTGCCCGCTGAGGCCGGCTCGTCGGCTGGGCGGGGCCGCTTGGCAGCAGAGGACGGCGCCGACGAGGCGGCCCCTTTGCTAGCGCTTCCGCCGCGCGCGAAAGAGGCGGAGTCCGCAGCAGCTGCGGCGAGGGCGCGGTCCGCCGCCACGGAGGCCGCATCGCGCGACAGCCCTGCCCCAACGGTGTCCGCTACCTCTGTCCACCACCACCGGGGCTCGCCGTCACCGCCGCCAGGCACGGACCAGCCGACCTCGGCCGACTGGCCGTCTGCCGCCTTGGGCTTGGAGTCAGCTGCCGCGTCCATGGCCCGCCCCGCCAAGCTGCTCGCCTGCCTCCACCGGCGCTGGCGGGCGGACTCCGACTCTGGGCGGGGCCCCAGCCCCGGGCCGATCGTGCCGAGGCCGCTGCCAAAGCCAGCCCCGAACCCGTCGAGGCTTGCGTCGTCGTCATCTTCGTCCTCGTCACCGGGCATTGGCCCCGCGCGAAGGATAGCGATGGCTGCCCGGTTGGCCACTCCCGTCTCGACAGTGTTGGCGGGGGCCACAAGGTCCGTGACCGCCGAGGAAGGGCGGGCGCGCAGCGCGGGCCGGCTTGGCCTGCCGTGGAGGCCATCGGGCCCAGACATAAAGTCCGCGAAGGACGGCTCGCGCCGCATGGGAGGGGGCGAGCGCGAGGGCAGCTGGTCGTCCGAGTTGGCGGCTGAGTCAGCCGTTGCGCCAGACGCGCCCGCAACGACCGCCTCCCCACTTTCCTCCCTGCCGCCGCTCTTGCTGTGGCCGGCGCTGCTGCTCCCGCTGCTGCTGGCATCGTGGGCTGCGCCCGCCTGCTTGGCACTGGCACCGGGGCCAGCAGGGGCGCTTGCACTGGAGCCGGCTGGGGCCGCAGCTGCTGCTGCTGCTGCAACGCCAGCTGCGTCCGCCGGCGCCGGCGACGAGGAATTGCGAAAGTCGCCGCGGGATCGGCCGCATTGGTCAGAGTCCGAAACGAAGGTGGCGGGGGTGTTGACGTCCCCCCTGCACTCGGCGGAGGGCGAGCCCCCCTGCAGGCGGTTGTGTGGGGTGGTCGGGCGGTCTGTGCCGGGCATGGCATCGTCCTCTTCCCCCCAGCGGCCGACGAGGGAGATCCTGAGGAGAAGGCGGGGACAGGGCGGGGAGCGGGCATTATAGGGCAGACACACATGGAGGGAGGGAGGGCGACGGTGGAGACGACGAGGGGTTGGGGGCAGGGACGTCGCGGGGATCGAGCAACGGACAAGCAAGCAGAGAGGCACAAGCTCACATGGCGGAGGTGAGGTGCGGCATGTCAGTGACGGCAGACACGATCTCGGCCCGGCACGCGTCAGCAAGCTGGTTGAGGGTGGCGGGCAAAGTGTCCTCGGCCATATGGGGGGCGAGCACGTTCTGGAAGAAGCTGATTCGGAAGAGGAGGTGGGCGCGGCGGCTGAGCTCGGGCACGTCCGGGCTCATAGCTTGCACCAATGTGGCCCTGGTGAGGAGGTGCAGGCGGTGGCGCGGTCTGACAGGCAGGGCGGGGTCGTACTCGCACACGGCCGCCAGGGCGAGGAAGCGGTGTGGGGCGCAGCATCGCTCCACAATGTCTCTGTCGGCGACGCTCATGATCTGGCTGAGGGCGCTGTGGGCGGAGTGCAGGGCCTCGAGGTTGCCCTCCTCCTCGGCGCCCAGCACGGCGGCCAAGAACGCGTCGAGGGCGCCGAAGCCCTTGCGAGCGAGAGCTGTGCAGACGGGGTCGTGGCTCAAGCCGGCCTCAGAGATGATGCGATTGCAGACGCTGGTCAGCGTGGCGGGCGTCACAGCCATCACCGCGCGCCGCAAGCGCTCAATGTCGGGCTCGCCTGCGCCACAGAGTCACGGGTGGAGGGAAGTAGGCAGAGGGGCGGGGCGGGGCGGGGCGGGGCGGGGTGGAAGGCAGGCGGGCGGGCAGGCGGTCAAGCAGGCAGGCAGGTCGCACAGCGCCGCAAGCATGCCCAGCAGGACCGAACGCCCAACAGGGTCCAGTGTGCGCCCGACGTTCGAGGCGCGTGCCTGCCTGGCAAAGGGCTCGCGCGCCGGACGCGGACTGGCTGCGCGGGAACGCGGCGAGCGGGCATGGGCGTCTCTCACAGTCGTCGTCCGACTCGCTGCCTAGGTGGCGGCTCGCTCCCAGCATGCCCACCCCGCGGCGGCGAAAGGCTTGGTTGGGGTAGAGCGACTCTGCAGTGTCGCTCAGGAGGTCCATGGCGCTGTCGCTGGAGCCGTCCAGGGCGCGCTGCACGGAGCCGAACATGCCCGACCCGTCAGAGTGAACGAACCCCATCTGCAGGCGGCCGTCAGCGCGCGCGGCCCTGCCGACGTCCTGGATGTCCTGCCAAACCCTGCCGCATCCCACATCCTCCTGGAACGACAGCGCGAGGTCAACGTTGGTTGGCTGCTCGTTCCAGGTGATGATGGTGCCGTCCTGGCGCTTGTAGTCCTCCGGCGCCTGGACGGGGCAGTGGAGGAGCCACCGCTCGCCCGAGGGCGCCCCAGTGCTGTCCTCCTCCTCCACGTCGATGGCCCACTCCTCGCCTGGAGCGAGGGTGGAGTGCGCCTTGTCCCGGATGCGGCCAATACCCAGGCTCTCCCACGTGCCGTCCTGGTCGTGGAGCCGGTACACCTTAACCCGCCATCCGTTTTCCGCGTTGCTCGCCGGTACTGCACTCACCACTGCGGCAGCGGCCGAGTCCCCGCCACCAGGCGCGTCTTGGTCGGTGTCCGGACTGGGATCTGCCGGGCCTGCGTCCCCGCCCGCGGCCTGCGGCGCGGAGGCGCCTTCGGCTGCAGCCGGCTGCTGCTCGGCCCCCTCCTGGCAGGACTCCGAGGCCGGGCCAGCCCCGGGCGAGGCCGGGTCGCTCTCGCCGTCGTTGCCGCTTGTCGCGTTGCTGTCAGTGTTCGGTTCTGCGGTGCCGGGTGGGCGGGTGGCGGAGCGCGAGTGGCTTGCCAGTGCGGCAAGAGCAAGCGCGCGTGCAACTGCCTCGCAGGGCCGCCAGCGTAGCCAGGCGCGATGAGCCGATTGAGTGGCAGACTTGCGCGCAACCGGGGCAGGCCTCTGCGCTTCCCGGGAAGGGGGGCTCACGGGCGCTGGTGTTCGCCCCGAGTGTGTCCGAAGCTGCTGCCCGCTCGCTCCCGCCCGCTTGCGCTGGGGGCTCGCCGCCCGCGACCGGCTCCGCCCCAGAGCTTGCTCCAGAGGGGGCTACTGGCGCCGTGGGGCCGGGGGGCGCAGCGGGCGCCCCTCCTGCTTCGGGGGCGCCCGCTGCAATTGAGACCTGTTCCAAAGAGGCCATGCGGGGCCGGCTCCAGGCGGCCTGCGAGGGCGGCAGAGGGCGACGGCACGGGGCAGAGGGATGCCGCAGCTGCCTGGCTCGCGGTGCAGCGCAGCGCAGCGGGTGGCGCGCGGCCAGAGTCCAGCGAGGGCCCCAGGGGGCGCTGGCCGCGGGAGAACGCCGCGACCGACTGACGACGAGAGCACTCGACGCCAGAATTGCCCCGAGCGACCCGGCGCACGCGCGGGTCCCGGCCAGGCCACACTTCCGGAGGTGGGAGGCAGCAGTGCCCCAGGCGGGCGCGGCTGGCGGGCCCGACCGGCCGCAGGGCACGGGCAGGCAGGTGCTCAGTCAGCGCGAGCGGTGGTCAAATGCTCACGCAGCGCAACAGGCGCGCCTCGGCCCGGAGTGCCCGGCAACGGCGCGAGCTTCGCGGGCCGCTGGCGCCACACCTGCGAGCCGGTCCTGGGGCTGGGACGACCTGAGCGGGGCCTTGCCTCGCGCACCGGGCCGGTGCGGTTCGATGTGGGGCAGCCGGTCGTCGCAGCTTTCTGCGGGGCGGGCGGCTCTGCCGCCGCGGCCGCTGGGGCGTGGAAAACGGCGCCGGCCTCGCCACTCGTCGTTGTTCCGGCGGTCCGAGGGGTTCGGCATGGCCGCCACTGAGTAGTGAGTTCCCCGCGCGCGCGACGCATCCAGTCCTGGGCACGCCCGGGGCGCCTGGGCGGCGGCGGGAGGGCGCGGGCGCGCCCGAGGCGTGCCCCGAGGGGCTTGCACAGGCGCAGGCTCGGCCTGCTTGGCGCGCCTCGCCGCCCGCCCCGGCCGCGGGGAGCTGGCCCCTGCGCGGCCCCAGGGGGGTGGCGCGAGGGCTCCCAGCGCCGGCCGCGCGAAGCGGGCGAGGCCTCTGCTCAGGGCGCCTGGGGTGGCGCCTGCGCCCGGGGGTGTGGCTTGTTGCGACGGCTCGCAACCGGTGCGCCCAGCAAGGACTTTGCGGGCGTCCACGGCGCGCTGCGCGCCGCCTGTTGGCTGGCAAGGCCGGCTGTCGCCGGAAGCAGCGGGGCCGGGCGCCGTGACCCTGGGTGCCCGTCGCGGCGCGGGCGATTCCGCGCATTCGTCGGGGAGAGCGAGCGCGATTGACGGACACGTCAAGTTGTGCGGGCGACGCTCGGCCAGCGAGCCGCGGGCGCTCCTGGCCCAGCCCGCGGCCGCCCGGTCCCCGCCCCGTCCCCCGGCGGCGGCAGGGTGCGGGTTGGCTGGCCCGCGCGGGGAACCAGCCAGGGAGGAGCCGCGGCGCGCGCGCGCGCGAGGCGCCGCAGGGTTCGGCTTGCCTGCGCTGGTTCCCGCGTGCCTCGCGCGAGGCACGGGGGCCTGCTCGCTCGCCCCCGCCCGCGTTCCCCCGCCCCCAGCCGTCCAGGCCGTGCCAACACCGCCGGCGCGGTGGCCGCCCCGCAGCCCGCGGCGTTGGCGCGGCGCGCGCCCCCAGTCGGCCCCGCGCGGCGCGGCAGGCGGCACTCGCTGCTCCAACCCGACGTGCCCCTTCGCTCGTCCTTGCCGCCTCGCCTCCGCAGCGATGCCCTCTTCAAGCTCCTGCTCATCGGTGACTCCGGGGTTGGTAAGTCGAGCCTGCTGATGCGGTTCGCGGAGAACAGCTTCACGGGCCAGTACCTCTCCACCATTGGCGTGGACTTCAAGATCAAGACGATTGACCTCGACGGCAAGCGCGTCAAGCTCCAGATCGTGAGAGCCCCCGCCCGCCCGCCCGCCCGCCTCGGCCACGCGCCCCAGTCGCCGCAGGCTGCTTGCCGCATCGCCTCTCACAGCCCCGCGGCGTGGCCGTGGCGCTGGGGCGCTGCGCCGCGCCGCGGCTGGCAACGTGGCCGAACATGGCTCGGTTCACTCTGCGCTCCCCCCGCCCTGCCCCCGCCTCCCTGCGCACCCCGTGGCCGCCGCAGTGGGATACCGCGGGCCAGGAGCGCTTCCGCGTCATTGCGTCGTCGTACTACCGCGGCGCGCACGGCATCATCGTCGTGTACGACATCACGGACGCTGAGACCTTTGCCAACGTGAAGACGTGGCTCGGCGAGATCGAGAAGCACGGCACCGAGGGCGTCAAGACTCTGCTTGTGGGCAACAAGAGCGATCTTGAGGACAAGCGCGCTGTGCCGTACGACGAGGCCAAGGCCTTCGCGGACGAGCACGGCATGCCCTTCCTCGAGACCAGCGCCAAGGACGACGAGGGCGTCGAGGAGGCCTTCATGGAGATGGCCCGGCAGATCAAGGAGAAGCTTGCGGATGCCGGCGGGGACGGCGATGCTGGCGAGGGCGTTGTCATCGACGGCAAGCGCGGCACGTCCTCCGGCGGCGGCGGCTGCTGCTGAGCGGGCGCCTCCCGAGAGGGCCACCTTGCTGCCTGCTGCTTCCGCTGGAGTTCCTCCGCCGCCTTGGCGCAGCGACTCATGGCACGGCCCCGGGCCAGCCCCGCGAGGCTCCTATCGCGGGTGCGTGTTTGTATTGCGCACGCAACGTCAGCTACCAGTCACCACGACTCAGGCCGCCCCTGGCTCGTCACTCGCGCACCCGTTCCCCGTGCCCCGCATCCTGATACTTTCCCTGGCCTCGTGGTGCCAGTGCAAACCGCTTTGTGCAGCGCGCTGCGAGTGAGGCGCCCCCTCTGCTGCTGGCCGGGCTCGAACCCAAACTGCTTGCTCTCACGCGCGCACGGCTCGCCGCTCTCGGGCATCCAAGGCACGCTACAACTCAAACGCACGCACGCAGCCCCCCTCCCGCGAACAGGCCGCTGGGGGGAGCCCATTGAAGCAAACGCAATCAGCTGACGAGCACAGCATGCAGGCGCACGGCGGGCGGGGAGCACGGCGAGGCCAGCGCCCTGCCATTCAGGGCCCCCCTCGCCCGACACGGCAGCACCCCTCACCGCTTGCGCCTGGAGCCACGGGACGTGGTCCGGCGGGCCCCGCCAGCTGCTCTGTGTGCCGCCGCGGCCTGGCCCCGAGGCGACGTGTCCCGGCCGCGCCCATCCGAGGACTGTGACGGCTCCTCCACACTGTCTAGCATGCCTTGCAAGGCGGGGGTGCTCCGCGACTTGGAATCGCGCTCCGAGGACCGCTCGGTGCGGTCGGGGCGCTCGTGGTGCCAGCTGCCGCTCGCCACGGGCCGCTTCGACCCGCGGCCCGCTTCAGCCGACCCTGCCGGCGCGGGTCCAGCGTCGGGCATCTCAAAGGCAGACCCCATGTGCGGAGGCGCAACGAGCATCTCGCTCGCGGCGCTCTGCTCGGCGAGGGCTGCGCCTGGCGACGACGGTCCATCGGACGGCCTCTGCACGTGCTTGGCCTTCTCGTCGTCCTCTTGGTGCTGCCGCACTGCATCCGCATGGCTCGTGTCGACCAGCTCGAGCTCCATGGCGTTGAGGCGCAGCGCCATCGCGTTGGCACGCAGCCACTTCGTGAAGCGGTGTCCGGACGGCCCGCCGCACACGTCCGAGTTGAGCTTCGGCACGGCATGCAGCTTGAGCGAGGACATGACCGCGAGCAGCAGCATCAGCCCGAATGCAAGCATGGTGACGGTCGGGAGCCACGACATGGCCGACTGCTCGAGCATGCCGAGCGCGACCTGCGCCGCCGCCGCCAGCCCAAAGGCGATGGTCGAAGCCACCCGGCAGCAGCGCGCCCTGTTCGTGCGCTCGCGCAGGAACCGCAGGCCGAACACGCGCCACGCGCCCAGCTCCTGCACGTTGAACTGGTCAAACACGGCAAAGGCCTCGTGGTCGCGCTCCGTCAGAGTCACCCGCGGGTAGAGCCGGATCGTGTGCTTGGCCACGACCGCCTCAGGGCTCGAGTCGGCGGCCGGGGCCGGCGCTACGGACCCGCCAGCCCGTCGCCGCACACCTTCGCCCCCATTCGCCGAGGCCCTCCCATCAGCGCTCGGCTGCTGGCGGCGGGCAAGCGCGCGGCCTGCCTTGCTTCGCTTGGCAGGGTCCTGGGGCTTGGCCGTCTGCCGGCAGCAGCAGCACCAGGGCCGCTCCCGGGACGCGCCCCCGGCGAGGGAGGGGTCGAGCGGGTCGCGCAGCAGAATCTTCTCGTGCCAGGCGGCCTGCACCTTGCCGGTGAGGAGGCGGTAGTTGTGGGAGATCTGCGGCACGCGAAACAGCGAAGGGGAGGGGGGAGGGGGCGGGAGCGCTGAGCAGGGGCGCCCAAGGCGCAACGCTTTGACAGCGAACGGCGGCACGCGGCGCAGGGTGGCGGCTGGGTGCTGAAGGGCTCACCCTGTCGAGCTGCTCTTGGTGCCTGATGGGGAACCGAAGCTTCACAAGCCACGAGATGAGCGCGATGATCGTCGGGAAGATGAAAAACATGGCGCTGATGTAGAACCGCACGTGGCCCGGCTGGGGCTGCAGCACGCCCCTCACGGGCTCAACAAAGCCGATGGCCGCGAGGATGGAGAGCGGGAGGGCCTGGGCAGGGACGGAGGCCAGCTTTGGCGTGAGGGACGAGAACATGGAGAAGCGCGCCTCTGCCCGCTCGCCCTGGTTCAGCACCGCGTCGTAGTCGATGGTGGTGGACAGGATGGCGTCGTTGAGGAACATTGCCGCCTGCGGGATGCCGTTGACGAAGCTCAGGAGGACGCTCGGGATGGGGGCGCCTTCCCCTCCGAAGACGAAGAGCGCGGTCGTGACCGCGCCCACCAGGTTGAAGAGCAGCCACGTCTGGCGCGTGCCGAAGAGCGCGGAGAGGAGGCGCCACACCGGGATGAACAGGATCATGGACAGCATGAGCGCAAACAGGGCCATGCCGAGCCAGACGTCGTTGCTGGTGCAGAAGAAGGTGGACGTGAACCCGAGGATGGTGCGGCTGCCCCCGGCGCAGGCGGGCACCGCCGTGGGCTGCACCACGTAGTCGACGTAGAGCTTCATCGCCGTTCCCACGAGCGTGAAGGCCACCATGTCGAGCACGGTGGTGGGGACGAGGGCGACGAAGGCGGAGTTGCGGAGCGTCTTTTGGAAGGCGGCCACAATGGGCTCGTTGCGGATGGCCAGGTCGGACAGGTCCGGGTCAGAGGGGCGGGCGGCGCAGGTGAAGGCGCAGCGGTCGGAGAGGCGCTCGCAGCAGCCTGCCGGCCGCGCCTGTGGGCGGGCAGGCGCGGAGCTTGTGGTCTCGGCGGCAGCGGCCGTGGCGCCCTGTGCCGTCGGCACGGGGCCCGGCTTCGAGAGGCCTTCGCCGTCCGAGGCGCCGTCCCCCTCTGGCGCAGGGGGCTCGTCGGCCCGCCGCGAGTCGAAAATGCGGCGCTCCACTCCCGGCTCCGGCACAAGGAACACGACCAGCCACATCGTGACCAGGTGCCAGGCGGCGAAGGCCCAGCCGAGGTAGCGGAAGGCCTTGCGGGAGCCCTCGACGTCGCAGATGCTCTCGCAGCTGGAGCGGCAGTCGTAGTACTCGCTGCCGGTCATGCCAAAGATGGTGGCGTTTGCGCCTGGCAGCTTGTCGGGGCACTGCGCGCAGTTGGCGGCGTAGCAGGAGTCCTCCCTGAGCATCCAGCCCAGGGGCACGGGGGCCAGCGCCGCGATGAGGATGCCGAGGCTGTTGACGCCGCGCGCGGACATGAAGATGCTCTCCCTCGTGCCGGTGTTGGTCGACATGGCTGGCATCATGGCCGATAGCGGGATGGAGCACAGCGTGTCGCCGAAGTAGAAGAGGGTCTGCATGCCGCCGAACCAGGCGGCCCAGGCGATGCCGTTGTCCGCGAACTCGATGGGGGTCCCGAGGAGCATCACCATGGCGGCGTTGTACAAGAGCGGGCCGACCAGCATAATGGGCTTGCGCCGCACGCCTGGGCGCCAGCACAGACGCAGGAGCCCGCTGTCCGTGAGCCAGGACACGCCCGGGTCGGTGATGGCGTCCGTGGACCGCGCGATGGTGATGAACAGGGTCATGAGGGCGATGGGCGCGCCCAGGCGGGAGTAGAAGGACAGCAGGTGGACGTTCAGCAGCATGGTCAGCGAGGTCATGCTCAGCTGCGGGAGCGCGAGGAGCAAGATCCAGCAGCCCGGAACGTCGTCTCGCTCCTGCGGCGGGGCCTCGGGGACGGTGAAGGCGCCGCTCTTGGCCGCCGACGTGATTGCTGCGAAGCGACGGTGTGCCGTCGACAACTCCTGGTGCGTGCCCACCCCGTCGAGCGACGCCCCGCTCGTCTTGCGAGGTCGGCCCTTGGCCGTCGGCGACGGGGTGGCGGGCAGTCCTGCCGCCCCCCCGCCCCTGGCGCCTTCCCAGGCGTACGGCACAGCGATCACGTCGTCAAACCCCGAGTCTAGCTCGCTCGAAGTCGCGGGCGTGCTGGGGCTCCGTTCCGGGCTCAGAGGCATGGCCTCCACATCTGTTCTGATCCCCGCAACGCCAGGGCGCGGCCCTGAGCCGCGGCGCGCCGAAGACATGCTCGAGGCTGAGTCAAAATCAGGAGCAATGCGTCCGGACAACGGGGTCGTTCCCGCTGCCAAGCGCGGCTCGCCTCGCACCCTCGGGCTTGCGCTCAGGGGCGTAGCGGAGAGCACGGCCAACACCTGGAGTCAGCGGTGCGGTCGCGCGCCGGGCTGCAGGAGCAGCGGGCGGCGCAGTTGCTCGGCGGCCGAACGGCGTCGGCTGCAGGTGTTGCTGCTTCGCGCGACGAGCGCAACGGCGGGCGGCCTTTGTTCCCGCGGCAGCGACGCAGCCGGGCGTCCGCAGCGGGCACGCGCAGCGCTCCTGCTCGGAGGACGGTCCCAGGGCCCGCGCGAGCGCCGCCGTCGAGTGTGTGTGGCCAGGCGAGCCGGCGTCGGCCGGCACGAGCCGCCAGTCGTTGCCGCAGAGCAGGCGCCGGTTGATTCTGCCCGCCCAGGTCGCGCAGCAGGGAGGGGCAGGCCGCCCTCGCCAGCCGCGCCCAGCGAGTGGGAGCTGGTCCTCAGCGCAGCCGCAGCGGCTCGCCGCGCTGGCTTTCGCGGCCGGCCGGGCGACGCAGGGACGTTGGCGACACGGATTCCGTTTCCCCGAGGCGGCGCTCGGTCGATTCGGGACCGCACATCCCCACACAACGCGGACTTCGCTTCTCGCCAGCCGGCAAAGCCACGGGCCCTCCCTTGCGCCCATTCCCCAACGTGCTCCGCGCGCACGCTCCTGTCCCCTTGGAGAGCGCTCCGTGACGCCCGGGAGGGGGGCAGGGACGTTGGGAGTTCGCTCCGCGGGAGTCGCGCACGCGGAAACCACATATAGCTGCAAGTCTGCGATTGCAGTCCTGTCCGGACGATTGCTGGGCTCGAGGCTCTGCCAGCCGCAGCCCGCGCTCAGGACCGCGGGGCGTGCAGCGGCGCACGCAGCGGGCGGAACCCCGGAAGCGAAGCATGCGCGGCCTTCTCGTCGTGCTTGCCGGGGCGGCGGCCGCGTGCCTGTGGGCCCCGGCCGCGGCAGAGACGCCCTCGCCGTACGCTGCCCCCTTGGGACCGGACCTTCCCGGACTGGGCACCCTCTGCGAGGCGAACATGCGCCCGCTGGGCGCGGCGGGCGCGAGTAACGCGCTCGTTTCGCTATCGTCGTGGCTGGCGGACCTGCAGATGGCGGTGGAGTCGCAGAACCCGGCCTCGTACGAGGAGGGCATCCAGCGCCTGTGCGGCGGCTTCTTGCGCCCGGACTCCGTCGCTCACCACGCGGCCATGCCCGCCGCCGGATCCGACGCTGCCAAGTCCGTGGGCGCAAGCCTCAGCACGCTGCAAGACGCCTGCAGCAAGGGCGACGGGCTCCACTACGGGGCAGCGTTCCGCATGCTGTGCCCCCGACCTGCGCCGCTGGGTCCGGTCATGCCCGAAGGCTGCAACGCGCTCGTGGCCGACCCGCGCCAGGCGCCCCCCTCCTCCAAGACCCTGCGCCTCCACTTCTTCCTCTCGGTCCTCAGCGAGCTGCTGGACGCCCAGGCCGGGCCCGACGACGACGCCTGGCGCCGCGCCATGGAGGCGCTGTGCGCCGAGGACGTGGGCGTGAGCGGCACCGGGTTCCACTCCCACGCGCCCCGCAAGGACACGCCCCTGTTCCGCGAGGTGTCGTCGCGAGTGGACGCCATGGAGGCCGCCTGCAGCGAGCCCGGCTCCGCGGCCGCCAGCGGGTACGCCGCGGCCTTCTCGTTCATGTGCCCGGCCGCGCCCAGCGCCAACGTGGTGGCCTCGGGCCAGCAGGAGGCGGAGGCCGCGAGAAACGAGTTCGAGGCTGCCTTGCGCGCGTTCAAGGCCGCGGCAGAGGCGGCTGTGCGGCTCAACCACCTGGCCGGCGCCGCGGTGTCGTCCGCGCAGGCCGCAGCGGCGCCCGGGGCGGCGGCGCCGGCCAGCGTTGCGGCCCTCGACGAGGAGGCCCGCAAGCTCGCGTCCGCGCTCGCGTCGTGGGACGAGGAGGACAAGGGCCGCGCGGTGCCTGTGAGCGAGGCGTGCGGCCACGCCGCGCAGCTGTGAGGAGGAAGCGGCAGGTTGTGCGTGCCGTCCCTGTGCAAGCCCCAGCCCAGCGGCAGGGGCTCCTGTCCTGCCGCGCAGGCGAGCGCCTGGGCTTGCCTGTTTCGTGTGCGGTGTAGCATTCGTTGTGTTTTCCTTTGCCTGTGCGCCGCAGCGCTTCGCGAGCAGCGCGCGGCACGCCCCCACTCCACATATAGCCGTCTGGCCCCGCACGTTGCAACGGCCCTGGAGTCGGTCGCAGCGCTGCCCCGCTCCGCCTGCCGGGTTCACCCGCATGGTGCGTCGCCCTCAAACACCACCGCCAGCCCAGACCGGCGCAGCGGCGCTTGCCCGGCGCGCAGCGTGGCTGAACTGGGCCGCCGGCTTGCAATCCGAGGCCGGCTCTGCCACCGGTTTGTGTCCGCGGTTGGACGCACCCTTTCGGAGCCATGGCAGCAGCAGCGGCATCTTCCGCCGCAGTGCCGGCCGCAGCGCGCGCGGCCGCGCCCGTGCCCCGCCCCGTCGCCCGCACCATGCGTGCCGAGGCCGCCTCGAACGAGCGCTTCGCCGACAAGCAGAAGGAGGGAGACGTTCGCTCAAAGAACATCGTTGCCGCCAAGGGTGAGCCCGGAACGGCAGCGCGCCATCCCCAACACGCCGGGTCACGCGGGAGCTTGCCGCACGCGGACGGCGCGCGGGCGCGAGCGCTGCCTGCGGGACCGCGCGGCCACGAAGGGCCGGATGACGCTTTTCAAGGGGCTGCAAGGTAACCGCCTCAACGGGCGCGCTGCAGGGCGCGGCAAGCGCCAGCCCCCCGCGGCGCAAGGCGAGGAGGTCCCGTTGCGAGGCAAACCGCGCTGGCGCGGAGAGGCGGGGGCCGCGCGGAGGCGCGGCAAGCGCGATTGTAGTTGGCAGCCGATTCAGACCAAAGCGCTCCTCTGCGCCGCCCGATTCGAAATTCCCGCAGCTGTTGCGGACGCCATTCGCACGAGCCTGGGCCCCAAGGGCATGGACAAGATGATCGAGACCAAGGACGGCGAGGTTCTCATCACCAACGATGGCGCCACCATCATGTCCCACATGCAGGTGAGCTTCGGGGGCGGCCGCGAGGGCGGGCGGCAGCTCCCAACGCTCGTTCAGCCCGGCCACCACCGACCCCGTCCCCCGCGTGCCCCTTTCCGCCCCGCGCCTTCCGCTCGCAGGTGTTCCACCCCACCGCGCGCATGCTGGTGGAGCTCTCCAAGGCCCAGGACATCGAGGCAGGCGACGGCACCACCTCTGTTGTCGTGCTCTGCGGCAGCATGCTCAACCAGTGCCAGAAGCTCCTCTCCAAGGGCATCCACCCGACCCACATCACCGAGGCGTTCCAGAGCGCCGCCGCCAAGGCCGAGGAGGTGAGCACGCGAGGCGCGGGCCGGCGCGCGCGGTCTCGCAGCGCAGCGGCGCCGCGTTTCCCACTGTTGCCTGCTTTGCAACGCCTGCTCGCGCGACCCCGCGGACCGTGTTCGTCGATCCGCCCGTTCCTCCCGCGCCGCAGGTTCTCGACTCCGTGGCCATCCCCGTCGACCTGGAGGACCGCCCCTCGCTTGTGCAGGCGGCCACCACTTCCCTGGCCTCCAAGGTTATCTCGGCGCACTCGGATGTCCTCGCCCCGCTCGCCGTGGACGCGGTCCTCCGCGTCCTTGACCCCGCCATGCCCGACAACGTCGACCTCGACAACATCAAGGTCGTCAAGGCGCTCGGCGGCACCGTGGAGGAGGCCGAGCTCATTGAGGGCCTCGTCTTCCCCAAGCGCGCCTCTCACGTGGCCTCTGGCCCGACCCGCATCGCCGGCGCCAAGATCGGCCTCATCCAGTTCTGCCTCTCCGCCCCCAAGACGGACATGGAGAACACCGTGGTCGTGTCCGAGTACAGCGCCATGGACCGCGTGCTCGACTCCGAGCGCAAGCACATCCTCAAGCTGTGCAAGGCCATCAAGGCCTCCGGCTGCAACGTCCTGCTCGTGCAGAAGTCCATCCTCCGCGACGCCGTCACCGACCTCTCCCTCCACTACCTCGTGAGACACCCATCTCCGGCCGCGCCCCTCTCTTGCGCGCCCCGCTCTTGCGCGCCCCCCTCTTGCGCGCCCCTCTCTTGCGCGCCCCTCTCTTGCGCGCCCCTCTCTTGCGCGCCCCCCTCTTGCGCGCCCCGTCCCTCGCCGCCACCGCCGCTCTCGCCCCCGCCCCCTCCCCCCCTCTCGTCCCGTTCGCGCAGGCCAAGATGAAGATCATGGTGGTGACCAACGTGGAGCGCGACGACATCGAGTTCGTCTCCAAGACCGTCGGCGCGCGGCCCGTCGCCCACATCGATCACCTCACCCCCGAGAAGCTTGGCTCCGCCGACCTCGCCGAGGAGGTCTCCACCGACGGCGGCAAGCGCATCGTCAAGATCACCGGCGTGCCCAAGCCCTGCCCCACGGTGTGCCTGCTGGTGCGCGGCTCCAACAAGCTCGTGCTGGACGAGGCTGAGCGCTCCATGCACGACGCCCTCTGCGTGGTGCGCGCCATCGTCAAGAAGCGGGCCCTCATCGTGGGAGGCGGCGCGCCCGAGACGGAGGTTGCTCTCAAGCTCACCGAGTGGGCCAACACGCTCACCGGCATGAGCTCCGTCTGCACCAGGGCCTTCGCCGAGGCCCTCGAGGTCATCCCCTACACCCTGGCCGAGAACGCCGGCCTCTACCCCATCCACATCGTCACGGAGCTGCGCAAGCGCCACGCCGAGGGCTGCTCCACCGCTGGAATCAACGTGCGCTCCGGCTGCATCTCCGACCTGCTCAAGGAGGACGTCCGCCAGCCGCTGCTCGTGTCCACCAGCGCCATCGCGCTCGCCACGGAGACCGTCCGCATGATCCTCAAGGTGGACGACATCGTGCCCGTGCGCTGAGCCACCAGCCGGACTGCGACGGGCCGCGGCCTGCGCCGCCAGCGACGGAGGGTGCATCCTGTCGCCCAGCCCCCTCCCGCTTCGCTTTCCTCGCTGCGCGTTGTGCAGCACTCGCCACGCCTCTCCACTCCCGGTTCTCGAGTCATCCTCTGTGTAGGGCGCACGGTGTTGCGCTCGCGGGGGCGGGGTGGCTGCGTGTGCGTCGCCTGGGCGCGGCGGTCGCCTTCTCGCAGTGAGTGCGTTTGTTTGCGTGGCCCTGCCCAGCCAGCCGCCGCGAATCCGATACCCAACCCACACCCCGCTTCCTCCCTGCCACGCGCACACACTGCAGCATGCGGGGCGGCGCCAACCAGCGAGGTGTGGAGAGGCGGCGCTCCTGTGCTTCGAGGCGCGGCCCGCCATTGCGCGTTGCGGGCCACCCGCGGCCGGGCTGCACGGCGACACCACCCGCAAGCACACGCGGTGTCGGGGCTACGCGCGACTGCCCGCGCCGTCACGCAGCCGAACAAGGCCCACCGCAGCTCAGTGCACGAACCCAAGCACGGCAGTGCTGACATCGCCTTCCCGGCACCCGGCGTCGAGCGAGTGGTAGTAGCCCTTGCCACCGGCGGCAGCACAGCGCACAAGCTGCCTGGGCGTGGCCGAGGAACGAGTGGGCGAGATACCGCCGAGCATGCTCTCGGCGCGCCCGATGCCCTCGCAGTCGGAGTGCGTGCTGAACAGGTGCTGCTGCCTGGGCGTGAGGCACCGGTACAGCGGCACCGAGCCAGCACCCAAACCTTGCGCCGGAGCCCCGCCGTCCAGGTTTGGGGGCCCTCCGACAACAAAGGGGCCCTCCACAGCGGCGTGCGACGCAAGAACGCCTTGGTCCACGCACCAGTCCGTCGGCCCCGAGTACGCGGAGCACACTTGCTCGTACGGCCCGCCCGGCGCAGTCAGAATGGCCAGCTCGTTCGGGTCCACGGTGAGCAGCGAGTCGTCTCCGGTCTTTGCCCGAAGCGACCACACGGGGCGCCACAGCTCCGCGTCTGTGGCCTGGCAGCACACCTCGCCGGCCACACTGCACGGAGCGGATGCACCCGCGACGGGGACGAAGCTGCGTGCACCCGGCTCGGAGCCAGTGGGCGCCAGGAGCCGCTGCAGCCGCATCACTCGCAAGCAGGAAGCCACAAGGTCGTACATTCGCGTGCCGTTCCGGTCGGCGCCGCCCTGCACGCTGGGCTCGATGTCGCGGTCGAGAGAGGACCCGTACGAGTCCACCCACAGGCTGAAGCGCATCGAGTCACCGGGCAGGCCCACCGAAAAGGCGTACGGCGACGCGGCGCCGGCAGCTGTGGTCTCGGGCGATGCGCCCAAGGCAGCCCTGGCCGCGGGCGACATGACACGCTCCCAGCCCGAGGGCTTGCCGTCGGCGGCGGCGGGGCCGTAGGGGTTGGCCTGTGGCTGCGCGATCCACTCGTTCCACGAGGACAGGAAGAGGAACTCGGGCCGGTCCCGCAGCGCCGTTGCCACCTGCCTCCGCAGCGTGAGACCGCCCAGCTTGCCAGGGCTCTGCTCCAGGCTCGAGTAGGCGAGCTGGTACGAGGGGCCGACTGCCATGGCCGTGCGCGCGGTGCCGATGGGGGCGTTGGTCGTCAGCGCCTGGCCGCACGGGGTGCCTGCCCCGCGCCCCGCCACGCTGGTTGTGAAGTCGCCGGAGCGAGAGTCAGTGCACGGCGACATGAAGGCCCAGCGTCCCTGTGCGGCCGTGCTGGCGCTGAACAGCGCCCACATGTCCACCACCGTCGCGTTGGCCTGCCGCTCGATTTCAGCGACGATGCCTGCGTCGGGCCCGTGCCCGGGCGGCGATGGCACGAAGAACACCTTGCGCTCCTGCCCCCCGTGGCCCGCGGACGGCGCGCGGTACACGAGGGCCTCGCTCCCAGGCGCAGTGTAAAGCGCGACCGCGTCCTTCCAAAGCGTTCCGCCCGCGGGAACGGTTTGGAACGCGGTGATGGCCGGGGTGGCGCCCCCGCGGCCTCGCAGTGCGGCCCACTCCTCGAAAATGACCGCCTGCGGCCTGACCTGGATGCCCTCCGCCTGGGGGCTCCACGTGGGAAGGTTGCTCGCGTCGATGGAGACAAAGTCCACGCCCGCGCGCGTTAGCCACTGCGCCTCTTGCGTGAGCGTCGCTGTGATGTTCTCGCAGTCAGCAGCGACCCTCGGCCCCCCCGGAGGTGCTCGATACCAGCAGTAGTACCCCATCGACGGCGTGGCCTGGTAGTAGAAGTGCATCGCGTCGCTCTCCTCGCCCCACTTGCTCAAGATATCGCTGAGCTGCAGCTGCCCGTTGGACCGGATCACGTCCTCCACGGCCAGCTTCGCGCCGCCGCGCCGCGAAATGTTCGCAAGGGCCTGCGCCCCGAACGTGTGCCATCCCTCGAACAGCGTCCCGACCTGAGGCGACGAGGCTGACTCCGCGGCGTGGGGCGCGAGCCGCGGTCCGGTTGCGCATCCCGCAACCACTAGCCGAGGGGCGGATGGGACTGTCGCACCGTTCGCGCCAACCGGCCGACTGGCATTGGCTGCCACGCCACCTGCGCGCGGGGCCTCCACCACGGAGTCCCCGGCGTCGAGGCGCTCCCAGCCCTGGCCCGTCTGCCCGTACACTGCCCATTCCTGGGCGTGTGTGCCGGCCTCCGGGCGGGGCACGAGGAGGGCAACGGGGGCTCCGTCCTCGCACGCCTCGTGCGCATCGTCGCCAGTCCACTCGAAGGCCCGCCTGGACACCAGCTCCATCGCCAGGCCGCGGTTGACCCTGCCGCTCGGCGCTCGAAGCGCAACTGGCAGCTGCTCCGCGACAGCGCGGCCGGCCAGCGCAGCGCAAAGGGCCAAGACAGCGGCCGCGCTCCGGGGAAGACGCATGGCCGCCCCACCCGGGCAGCGAAGCGGCGCGCGCGCGAGCGGCGTGCGCGACAGGTCTGCAGGTTGCAGCATTGCAGTTCGGCGCGCGCTCTGCCGACGTTCCACGGGGTCGGCGACAGGTGCGTCCCACTTGCCCCGTGAGGACAGCATGGGACGCACGACCGTGCTCGGCTGTCTGGCCTTTGCTGCCGGCGCAGCGCTTGCCTCTGGCGCGTCGCTCCGCCCCTTTGGCGGCGCAGTGCCCGCCGGCGCCGGGCTGCCCGGAGCAGTCGGCGCCGCTCCGCGCCCCTCGTCTGCAAACTGCACGTTGTACTGGCACAACCAGACGCTCGACCACTTCAGTTGGGTCCCGGGGCCGGGCAACCAGACCTCCTTCAACCAGCGCGTGTTCGTGTGCGGCCAGGACAACTGGAAGCCGCCCTCGGAGGCCTTCGCCAAGGCCTACCCCGACGCCGTGCGCGAGGCCGGCGCGAGCCGAGGCGCGCAAAAGGCCACGTGCGGGCCTGTCTTCTTCTACACGGGGAACGAGGCCGACGTGACGCTGTGAGGGCTGTGCTCAGGCGCGTGTCGCCGCCTGCTTGAACCGCGGCGTTTTCGCGCGCAGCCGCCTCGCCCGGCCCTCGCGCCCCGCGCCCATCACACCGAGCCCCCTCACCCTACCTAGCCCCGTCTCGCGCCACGCCCCGCAGGTACGTGAACGAGACCGGGTTGATGTGGGAGCACGCGCAGGAGTTCGGCGCGCTCATGGTCTTCGCGGAACACCGCTACTTCGGCGAGACGCTCCCCTTCGGCTTCGACTTCAAGATGGACCCCGAGCACATGCGCTACCTGTCCGTGGAGCAGGCGCTCGCCGACTACGCTGCCCTCATCCTCCACCTGCGGCGTGAGGTGTGGCACTGCGACCCTCCCATCGTGGCCTTCGGCGGCAGCTACGGCGGCATGCTCGCATCTTGGCTGCGGATCAAGTATTCCTCCGCTGTGGACGGCTCTGTGGCCGGCTCCGCCCCCATCCTGGCCTTTGACGGAGAGGAGCCTGCGGTGAAGACGGATTACTTCGCCAGCATCGAGACATACGACGCGTCCGCCGACGGGCTCGGCTCTGCCGAGTGCGTGACGCAGGTGCGCGACGGTTTCGCGGCCCTGTTCCGCCTCGGTAACTCTGCGTCCGGGCGGTCGACCGTGACGTCGTCGATGCGGCTATGCACCCCGCTGAAGAGCGCCGATGACGCCGCGGCCGTGGCCGGCTGGGCGGCCAACGGGTTCTCCTTCCTGACGATGGGGTCGTACCCGTACGCCTCCTCGTACATGCTCAACGGCGGGGGCACGCTGCCGCCCTACCCGATGAAGGACGTGTGCGCGCGCGCAACTGCCAACACTGGGAGCGGTGACGCCGCTCTGATGGAGCGCTTCGGCTCGGCCATCGGCGTGTGGTTCAACTTCAGCGGGTCGGCGACGTGCCTGGACTGGGCCGCCGGCGCCCCGAACAAGCAGACCGAGATCGACGGCGAGCTCTGGGACTACCTCGCCTGCACGGAGATGGTGATGCCCATGAGCCAGACGGGCACAACGGACATGTTCTGGCCGCAGCCCTGGGACGAGGCCGCCTACAGCGACGGCTGCTTCCAGCGCTGGGGTATCCGCCCGCGGCCGCTCTGGGCCCAGGCGAGCTTCGGTGGCCGGCGCCTCGCCGGCGCCTCCAACATCGTCTTCTCGTCCGGCGAGTTCGACCCGTGGCGCGGCGCCGACGTGGTTGACGACGTGTCTACGTCCCTTCGCGCCGTGCTTGTTGAGAAGGCGGGCCACCACATGGACCTTATGTTCTCAAACCCGCTCGACAACAAGACGAACGTGGTCGCGGTGCGCAAGCAGGAGCTCGACCTCGTGGCCTCGTGGATCGCACAGGCGTACGCGCGCGAGTGAAGCGTGCCACGTGGCACTCGCATCCCGCCCGGCGGCCCCGCGCATCCCGCTCGCCCCCCCCCCCCCCCGCTCCGCTGCGTCGCTGCGTCGTTGCGTCGCTGATGCGCTGATTCGCCAATGCGTCGATTGCAACTTCTGCCCGAGTTGGGGCAGTTCACATCGTCGCGGCCAGCCGCAGCGGCATGGTCGCTCTTCGTCGCGGATGGCAGCTCACTGGGCTTGCCAGTTAGGCCGTGTGCGTGGCGCGAGGCAGTGGTCGCGCGGGTCACCAACAAATACAGTCTGGACGCGAAACAAGCTAGCAACACATCGCAATCGGGGACACAGGCGCCGACGCGCAGCCACGCGCGACGAGGCCGGGCCAGGCACCGCCCCCCACCGCCCCGCACGCACACCAAAACGCGTGTGGCGGTGCGCACGCAGGACTTTTTTGGGGGGGAGTGCGAGGTCCGGCTAGCCCGAGCCGTCGTTCAAGGCATGCGAGCAGAAGCGGCCGCATCCCGCAGCCAGCCCTGCGGAATGGCGTGGCCCATGCGGTCGGCTTTCGCTTGCATGTACCCCGCCGCCAAGGCCGAAGGTGGCGCCACCAGGTGCGGTTCCGCTGCGTCGACCGCCACCCCGAGCGCGGTCAGCTGCTCGGCCTTGCGCGGGTTGTTCGAGAGAAGCCGGATCCCCGACCCCGGAAGGCCGCCCAGGGGGCCCTGAATGGCGAGCCCCGCGTCGAATAGGGCGTCCCTGGCAGCGTCATACCGCCTGGTGTCGTCGGCAAGCCCAAGCATGCGATTGGCGTCCACGGTATCGGCGCCGCCTCGCTGAAGCGAGTAGGCTGCCGCCTTGGCAGCCAGCCCGATGCCGCGCCCCTCCTGGGGCAGGTACACCACGGCCCCAGGCGCCGCGGCGCTGGGGTGGTCCGCCCTGGCCCGCGCGCGACGGAGCGCCTGCGCAAGCTGCTGGGCGCAGTCGCACTTGACTGAGCCGAAGAGCTCAGATGTCGCGCAGGCGTCGTGCACGCGAACGAGAGGCAGGGACAGGGGGGCGCCCGTGGCCGGCGGGACGCTGGCAGCCGACTGCGGTGCTGGCAATGTTGCCCCAGCGGCGACCCCGGCCGATGGAGGGGCGGCGCCTTGTTCAGACGACGCAACCGGGCTGGCAGCAGTCACTGTCCCCTCGCGCGCCACTGCTGCCGCTGCTGCTGCCGCCGCTGCCCGCCCCGTTCCTGCCAGCTGCTGCTTCTGCTTCTGCTGCTGCTGCTGCTGCTGCTGCAGCGCGTTCAGCCGCCAGAGCAAGTACGGCCGCGCTGGGTCACCAGGCTCCTTGGCCGCCAGCGACTCGCACGCCAGACACTCCTCAGGCGCGGCGCGGCCGCTGGCGTCAGAGGCTGCGCAGCCGGGGCAAAGGTCGACGCTGTGCGCGGGCAGTTGCAGGCCGACGGCATCCTCGGCCTTGGCTTCGTTTGCGACCGCCGCGGCGACGACCCACGCGGGCCACGCCACGAGAGCAGACGCCTCAACGCCCGCCTCGTTCACGTACACGCGAAGGTCCATTTCGCCGTCCTCGGTCGGCAGCCAGCAGCGCGAAGCGAGCCAGAACGGACCTCGCATTGCGGCCGCGCGGCCGGCTGCCAGTCGACGCAGGTCAGTGGCACGCCGACGGCGCGCCGCGCGCGCCTGCCGCAATCCCAAAGAAGTCACATCACCACTGGAGCCGCCGATCGCGTCATGCGGTCTCGGGTGGCCGGACTGGAGCGCTGGCGAGCCAAGCGGCATGAGCGCCGCAACCGAGCTGGCAGGTTCCACGCGCCCTTGGCGAGCAAGGCCTGGCGAGGAGGCTGGACGGACGATCGTTCCTGCCGTCGGAGGCACACTGGGGCCGCGGCCGTCGCCGGTTGGCGCGTGGAGAAGCTCGTCCCTCAGCGCACGAGTTCCAGACGCGTGACCCGTCGCCAACCCGCGACGGCCTGCTGGCGACCCAACGCTGGCTACCGACGGCCCAAGACAGCTTGACGCTCCGCCCTGGCTGCCGGAGGGGGGCGAGGTTTGGGCCCCGGCCGCCGCGCCGGCAGAAGCCGTGGAACTTGCAGTCGAGGGCGGGGACGGCGTGCGGGCAAACTGGGCGTCTCGCGCCATGGCTTGCGAGAAGCCGAACATGAACGGGCTTGGCCCAAGCAAACGCGAGACGACATCGTCCCGCGGGGGGAGAGCTGCCATTTCTGCCCCACGGCCGCCTTGCGAGTGTCCCGGCGACCGTCGGAGCATTCGCAGCGACACGTCACCAGCAGGGCGACCGGATGGCAGAGCCGCAACCAATTCGAGGCGTGTTCCCGCCGCGTTCTGCGCCCACCAGCGGCGCGAGCGAGGGTGAATGTCGCCCCCCTTGCGATCGTGCGCGCGTGTCGCAGGAGCGAGCGCTTGTGTGCCTTGTGCGAGCCGCTGCGCCGCTGCGAGCCAACTGCCTTGCGCGGAGTTTCCAAGTTCACATCCACGCTTGCCAGCCCCTGTACAGAACGGCCAGGTGCCGCATGTCAGTGGCTTGCTCAATGAGGAAGCGGCACTGCGCGGCTGGGTCAAGGTCTCGCTGCAACAGGCTCTCGTGGCCCTGGAGCTTCTCTTGGCACCTGGAGAGGGCCTTTCGCGCACGGGCCTCAGCCTCCCCCCCCGCGAACGCGCCAGCGTTGGCCACAGCCGCGGCCGCAAGCCGAGCAGCAGTCGCGGCGCCTCGCCTGGCAGCGAGTGCCTCTGGAGCCAGCGTGTCCCGCTCAGCAGGCGGCGAGCCGCCGTCTTCCTCGGCCTCGTAGCGCGGCCCGGCAGCCTCGTCTGCCTCGCTGCTGCCGGCCGATTCGGCACCCGCTTCGGCATCCTCGTCCGCCTCGGCACCCCGAGCAGCCCGCAGAACGGAGCCTGCCACTGACATCGACCGCCCTGCAACGGACCTGCCCCGCTCCCGCTCAAGCTGCCGGATCCGCTCCTCCTCCTCCATGCGCGCTTGCCACAGCATACGCTGCCGTCCGTCCGCCAGCCACTTGCACAGCGGGTCGTCGAGCACCACCCCAATCACGGCGCCGAGGGCCGAAGGCGCCGCCCTCATGCTGGCAAGCGACGCCTCGAGGCCCTGCCGGAACCCGGCCTCAACACCCCCAGCGCCCATCGCCGCAGTCAGGTCCCGCGTCAGCCGGAACGGCACAAGCTCCGGCGTGTGCAGCAGAGCCGCCTGCTCGAAGCTCACCCCGAAATCGATGTGCACCACCTCGCCCATTGAAGGCACCATCATCACGTTGCTCAAGTGGCGGTCACCAAGCCCGACGACGTGTCCCGCGGCACTAGCAGCCGCCAGGCTCGCAGAAAACGCCCTGCGCCGCTGCAGCGCCGCCTCCGGGTGCGGGAAGCGCTCCAGGAAGAGCCAGTGCAGAGCCGGCCTGACCATTGCCGAAAAGATATGCTTCATGACTGCGACGCGCCCCTCGACCGGCTCAGATTCCGCGTCCCGGACCCGCCTCACAACTTCTTGCTGCGGTGCGTCGTGCGGCCGGTATCGCTCGTGCATGGAGGTGATGGGCTGCTGCAGGGGTACGGCACCCTCGACGAACTCCAGCACGCCAGCGGCGCGCGTGACTGGGACCACGCGGTAGGTGCGGAGCGACAGCCCCCTCGCCCGAGCCGGGGCATCGCCCGCCCACAGCCCGTTGCACGCCTGGAAGTACCTTTGGACCAGCATGTCTTGCCGCAAGTCCGGGTCCCTCTTGGCCACCTGCCTGTGTCGCCGGCCGTCTGACCCGTGCAGAGCCCAAATCTTGGGCAACGACAGCCCTGACGTGGAGACGACTGCCTTGGAGTCTGCCGCAAGCAGGCGCACAGCCGGGGCCAGCAGCGCGCCGCCGGCAAGGCTGCCCGCTGCCGCTGCCCTGAGCGACTCCACGCGGGCCCTGCCAACGCCAAGGCCGCCAGCGCCCGCCACGCCAAGCGCCCAGCTACCCTCTGCCACGCCGCCTCCGGCTTCCTGCGGCAGCGGCGACCACGACGGCACGGCGCCCGTCACGGCCCGAGCAAGCGAGACAAGAGGCGTTGAGCGAGGAAACGCGGCACCAGGACCGAGGCTCGCTCCAGCACTGCTGCTGCTGCTGCCCCGCACCGCAGACCCGCCCACACCCTGCACCGAGCCGTCCCACCACCGGGACGGCAACGTCCGCGAAACCGCAGCGAACGCCTCGTCGCACTCCGCCTCCGCCGCTTCCACCACTTCCCGCGATAAGCCCCCCAGCACTCGCTCCCCACGCTCCCGCCGGCACTCCACAACGGCCAAACAAGCTGCCGCAACAGCCTCCGCGACGGCACCAGCAGCGCCGTCGCCATCGAGGTCTGCTGTCAGCACAGGGAGCGCCGGCAGGGCCACGAGCGGGACCCCGCCGCGCGTAGGCAGGATCGAAGTGAGCGCCGGGCCGATCCCCCCGGCCGCTCGATGACGCCGCTCCCGCTGCTTGACCAGCTCCTCCGGGTCACCCCCGGCAGCCGCAATCGCGGCTTCAACGACCGCTGCAGCGCCTCCGCCGCCCCCACCCCCGCCGCCACCGTCCGTGCCATCGCCTGCAAGGCAAATGGCCGACAAGTCGACGTCCTTGCCCTTGTCCTGACGGGACACCGAGGCGAGCGCAAGGGCCTCGGACGCCGCCGCCACGAGGTCCGCCCCGCTGACGACTGCCGCGTATCCGGCGCCGCCCACTGCCACCAGGTGCGACAACACCCGGCTTGCCGCTGCAGCCCGCGCTCCGCCTGAGGCCCCTGCGCCCCCGCCCCCGCCGCCTCCGTCACCTGCGGCGTCGCCGGCCGCGGTCACCGTCGAATCTGCCGCCCTCGCCTCCGCGTCCTGCGTGGGAAACCGGGCCGCCACCAAGCCGACCACGACGGACCACGGCGAGCACATCGCCGCGCGAAGGAGGCTCGACTCCACCAGCTGCTCGAACGAGGGCACCTCCGCATCCAGCCCGGACGCAGCGACGCGTTGAGCCGGCGGTGCAGAGCCGGCGGGCGGGGGCACTGCTCGCGGCCCCCCGGCGGCCGCGGACGGCGAGCTGGAGTCGCCACGCGCCGCTCGACCAGACGCGGCCTGTCGAGGAGACGCGTCGGAGCCAAGCCTGCCAAGCAGCTGCGGCGCGAGCGACGCCAGCCGCCCGGCCGGGACGCTTGCGAGCGCCCGCGCCGCCGCCCAGCGCGCGAGGGGGTCCCCCCTGTGCGCGACGGTAAGCCCCACGAGCCGCTCACCCGCCTCCAGCGTCGCAGCGGCGCCCCCGATCGCGCCAGCACCCAGGCGCCGGGAGTGGCCAGTCAGCGACATCCACCCCTCCACATCGGACAGGTACCCCGCGAATCCGCTCAGCGCTGCTTGCAGTGCCCGTGCCTCGGCCTGCCTGGCCGCCAGGAGGGGCGACAGTGCAGCCCGTGCCGCTGGACTGGCGCGCACCGCTGCTTTGCGAAAGTCCAGCAGCGATAGCCGGTCCATACCAAACCTTGCTCGGACTGCGGCCCACGCCCGCTCACGGAGCCTGCCAGCGGTGGCAGCGGCAGCGGCAGCGGCACCGGCCGCGCCACCAGCAGCGGCGGCAGCAGCTCCAGCAGCAGCCGCGCCGCTTCCGCGGTCTTGCTTGGCAGACTTAGCCGCTTGCATCGCTGTCAGCTCGTCTTCGAAGCTTGCCAGGGCCGCCGCGTACATCTCCGCATCAAGCCTCGCCTGTTCCGCGGCAGCAGCCGCTGCCACGCCGCCCGCTGACTCGCGCTCGCCGCGCAGGCGTTGCAGCAGCGCGTCCGCCCACCGGGCCAGCGCCAGGCGCGAGGCAGCCCGCTGCCGGATGGCGCCTCCTGCCGACGCAACGAGGCCCCCGAGCCGCTCAGCGGCGCGAGAGGCATCGCGCAACGCTGCCAGCTCTGTGTCCAGCTCAGTCGGCGCTGCTGCCTCCTGACCCGACTCAGCCGCGTGGCCTCCGGGCGAGGAGCCCCCCCTCGCTGCCAGAGCAGCGGCGCCAGCATCAGCCGCCCACGCCCCCGCACGCCCGCCTCCAGACAGGCATGCCCGCGCGGGCGGCAGCAGCGCCTGCCCGTCAAACCGCGTCTTGCAAGCAAGCCGTGCCGCCGCCGAGGCGTCAGCTGCAGCGCCCCCGGGCTGTGTTCCGCGGCCACCCTCAGGTGCATATCGCCCGGAAGCCGCAGCAGAAGCAGCAGCGACGGCGCGGGCAGCTGCTGGCGCAGCCGCGTTGCCGGGCGGGGGCGTTCCTGCCCGCCGCGCCGCCGCCGCCCATCGCTCTGCCGCCGCAGGAAGGCTGGCTTGCAGCAGCGACGCCCTGTCCGGCGGCTTCACGACCCCATCCAGGGCGCACCGCAGCGCGGCTCTGCCGGCCTCGACTGCGAAGTCTGCCGCCAGCAGCGCTACATGCGCGAGCGACTGCGACGAGGCTCTGCCCGCCGCTTGGCCGGCCGGCGAGCGGACCGCGACCGCCAGCGCATCCCTCAGAGCGTGGTGGGGCAGGCGCGCGTGGCCGGGGGGCAGAAAGGCGGCTCGTGTGATGCGCGCCGCGGAAGCCAGGCTGGCGCGAGAGACCCCGCTTGTGACCACCCACTGCCATGTGCGGGTGAGGAGGTCCCGGGGTGTGGCGTGGGCAATCCTGCCTTCGGACGCCGGCGGCCAGAAGCTGTCAGAGGCATCACTGGGGAGTCTCCAGCCAGCCATCAGCCTGGCATGCGTGGGATCGACGTCCCGAAGCACTGTCGCGAAGGACGGCGTGATGGACGCGAGGATGGCAGGGCGCACTGGCTCTCCGGCACCAAAGGGGCTCGTGTCTTGAGGCAGAGCCAGGGCTCTGCCGGGCACAACCGCAAGCTCTGCATCTGCCACCTCGTCGAGAGGGGCGCCGGAGTCCGTGCCCGACTCGCCAGCGCTCGTGAGAGGGTCCGCAGCGGAGGGGGCGGAGGCAGCTGCAGCGCGGAACCGGCTGAGAAGCGCAAGCACAGACGCCGCGTCGGCCAGGGCCGTGGCCGCCGCAAAGCCGGGCGACGTGCCCCACGCGGAGGCGGCGTTGCTCTCGCCCTGCCCAAGCGCCTGGTCGATCGCCGCCCGGTGGAGCCCCAGCACGCCCGGACCCCCCGGCTGCGCCGTGGCGTCCAACGCTGCTGCGGCCGAGGCAGCAGCCGCCGCCGACAGACGCTCCACGGCTGTGGCGCCGGCGGCGCGACCCGCTAGCAGCGGCGCAGGCGCGAAGCACCCGTGTCCGGCGCTCGACGGCCCCGAATCACTGCTGCCGCCGTCGCCGCATGCCAGCGCTGCTGCCAGCCACGGCCGGGCCGTGGGCGACGACAGCATTGCCCCACCTGCCGCCGGCGCCAGCTGCCCCCGCGACCAGGTCGCCGCCGTCGCACCACTCAGCCCGGCTGCGGTTTCGGCCCCGACTGACCCTGTGCTGGCAGGCATCACAGCGGCGGGAGCGACGGGCTCTGCCAGCCGAGCAAGCTCTGCCACCGCCGCAACTCCTCGCAACGCCGGCCAAATGGCGGCCGCCACGCGGCCGTACGCGTGGCGGTCAGCAGAGCCGCAGCTTCGCAGCGGGAAGGCGGCCACGGCCGAGGCGGCGGCTGCGCGCCTGCCGAGGCGGGCGACGGCGATGCCCGCGGCGAGCGACACGGCTCTGCCAGCGCGAGACGCGCTGCTGAGCGGGCTTGGCGCCCGCGGCCACTGCCCGGCCGAGAGCGAGGTCCCAGGAGCAGTGCCGCGACGCCCCGACGCCAGAAGGGCCTGCGGGCGCTGCCAGGTCAGGTCGGTCAGCTGATACTGCTGGGAAGCAGGGCTCAGCCACGGCCCCGAGGCCGCGCCCACCAGCGCCTCGGCGCAGTGCATGTGGGACGGCAGCGCCAGCAGAGCCAGGGTTTTGCGCACTTCGTCAGTGACTCCTCCCGGGAGGCTCGCGGCGCGGGTCGGCGGAGCACGGGCCTCGGGTGCGGCGGCCAGGCGGCGCACCGCGTCGGTGAGCGCCGCGTGCTGCGCGGGTGACTCCAGCACCGCTGCTGCAGCAACCACCGCCGAAGCAGCACCCTCCGCGAGCAGCTCTGCCAGCGAGCGACGCGCCGGGTCCGTTGGGGGGGCGTTCTCAGGCACATGGCCGGGGCTCGCCGCGCCTGGTCGCCAGTGCGACAGTCGGCGCCAGGCAGCGCGATGGCTGCCCTGGGGTCCGCCGCCGAGCGCGTCAGCCACGGCGGCGGCGTCCGCAGCGCCCGCTCCCACCGCCGCGCTCTCCGCGTCCGCATGGCCGGCCCACTGAGCCGCGAAGCGGAAAGCCGACAGCAGCTGGCTCTCCGCTGTGTCACGCGGCTGGGCTCCAGGCAGGAGCGCCAGCGCTGCGGCTGGCAGACTGTGCGGGCTAGGCAGAGACGCGTCGGCCCCTGCGCCCAGAGGCAACTCCGCAGAAAACACTCGCGAAGCCGCAGGAACGGCCTGCATCGAGCGGAGCTGCCGGGCCAGTGCCGACTGTGCAGCTTCACCCCCCCCAGCCTCTGCCGCCGGATCCGTGACCCGGAACACGAGGTGGAGGCCCCTGCCTGCGCTGGAGCTGCGCAGGACTGCTGCGTCGAGCGCGGGTGGCGTGCTGTCGGGGGCGGGACCGGTGCCCCACCGAGGCGCGATGGCGTGGGGGGCCGGGTGGCTCTGGGGCACGATGCAGTCGTCATCCGCCCCTGACTCGGTCTCGACGCTCGGGCGACCGGCCTCTGACGGGCTGCCGCCCGCAGCCGTTGAACCGGCGTCGCTGGCATCATCGCCACGGATCCGCCCCTCACGGGTCAGCAGGCTGCAAGCAGCAGCGGCGGCCGCAGCAGCGGCGTCGACAGGGACGAGCCGAGGAAAGCGGGTCAGCTCACGCGACGCCGCCGCAGCCAGGCTGAGCGCCGGCGGGGCGGCCCACATGACCGCGCTGCGCGCCGGCGCGGTGGCCGCCACGCTCTCCTCCAGCCGGCGGCGGGCCGCCAGTCGCTTGCGATCCTCGCGTCCCGCTGGCCTGTCCGCCCGCTGCCCCAGCTGCAGCACTTGCTTCAGCGTGATCCCCTCTGGCAAGTCAGCGGCGTATCGCTTGATGGCCGCGTGGTGGGCGCGGTCAATGGCGAGCGCAACTGACTCCGCCACGCCCACAACGGCAACTTCGCACTGCTCCAGCGCCGCAGGGCCGTCTCCCAGCAGCGCCGCGACCCGCGAAACCGCAGCTGGCGACACCGGCAAGAACATGCCCACCACGCGCTGCACCGCAGCCCCCAGCGGGTGGACCACGGCAGAGCCACCTGCAGAGCCAGACTGCCTAAGCTCTGCTGGCAGCACAGCTGCTGCTCCTTGCCCTCCGCCAGGCTCCGCTCCAGCAGCAGCAAGCGCAGAGGCGGCGGTCGCCACCGCCGCCCGTGAAATGCGCATTGCCCGAACGGCAGCCACCACCGCGCCTCCTAGGGCCAGGGCCAGCCCATCGCCCGCCGCTTGCGGCAGCCGGCATGCTGTCACGGTCTCTGCCCCAGCCGGACCGCGCAGCCATGCCTGCGCTGGCGCGGTCGCGCCGGCGGTGGCCGTGCCTTGGGAGGCGGCCAGGGCTCCGCTCAGCGCGCCGGCAGCACAGGCCGCCAGCCTCGTCGTTCGCGGCGGAAGCACTACAGCGCGAGTGCTGGGCGGCAGCGGCAGCTCGCCCGAGCGCCTCCGGCGCGGCTGCAGCGCCACCGCCTCGAACCACACTGCGAAGGGCAGGCCGGCTTCGCCTGCCGCGCCCGAGTCGCCCGTCACGATGGCAGAGCCGGGCCGGGCAAAGTCTAGCGACGTCACTGCCTCCGTCACGACAACCGGCTGGTCGGCCGACCACAGCGCCTCCAGGAGCGCCATCGGAAGGATCCGGGCAGCGGCGTCCGCATCGCTGGCGGCGCAGGCGGCAAGGAGGGCTGTGCCGGCCCGCCCGCCGCAGGCCGCTGCTGCCAGGCAGGCGACGGCCTCCAGCGACGCGGGCCCTGCAGTGGCTTGCGCGCAGCCTTCCACCAGCGGCGCGGAACAGTGGGCGCTGTTGCTGCATCCTCTGTGACTCTGCAGGCCGGCCACGCCCCAGGCGACCGTAGCGGAGCCGCACTGCGCTGACAGCCATACGATGCCGTCCCGACCGACATCTGACGGAGAGTCGACCCACGGGTCGTCCGGAAGCAGCACGCGAAGCCCCAAGCGCGCGGACCGATCGGCCGCTCCAGCCGAGTCGAGTCGATTTGACTCGGCAGCATCCAAAGACAGCTGGCAGAGCTCCCGCGCGGCGGCCTGAGCGTCTGGCGGCAGGGCCTCTGCTGCGGCAGAGGCGGCTGTGCTCGAACCGCTCGCGCTCCCCTGCGACCCAGCCAGGCCGGTCGCGCCAGCCACCGCCACCTCCGCCGCGGCCGCTGCCAGCACGGCGGACGACTCCAGCCCGGTGCCTCCGCAGCGCTGCCGGGCCGCCCTCCTGATCACAGCTCTGCCGGCAGAGCCAAGTGACCTCCTGTGGGCGATGCGTCGCTCCCTGTGCCAGGTGGGGTCGGAGCTCCCGCCCAGGAGCGGCACCACCGCTGCCCGAAGCGCCCCGGGCAGCCGGCCCCACGCAGGCAGCAGCGCTCGGCTTGCTGTGGCCGCATGGGCGGTCGTGGCGTCATCGGGAGGCAGCGAGCGCGCGGCCGCTGCCACCCGCCACAGCACCGCCAGCGCCCGTGTGGCCGCAGCGGAGGGGTCTGCGGCGGAGGCGGCCGACCAGTCGGCAGCGGCAGGGGCACCGCCAGCGGCCTGGTGGGCGCGGACCAACGTGCTCGGGCTCCCTGCGTCAGCCAGCACGACGGCCTTGCACAGCGCGGCGTGCGACTGTGCGCATTGCGAAACCGCTCCAGCAATGACGAGGCAGCGGCCCCAAGCGTCAGCTGCGCCGCAAGCCTCTGCGCAAGTGCATGCGCCGCTGCACGGCGCGGCGGCCGGCCCAATGTACAGCATGTCATCGTATATCGGTTCTGCACAGAGCCCGACAGCCTGAGCGGCTGCCGCGGCGGCCGCGACGTCGCAGCGCCGGCCGTGCTGCTCATGGTGCCAGCGCCCGCCGAGCCCTAGGGACGCCAGGATGCGGGTGGCCGGCGCTGCGGCCGTCCTGGCGCACCGCTCGGCAAGCAGGGCCGCCGACCTGGTCGCGAGCGAGGCGTCTACGTCCCACGCCGGCACGGCGGGGTGCCACGCGGCAACGTGCCACGGGAAGAGGGACGACAGAGCGACGTCGTGGGACCGAGCGATGAACCCGGTGACGGGGCCGGAGGAGCCGCGGCGGGTCCTGCGCGAGGAGGCTGCGGCGGCTGCGGCGGGCGCGTCGCCTCCCGCCGCCGCCGCCGCCGCCGCGGTGCCGCCGCCAGAGGACGGTGTGCTGGCCCGCCGCCTGAGCGGCGCGACGGAGGGCGGAGGGGGCAGCCTCAGAGCAGGCGCGGCCGGGGCGCAGTCCGCGTCCTCCTCCGTGCTGCCGGGCAGCGCCGCTGCCGACGCCCACGCTCTTCCCCGCGTGCCCGCCACCAGCCGAACGTGCCCACCCAGGGGCAGAATACCGCCTCCTCGTCCTCCTCCCCCGCCGCTGCCGCCGCCGATTCTTCCAGCGGCAGCCAGCGCAGAGCCGCCGCGCTGCTGCCCCCCCTCGATGTCGTCCTCCTCGTCCTCGCTGTCGTCCTCGTCAATCCCACGGTCGTCACCGCTGTCCTCGTCGTCGCTGGAGTCCGCGAGGCGCGAGTCCAGCGTGAAGGCCGTCGCACGGGCGGCCGCGCTCACAGCGGGCGGTGGCTGGCCTGTGCCCTCCGCCGGTCCGAGCACCCCGGCAAGGCAGCCCCACAGGCCGGACGCGGCCGCCAGCAGGCGGATGGGCGGCGACCCGGTGGCCTCGTCCGCGGAGCCAGCTTGCTCGTCGAGGCCTCGTCTTCCCGAGCGCCTGCGCGACGCAGACATCGCGCGGTGAGACAGAACGCCGGGGCGGGGACCCGCAGCACCCAGGCCGGCAAGCAGGGCCAGCCACGGCCCGGGGTCAGCTGATCCTGCCAGCCACGCCCGCTCGTGCGAAAGCAACCGCCACCGTTCCACGGACGGGGCGAAGCGATCGACGAGCGACGCAACAGCAAGGGCTGAGAGGGGGCATGCCTCGTCCAGCGCACAGCAGGCCGGGGAAGCGGACGCTTGCAGGTCGTCCAGGGCAAATGCCCCGGCAGTTTCGCCTCCTCCAAGCTTGCCGCTCGATGCCGGGTCTCTGTCATCACCGCGGCCCAGCGTTCCACGGGGCCCTGACCCATCTGCCCCGCACCTGGCCGAGTCCGAGGCCGAGCCATGACCCCAGAGGCCAAGCAGAGCCGTGGACGCCGCGAATCCGGCGGTTGGGTCGAGGCTGGCGGTTTCCGGGGCCTGGAGGGCGGCTGGAGCCGTGCACAGAAAGGCTCTGCAGGCAGACGTCGACACAGAGAGTGTCGCCCCGATGCCCGTGACGGCTCCGACGTCAGATCCGTGAATCATGGCCCGAAATCCCGAAGTGGCTCTGCCAGCAGCCCCTGTGGCCCCTGCGCCGGCACGGGCGAGCGCGTCGCAATCGACGAGGGACGCGGCTGCGCTGGCTCTGCCGATGCTGCCGGCTTCATCAGCACTGGCTCTGCCGAGGATGGCCGACGCAGACGTCGTTCCGGTGCTGACGGGCTCCATGGATTCGGGAAGGATCGTTGGCTCCCCGAGCGACTCTGCCGCCAGGTCGGCCGCTGCTCGGAGCGCTGATGCAGCGTGCGGGGCCAGCGACCGCCTGGCCAGTGCGCCGGCCGCAGCCGCGCGGGCTGACCGTGCCGCCGCTGCCAGGCAGCCAAGCGGTGACAGAGGGAGGGACTCTGGCTCTGCCAGGCTCGCAGAGACAAGTGGCGAAGTGGAAGAGCTGAGCGACGCAAGCGAGTGCAGAGCCAGCGAGCCGCGGAGCAGGCGTCGCTGCGGCTCTGCCATGCGGCAAACCCACGGTGGCGGCTCTGCCATTGCGGCTCTGCCAGCTGCAAGCGCCATCCGCATCCGGGCAGCGAGCACGGGCTGGTTGGGGGCGAAGCGGCTTGTCACGCTGGAGGCGAAGCCGGCGGCCGAGAGGTCTCTGTGCGCTGTCGCAGCAGGCAGCGGGCGCGAAGAGGAGGCGGATGATGATGAAGATGAGGAGGAGGAGGACGACGAAGGCGGCACTCGCGGGGTGGGCGAGGCGCGCCTGTGGTCGTGGCCAGCTGCGTCCGCAGGCGGCCCCGACAGCCAAGGCGGCCTGAAACCCTCTGGAGGCTGGACCGCTGTTCCTGCCGCCTCCGATGAGCCGACATCGTCGCGGCCTGCGACACCGCTGCAGCTACGGAGGATCCCCAGCGCGAACCAAAGTGCCTCTGGCCGAGGCACTGGCTCGTGCCACGCTCTGCCGGCAGAGCTGGCGGGGCTGATGCGCCTTCCAGCCGGACAGGCTGGCTGCGAGCGCCTCGCGGCTCTGCCCGTTGCGCTGGCAGCAGTGCCCAGGGCCGCGACTGCAGAGAGCGCGCCGTTGGCCGACTGCTGGAGCACCAGCGAAGCCACCCCGTCACACCGGTGGGTCTCGATCACCAGCCCGCCTCCACCCGCGACCACAAACGCGCGTGCTGCGGCGTCGGCGTCGGGAGGGGCCCCGGCAACGAGCCGCCCGCTGGGCGCGCCGCCGCCACCAGCACCAGAGCTGCGACCGCCGCTCGGACGACCGGACGCACCGCCCGCCACCAGTGCGGCCACCACGTCAGCCACCGCCTCGGCCGTGACCACCACTCCAGCCTCGCACTCGACTGGCACAGCGTCCCCCGCCGGTGCGGCTTCACCGCTGCCTGGGGATCCAGTGGCAGAGCCAACTCCAGAAGCGTCCCTGAGCGATGCTGACTTGGCATAGCGCAGCGCCGCCCGGCCGGCCGCTGACCAGGTCGGGACGTCTCTTGGCCCAGCAAGCGACGCGCCAATGATTCCCGGCTGCACCATGGCTGCTGACCCGACCGCCACGCCGAGCACAGCCGCGAGCGCCGCTACCGGTGCGGCCAGCGCGGCGGGAAGCAGGCACGCAGCTCCCGTCCGACAGGTGACTCCCGCGGAGCCGCTGGGGCTGCCCTCCCTGCTCAGCGAGGTCAGCAGAATGCCACGAGCTGCGGCGTCGGGCCCACACGCTGCCACCAGCGCGCCTCCCACCTCGACAATTGGCGGCAGAGCCGCGCCGGGTGGCAGGAGCGACTCTGCCAGATCCACATCGCCCGTAGCCGTCGCTAGCCAAGCGGCAGCCTCGCGCACAGCTGACAGAGCCGCAGCGGCTGCGGGAGCCAGCACAGTGCTCCTCATCAGCGCCGACGTCGCGTCCAAGGGAAAGGCCGGGCCCGCAAGCGACGACGCAGACGCAACCGCAGACGAAACTGCGGCAAGGACGTCTCCCGGCCCAATACCACGCCAAGGCACGGCGTAGCCACCGTCAGGGCAACTCGGCACTTCCGCGCCTGCCGCTGTCTCCAACTCGCTGGCCCGCGCCACCAGCTCCGCAGCGGTGCAGGCGCCTGCCGTGTCAGCCGCGCCGCGCACGAGCACTGCCAGCGCACAGGACGTCGTCGCGCTCAGCAGCGACGCGGCTCGACGGGACACGCACACGGCGGCAGAGCCCAGGAGCGCGGTAGAGCCGGGCGGACCAGCTCCTGCGCCGACGTCCCACTCTGGCGGGCAGGACGGGCGCCGGCCGTGGCCGCCTTCCGCAGTGCCGATCCATGCGCTGTGACCTCTGGCGCCGGCCTCGCCCTGCTGCGTCGCAGACGACTCACGCGCAAGCGCCTCCCTGGCCGCCGCCCCGATCGCAAGCACCTCGCCGGCTGCGCTGATGGCGACCACCGCAGCCTCCCAGAGCCCCGTCCCGGTCGCCCCGCCAGCGATGGACCCGCACGTCGACAGCGCGTCCACCAGCAGGTCGCAGGCCGTTCCGAGCGACGCGACCGCGCTCTGCGCCTCGTCGATCGCCAGGGAAACTGCTGTGCGCGCTGCGCCCCTCTCGGTGCCGTTGAGCGTGCACCTCTCCGCGTCGTCATCGGCGGCGTCGCCAGCGTCCTTGCCGCGTGACTCCCGAGACCGCGGTCGGTCAGCAGCGGATCCGCTGCGTGCTCTTCCAACGGCTCCATCCACGTCGCGTCGCTGGCCCATCACCCCTGGCCAGCCGGCCATGGCTGCCACAGTCGCGGTCACGTGGGCCTCGGCAGCGCCAGAGAGCGCCGCGGCCTCCACAGCCCTTGCCCGGGCCTGCGTGCCCGCGACGGCCTCTGCCCGGGACATGTGCGCCGCCTCCGCAGCAGAGGCCTTCCGGACGACGGCGGCGCAGTCCAGGACGCGCCGCCAAGCGGCAGAGGCCAGCAGCGCGGCGGCTGCGGCGGGGTGGCTCGCGCAGCCGGAGCTGCCGGCAGCAGCATCCGCAGGAACGCAGGGCTCAGGGGCGGGGCCTCCTGCGGCACGGTGCCCCCCAGGATCACGCTCCGCACCCGGCACTGGAGGGGCCGCGCTGGCCCCGCCAGCGAGCGATGACGTCGCGTTGCCGGCGCACGAGGCGCACGGACCCACCGGTGCCGCTGAACCTGCGTCTCCTCCCCATGGCTGCTCGATGCACAAGCACGCCGACGGCGAAACCGCTCTTCTTGCTCGGAGAGACGCTGCGTCGCCGCCCACTGCTGCCGCTGCTGCCGCGGCCTGCAGGCTCGTCCTGGTGGCAGCAGCCATGCTCGCCAGAGCAGTCGCCCCCATCGACGGCTCAGCACCTGTGACCAGGGAGCGGAGCGCCCCGTTCAACGCACGTGTGGGAATGGCTCTGCACACACCCCAGGGGGCGCAGGCTGCCATGCGGGCGGCGCAAGCGGCGCGGGCAGACGCGGCCTCTCTGCCCCACGGCAGCAGGGCACCCAGCGGAGGCCGCGTTGGCCGCAAGGCGTGCAGGAACACGGCGTCGCCCTGCTCAGCTGGCCCGCCTGGGGAGCGAAGAGCGGCGGTGCCATCAGCTCCGGCGGACGCAGCGATGACGGCCGCCGTTGCCCCGTCGGGCCAGTCTGCGTGGAGCGCCGCGTCGGTCGCCAGCACACCGCCCCGCGTCGCTGGAGGGCTCCCAGCGGCCATGGCGGCGTGTGCGTCTGCGAGCGACACTTGCACGGCCGCTGCGGCGCACACACAGCTGGACGCCTCAGCGGCCCAGGCCACAGCGGCTGCGGCAGGCCAGGCGACACGCCGGCCCTCCTCGTGCGGCTGGGCGACGCGGCGGAGGGCGTCAGCCACAAGGCAGAGCTGCAGAGCAGCCCTGCCAGCAATCTCCGCTCCTGCGCCCCGACGCATCGGCCCGGTCATGCTTGCAGCCAGGGCCCGATCAGCCGCCTCAGCGAGGGTGGCGACGATGGTCCCGGCAGCGCCGGTGCGGAGAGAGGCAAGCGTCGCGCGGGAAATGCCTTCAGCGACGGTGCCGCCTCGAAGCACCGGCGCCAACCCTTTCCACAGCACCTCCCGGGCCCTGGCGGCCGAGGCAAGCGCATACAGCTCGTCCTCAGCGGCCAGGCCTCCAGCCGGCAGCGGCGCGCGCGATCCTGCCTGCGGCGATGCCGCTCCGTCTTCGGAGGAGTCTGCCTGGGCTGCAGCTGCGACCGCCACGGCCTCTCCACCAGCCTCGGAAAGCTCCGCGCCCAGCCCGTCCAGCGCGGCGTCCGCGGCGTCGGCAGCGCTGCTGCCGCCTCGCCGGTCCAGGGCGGCCATGGCAAGCTCCACGAGTGACGCTGCCACGTCCCTGCCGCAGGAGCGACCGCCCCCCACCCCCCTGCCGACGCGGGCTGCCCAGGCCTCAAGCGCAGCCCGGAGTTGCTCTGGCGCTGTGCCCGGGCCGGGAAGCCTGAGCGGGGCGGCCGCGGCCGACTTGTCGATTGCTGCAGCCAGGGACGTGGCCACGGACGTCAGCACGACCATGGAGCACGCCCACGCAGCCGCCTCGACGACGGAGCCGTCCGACTCAGGGTCGCTGAGAGACGCGGCGTCGGCCAAAAGCTCTGCATGCAGAGCGGCGCCCACGTTGCCAAGCAGCCAGCCCCTCACGGGAGCCCCGCTGACCCAGCCCAGCGCAGCCCTGTGAGCCGCCGCGCCGCTTGCATGCGCCGCAGCGACGGGAGGGACGGAGCTGCCGCTGGCCGACGGTGGGCTGGAAGCGCCAGTTTCCAAGCCCTCGGCGGCAGCCAGGGTGTCGGTGAGGCCGGCGTTGAGCAACACCTTCCAGGCAGATCCACCCCACGCCCTGCGAAGATGATCGGGCTTGCGCGAAGCGGCGCTGCCGGCAGAGGGTTTGTTTGAAGCCCTCTGCCGTTGCCCTGCCGCCATTGCCGCCACGGCCTGCCACCCGTCTGCCCGGTGCTTCTGTCCCCAGAGCAGCGCCCGCACTCCTGCCGTGGCTGCGCGCCACGCGCTGGCGGCTGGCCGGGCCGACAGCTCTGCAGGCCCGGCGTGCGACCCCGCGGCGCCCCACGCGTCCGCCGATCCCGCCGCGGCAGCCGCGCTGGCAGAGCCGCAGGCCAGGAGGCGGCGGGATGCGGCGGAGCCAAACACGGTTCCGGCCGACGTGGCGACTCGGAGCAGTTGGGCGAGCGCTCCAACAGCGGCCCCGTCAGCAGGGCTCCGCGTCCACAGCACCGCGCACAGGCCCAGCGCTGCATGCCGCATCCACACGGCAGCGCCGTCGGTGGCGTCGGCCATTGCCTTCGCATCAGAGTCCCGAGCGGCCCGCGCCGCCGCCACTGCGCGCAGCTGGCTCAACGTGGCCCCAGAGGCCGCACGTGCCGCTGCGTCGCCCGTCACCGCCGCTGCTGGCAATGGGATTGACGAGGACGATGAGGACGAGGACGATGTCGACGACGAGGAGCGGGACGGACCCCCCAAGCCGGAGAGGGAACCGCCCGATGCCCTGGTGGCCAGAGCCCCAGCCGCTAGCGCGGCCCCAGCAGCGTCCACATCCGCGGTCGCCGTGGCTGCTGGGCCGTACGTCCCCAACAGCCTGCCGCCGCCTCCCAGCGCGCTCGCACCGGGCCCGAGCTCCCCAAGACCGCCCGGCGCCACGGTCTCGTCGCCCGCCTGTCCGCGAGCCGTGGTCCAGGCGCCGCTCGCTAGGGACAGCCCCAGCGCCAGCGCCAGCCGTGCGGCCTCCTCCGCCGCCTCCTCGTCCGCCGCAACCGCCGCCGCCGCCGCGGCTGCGCTGGAAGCTTGGGCCCCAGATGCCGGCGCCGGTGCCTGGACGAGCGGGACCTCGCCGCCAGCAGCGCCAGCCGCCCCGTCAGGCCGCCCAGAGCGCACGCTTGCAGCCGCACTGCTCAGCGTGCGCTCGCGATCCTCCTCAGTCGGCAGGACGGGGCCGGGAAGCAGCGCCAGCGCCACTGCATTCGGAACCGTGAAGTGCGAAAGCAGAGCCGATGCCGCAGAGCTGCTCGCCATGGCGACCGCAGGCCACGGGACGCGCAGCCCGGACCCGCATGCAAGCATCACCAGCCGGTCAGGCAGCCCAGGCCCTGCCTCTGACGCATCCCCTGCCTCCAGCTGGTCGATCGCAGCGTCGAGGTGGGCGGGCGGAGCCCCCTCCGCCACGGCCTCGAGCAGCGAGGCGCGGGCGCGGTGTGCTGGCGCCGGCGCGAAGGCGAGCGCCCCCTCCACCGGCGTCTCCGCCCGGAGGACGGCGGCGACGGCGCGGGCCCACAGCGAGGCAGAAGCCCCGCCCTGCCCTGCACAGCGGCCGCCCTCGTCTTCGCCCTGGGCTGGCCCGTCCCTAGGGGGAGCGCCGCCCTGCACGTTCCCGGCGCGCCACGTCAACGGGAAGGGCTCGACCAGCGGGCCCGGTGGGGCCACTGGCAGCGCTGCGGCCCGACGCAGCAGCCCAGCGGCGCGCCGCGGCAGCTCGTCCGGCATGCGCAGGCAGCGAGCGACGCCGTCCAGCAGCAGCGGCAAGACCGACAGGGAGGTCAAGCCGGCATCAGCTGCCGTTGCCGGCGTTGACGTCGGTCTGGAAGACGCGCCGCGAAGGAGCGGGTCAGCTGCGTCGCCGACGCAAGCGCCTGTGGCAGCCGCCTCCGCGGCGTCTAGCAACGCGGACACGCACGCTCGCCACAGCATCGAAGTCGCCTCCCCAGACACAGGGGCTGTGCTGGCCACCCCGGCCGCTGATGTGCGCGTGCGCAGGCTGTCCGAGCGGGGCGCGAAGGTGGCTCTGCCGACGCGAGCGACACACGCAGCTGCCGTCGATCGAGCCGCCGCCGCAGCCACAGCCACAAGGGCGGCAGCTGCGGCAGGCGCGTGCGCGGGCGACGCCAGGAGGGAGGCGCTCCACGAAGCCAGCCGGAACACCGGCTGAACCGCGCTGGCAGAATCTGGCGTCCCGAGCGGCTCCCAGAGCGGAAGCACGCGATCTTGCGCCTTCTGCAAGAGGCCTCCCAGTCTCCACGAGACAGCCAAATCGAGAGACGCGGCCAAGGCCTGTGGCGACGCTGCTGAGCCTCCCGCGGCTCCGTCGTCAGGACCAGACGGCCCAACAGTGCGCCCTCGGGCCAGCGCCGCGGTGCGCACCCGGCTGGCGCCGCCCCCGCCCCCGCCCCCGCCGCTGCCGCTGCCGCCGGCGGCAGCATCCCTCGCGCTGCTTCCGGCCCCAGGCCTCTCAAGCCGGAGCCGCTTGCCTTGCTGCCGGCCTGCGCCCCCGTCCGTCCCACCCTCCTGTCTGGACCGCTTCGCCGCAGCGGAGCGATGGGGCATACGGTCCTCGTCGGACCCTGCGGAACTGCTTCGAAGCGCGGGGAGCCCCTGTTGGGTGGGCTCCGTGCCAGCCCAGCTGGCGGAGCCGCTGCCGGCATCCGCCCCACCAGAAGCGCCAGCAGCGAAGGCCGCGCCGCCGCCGCCGCCGCCGCCGCCGTCGTCGTCGTCAGAGTCGCTCTGCCACACGAGCTGCTGAGACGCCAGGGGCCTCGCCGCCGTCCCGCCAGCGCGCGGCCCGCCGTCGGGCCCCGACCCAGCTTCCGCGGCGGCGACCGCGGCCGCTTCGGCGGCGGCAGCCGAGTCCATCCTCGACGAGTCGTTGTTCGACGACGACGCGGCTCTGCTGATCATCATGGTCGCCGCCGCGACACTCTCGCGATGAAGGCCTGCCATGACAGCCACGGCGCCAGCCGAGCCGGGCAGGACGCCCGTGCCTGCGAGAGCCTGCCGCCGCGTCCGCGCCGACTGCGCGCCGTATCCGGACTTGCTCGCTCCTGCCCCAGCACCATCGTCGCTCGCATCGCTGGCAGAGCTGTCCGACTCAGAAGAGCCACAGTCGTCGTCGCTCTCCACGTCCGCGCCAGCTGTGCTGAGCAGCTCGGCCCAGGATCCCGGCTCCGCGCAGGCCAGGGCCGCGCAGCGCAGCGCCACGTGACCGTCTGCGAGGTCTAGCCCGCATGCGCCCGCTGCGACCAGTGCGGCGGCGCGCGCGACCTCTCCCGCCGCAGAGGCCGCAGCCTTGGGCCCACACGCCTGGTTCATCGTCTGCGCCGCTGGGGCGCCCGAATTTGAATCGGCCTCCGGCCCAGCCGCCTCTGCCGCTTGGCGAGGAGGGCTGCCTGCGAGGCCGAGCGGCCGCCCGATCAGGCCCGCCACGAGGCTCTCCACGGCCCAGTCTGAGTCTTTGGCCGGGCACGCAGGGGCGAGGCTCTGCCCGACGAGGTCCATCCCCGCCTGAAGTCCGTGTGGCTTCGGCGACATCGAAGACGCCACGGCAGCCGCGGAGCGACACCTTGCCTCAGCAGCAGCCCCGGCTTCGCTGACGGCTGCTGCTGCTCCCGTCACCAAGCCGGACGTGGCCTCCTCTGGCCCGGCGGCGACGAGCCTGAGGCAGCGGGCAAGCACTGCCGATCCCGCGTAGGATGTGGGGCTGGCCTCGGGTCGGCACGCCGCCAGCGCAACGGAGGCAAGGGCCCCGCCCAGCGCCGCGTCCATGCAGCGGCCGCCGGCCGACCCCGCCGCCGGCCGCACTGCCGCCCACACCGCAGCCGCCACTTCGGCCGCACGGAACATCACCGGTAGAGCCCACGCCGTCTCGCCCGATCCAGCCGGAGACAGGGGCATCACCGCCGGGCTGGCTGCCGCAAGGGCTCTGAGGCGGGCCGGCGCGGCGGCATCCGCTGTTGCTGACGTCGCTGGCGCAGGTGCCGTCGCCGGTGCCGGTGCCGCTGCTGCCGCTGCTGCCGCTGCTGCCGCTGCCAGCGCAAGGCGCGCGCTGCCGGCCACGGCTGCGGGAGGCTGGACCTCAATGGTGGGGTGCTGCGGTCGCCCAACGATGAGCGTCGTCCAGTGAGGCATGGCAGCTGCCGCCGCCCTCGCCGCTTCAAGGCCCGCTCTTGGGCTGTCGGCGGCACCAGCTGCCGCTGCCAGGTCCAGCCGCCACTGCGCTTGGTCCATCGCAGCCTGGCCGCCTCGCGGCAGCCGTTCCGTCAGCGCGGCCAAGGCAAGGTGGTGAGACGCTGCCGCCGCCCGGACCGACCATCCCGGGGCCGGCGAAGCGATTGGCCGGGCAGCGAGCTCCGACCCCGCCTCGCACGCAGACGCCGCAGCACACCGAATCGCCACGGCCGCCACGGCCGCGATGGCCCTGCGACTCTCCAGTGACGCGCCCAACGCCCTGGCCAGCCCATCGGCAGAGTGCTTCGCCGATCCCGCGAGCGGACCGGCCTTCCCGCGTGCGGCCATGCACTCGGCAACGTCGCCACTCCGAGCCCGGCAGAGCCACGAGACGAGAGACGCATGGGCGGGCTCGCCGGGGTACACGGCACCAAGAGCTGCCGCCAGCACTGCCGGCAGAGCCGCGTCGTCAGCTGCCGCTGTCGCAGTCGCAGCTGCCAGCGCTGCGCTGGCCGAGCCCGCTCCTGTCGGCACGGCAGGGCCAGCGCTCGCTGCGGCAGCGCGGCTCCCTCGTGTCCCGTTCCCGGCCTCAGCTGCTGTGGTGGCTGCCGATGCCGCAGCAGCCCGCGCGGCGAGCTGCCGGAATGCGCTGCCGACCGCGGCCGACAGCGCCCGCAAGAGCAGCAGACACCGCCGAGCAACCGCCTCTGGGAGGAACACAGGGGACGCGGGATCCGCCGACGGCGACAGTGGGAGCGACAGGGGGGCGCATGTGCTCTGCCGGCAGAGCCACTCGCCAGCATCGGCGTCTGCGTCGGCCCGCGCGAGCGCAGCCGCAGCTGCCAGGACTCCGAGCTCCGCCAACGAGGCGCCGGCTAGCTGCCCGGCAGAGCCTGACATGGCCAGCGGCGCGCAGCCCATGGCCGAGAGCACGAGCCGCGGGTTCGTCGATCGCATGGCCGAGGATAGCAGGGCGGTGGCAGGGTGCGGTAGAGCCGGCTCGAGCCCATCGAGGCAGGCGCAGGCCAGGGCAGGCTGCAGAGCCGGCCGGACGAGGGCAGCGCGCAGGAGAGCGGCTGCCGGGGCGCTGGCGGGCGGCAGGGGCCGGAGGGACCACGCCCCGGCAGAGCAGGCGGCGAGGGCAATGCGATCGACGAGGGACTCGGACAGGCTCTGCCGCACTGGGGCTGATGCGACCATGATGGCCGCAACGTGCGCGCCGAAGGGGCGGAGCAGCTCTGCCGAGGCCGCGGTGGCAGAGGAGGTGCCGCCAGGCGCAGCAAGACCGGCAGAGCCGGGAAAGGAACCGCCTTGCGGCGAGGGAGACGTCGACCACGCGGAGGCGAACCCGCCGTGCGGCGCTTCAGGTGTGGCTCTGCCGTCGGCGGCTCGGCCGGGGAGGAGACTGCGCGCGACAGCGGCGGCCGCGGCGCGGAGGAGGCCAGCGAGCCATCCGCGGCGAGCCGAGCTGCGCGCAGAGGCCACTTCCTCGGCTCTGTCTGCGACTGCTGGCAGAGCCGCTGCCACTGCGCGCGCCGACCTGGTGCCGGACGAACTGCTGAGGCAATGGTCGGCCGCGGCCGCCACGGAGGCCAGCGAGGCGCTTCCGGGCGCGACGGCTAGCTCTGCCGCGGCCTGCCTGAGCGCAGCTCGGCCAATTCGAGCGATGGGGCCTGGGGAGTCGACGTGGCGGGGCACTTCGTCGACGTCCCGCCGGCGGGCCATTTCCGGCCCTGCAGCCGCCACGGCTGCCAGCAGGGCTGCTGCCGCTCGCCGGCCCGCAAGGCTGGCGCGCGCTGCGGCCTCAGCTGTGAGCCGAGCGTCGTCGCCAGCTCCAGCGGCGGCTGCGGGGTCTGCTGCCGTCGCTCCGCTTGGCTCGCTGGACGGGGCACGGCTGGCAGAGCCTGCCGACGTGCGCAGGGAGGGACGCGCTGAGGTCGAAGCGGCCCTCGCCGACTCGAGGACGGCCTGGGCGGGGGCGTAAGCGGCTGCAGCCACGTCCTCTGGCGTGACGGGGGCGCCGCCCTCGGCGTCGGCGCCGGGCCCTGCCCACCTGGCGTCCGCCCATAGCACGACCTCGAGCAGCAGCAGAAGCGCTCGTCCAGCACGACCGGCGTGCCCAGCCGTCAGCCACACAGGCAAGCCTCTCGCCACAAGCAGCAGGCACGCCTGCCAAAGGGCCTCGGCGCCAGCAGAGGGCGAGGCGGCGGCTCCGTCGCGCCTCAGCGCGGCCGCGAGGGCGGTAAGCACGGCAGGAGACAGCTCGACAAGCCATCCCGGCACGCTACCGCACCCTGCGTCACCGCCCCCGGCCCCGGCCCCAGCCGCGCATCCCTGTCGCTGAGACGGCTCTCTCGGCCACGCCACTGCGCTGCCCCCGGCCCGTCCGGCTGCCCGAAGGACCTCCCTCGTCGGGAGCATGCCTGACGAGGCAAAGGGCGCCCACCCCGTGTCCAAACTGCACTGCAGCGCCGCCCACCGGCAGAGCCCCACGGCGCTGACGAGGAGACCGGACCGACCCACCCTCTTCCCAGGTGCGTCGGGTTCTGCCCGCTCCCAGAGCGGAGACTGCCCCGCCCCGGCAGTTCCGGCGCAGCCGCAGCCCCCGGCCGCAAGCCGGGCCCAGCAGGAGGCCGCATCTGGCGGGTCCAGACAGCGGGGTGGCCGACCGTTGGCCGCGCCCCGATGAGCGCTGGGCATGGTCGCGCCCCCTGGCGATGCTGCTGCTGCTGCTGCTGCCGCCGCCGCCGCCGCCGCCACGGCTGGCTGCCGCAGCGTGGCGGCCATGACCGCCACCCTGGCAGCAGAAGGCTGCCTCATGAAATCCTCCGCCGCACAGCTGCCGCCCCACGCCTCCCGCGGCCACCTGTCCGACCAGTCGGCGGGCACTCGCTCCCGCACGTCCAGCAGCAGCAGCTCGCCACGCAGGGCAGGCAGCACGGATCCTCTTGCGAGACGCGCGGGAAGCCAGCACGGAGCAGACCCGGCCGCCCACTGCTGCCCCGCGGATGGGCCCGATGGCTCCCAAATTCTGCCTTGAAGGGCAAAGCGCATTGCTGGCAGGGTCTGCGACCCCACAGCAAGCGCTCCTCGACCGCCATCGGCTCTGCCGGCGGCATCACCAGCTCTGCCCGCCGCAGCGGCCGCTGCCTGGCCGCCAGACAGGCACGCAGGCACTGCGACAACGGCGAGGGAAGCGAAGCCGCCGCCCGTGGCGCCCCTGGAGGCGGCCCGCTGCGAGGCAGACACCCCGGTGGCCGGCCGAATGGCAATGGCAGCGTCGCCGCCGTCGTCAAACCACACCGGTTCCACCGCGGCGTGCCCAAACACCAAGCCTGCGATGTCGCCGCCCGGCCCGCCCTTTGGCCCCCGCAGAGCGCTGGGCGGCAGGGGCGGGTAGGCGCCGGCACCACCGTCCCCGTCTCCGTCCCTGCCCTCTGCGGCCTCCCACCCGGACTGCCACGCCGAGCCTGCGCCGGCGCGGTCGGGCCCCAGTCCGCCTGCCAAGGCCGCAAGTGCTGCGCCGCCGCCCTGCCACGTGCCGTCCGATCCTGCCAACATCGCCGCTGCCGCCGCCCTGGCACGCTGCCTGCGGCTGCTGCTTCCGGCGCTGCCACTGGCGTCTGCGCCTGACCATTCCCGCCTTGAGCGCTGGTGAGCGCGCCACCGGCCGGTAAAGTCCCCCGCAGACACAGCCCCCCACGACAAGACGCGCCGCCGAAGCATGCCCAGCGATCGACGAACTCCCCCGCCCCGCGCCGTGGCCTGGCCGCGGGTGTGAGCGGCGGGGTCCAGCGACCGGAAGGAGCGTGCCCCCGCCGACCCTGTGTTTGTGGCGGCGGTGTCGCGACCAGCCGGCTCGTCCGCGGCCAGGGGCACCCCCGCTGGAAGGATCTCCGGAGTGTCTCCCACTTCGAGGCAGTGCTCCGCCGCCCGGACGGACAGGTGCACGCAGGCCAGCAGCCACATGCAGGCAGCCCGTCGCGGGCCCGGCGACGCCCACACAGCGTCCGCAGTGCCCCCTAGCACAAGAGCGCCGGCCAGCGCAGCTCCCGCATCTGCTTCCAACGCCGGCAGAGCCGACAGGCCGCGGTGGGCGAGACTGGCCTGCAGGCCCGCAAGCAGCTCTGCCAGCACTGCCGCCGCCGTGCGAGTGCTCGGCGGGGACGGCGGCGCCGCAGCGGGCGATGGGTCTCCGCTCGGCGCAACTGCAACCACTGCTGTGGTTCTCGCGGCGGCCACGGCCTCATCGGTAATCGCGGCGCGGCAGAGCTGTGCGGCCGCGAGGGACGTCGCTGTGATTGACACCGCTGGCATGGCTGGGGCGGTGGCTGCAGCAGCGAGGCTCTGAAGCAGACCCCGCGCCGCAGCAGCGAGCGGGGCAAGCGCAGCGGGGGGCGGGGCATGCGGGCCGGTGGCGGTGCACGCCTCGACGGCGGACCGGGCAAGAGACGCAGACCTCGCCGCCCCTGCGGCCATGAGGATGCGCGGCGTGGCAGCCACCGTGTTCTGAAGCAGGGGTACTGCGACGGCCGGCGCGATGGAGCTGCGGTTGACGCGTGCCAGGCACTTTATCGCTGCAAAACGGACCGGAAACAGTTGGAGAGGGTGCGGGTCGGGGGCGGGGGTGAGCATGCGCGGCAATCGGAGCGGGGGTGGGGGGGGGGCGGGGGTGGGAGGAGCGTGTTGAGACCGAGGGCGAAGCACAGGGGGTGCTCACGCGCGGCGCGGGCACTACAGCAGGCGCAACAGCCGGGGCCGCACTCGCAGCCCTCACCGACTTTGACGATGCGACGGCCACGGCTGACGAGGCACGCGAGAGCGCCTGCTGCTGCCGCGGCGGCGAGAAGCTGGGCGGCCTGGCCCGCGATGGCGGCCGACGAGGCGGGGGGGGCTCTGCTGCTCGGCGCCGATCCAGCGCCCTCGCGGGGTCTGCGAGGCGGAGCGGGGCTCGCCTGTGCGTCAGAGCCGCGCTGGGGCTTGCACGCGCCGTCGATGGCGAGGAGCGCAGCATCCACGACCGCTGCCCATGGCAATGTGCCGGGCTCCTCCCGAGCGCCATGAGGGTCATCCGTGAGCTGCGAGCGACACCGGATCGCGTACAGCAACAAGCAAGCATACACACGCCTCAGGCGCAGTCGAGGGCCCCCGTCTGCATCACGTCCCCGCGGCCAGGGCGCGCGCTCGGTGGCTCACCTGAATGTCTGCATGCTTTCCCACCAGAAGCAGCGCCTCTGCGGAAGAAAACATGGCGCGACCACGCAGCACGTGAGTGCACGGAGTTCCTCAGTGCATTGGCGGCCAGCTGCGCGCCGCCTTGCCGCTTGCGGCTGTGAAAGCAGCGCTTGAACTTTGCGGGCAGTGAACCTCACTCGTCAGCGCAGCCTTGCGCTTCACCACACCTGAGGTCGGCGAGCCCACGGCGTCGAGGGTGGCGAGGGCACGGCCAACCGACCCAGCCATGCCAGCCTGGTGGTCCACCACCCTCGCGCGCAATGCCTGGAGCGCGTTCGAAGCTGCCAGCCGCGTGCGCAATGGCCCATCTTCGCGTGCGCGTGAATATTGCGGCGGGCTCCCGGCAGGGCACGCGAGCACTATGACGTGGACTCTCGCAGCTCGCGAGCGTGCCAGCGCGTGCCATGGCGGGAAAGGCCTCTGCGCTGCGAAATGGTGTTTTCGACACAGCAATGGCCATGCTGCTGACGCACGAGCTCGACGCCGCGCTGCGCCACGAGTGGCGAGTATTGCTCGGATTTCGCAGCTTGCCAGAGGAGGCGGGACGCGCAGCCTTCATCCTGGCCCATGTCCCACTGATCGCGGGCATCATGTACGTCCGCGGAAGCGAGCGGCTGTTTTCGCCAGCTGTGCAGGCCGCGGCCGATGTCTTTTGCGTCGTTCACGTTGGGCTGCACGTCGCGTTGATGAAGCACCCCAAGTACGAGTTTCAGGGCACGCTGTCGAATGGACTCATTTGGGGCTGCGGCGTCCTGGGGGCGGCCCACCTTGCCTGGCTCTTGCTTGCGTGAGCAGGCAGAGGTGCCTGCAACAAGCCGCGCGACAAAAAATAGAGACGATGACCACGGTTCACAGCTCGGTGGCTGGGCCGTGGCCGTGTCCCGGTGCTGGCAGTCTTGCTCTATGCCACGCTACTCGGCCAGCGCGGCACCGCTTTCGGGGCCTGCAAGTGACCTGGTTGCAACGAGCCGCCAGCAAAGCCGAACGCGAACGTTTGGGCAGCTCTGCCGGCCGTTCCGGCGGCAGTCGGCGCGCCGAGGCGGGAGGAGCCGGAGGCCTTCTGCACTCGGGTGCGCTCGGGCCAGACAAGGCTGTCGCGATGTCGTACCTGCTGCCCCAGCTGCAGTCGGGGTGGGCTGTGGACCAGGCCATCTTGGCGGAGGAGGACCGGGTGGTTTGCATTCGCTTTGGCCACGCCTACGACGATACGTGCCTTGTGATGGACGAGGTGCTCGCCGGCCTGGCGGAAAAGGTGAAGAAGTTCTGCGTGGTCTACCTGGTGGACATCACCGAGGTGCCGGACTTCACGGAGATGTACGAGCTGACGGACGCATGTTCTGTCATGTTCTTTTACCGGAACAAGCACATCATGGTGGACATGGGCACGGGAAACAACAACAAGATCAACTGGGCGCTCGACAGCGAAGAGGAGATGATCGCCATCATCGAGAGCGTGTACCGCGGGGCATCGAAGGGCCGTGGCCTCGTCGTCGCGCCCAAGGACTACTCAACAAGCTACAGCTACTAGGGCGCCCGGCATCCTTCGTTCGTACTTGTCTGCGCGGTCCAACTCTGGGGTCCGCTGTGCGCTTGGCTGTTGGACGACCGTTTCCCGGAAACAGAGGTTCCGGCTCGAACTGGGGGCCGCAGCCGGTCGCCTGAGCTCTGCGGCTTGGGGCGCAGGCATAGTTGCTGTCCATCCCCCGCCCCACGCCCCGACGCCCCCCCCGTGTGCCCCGCTTGCCCCCTGCTCAAAGTGGAGTCGGGACGCTGCACACTGTGGCGGGGGCACTGTCGCCGTCGGAAAACGCTCCCCTCTCCGACAGAGCGATGTCGAGGACCGCCGACCCCTTCGGCAGCGGTTCCATCTGAGGCGCTTCAGCGGGGGTGCGGCCGCGTGCGCGTGCCCGAGCGCTGGCGCGCCCGTTTTGCGTGTTCTCTGTCGCCATCCCACTTAATGCAATGCTGCTGTGGTCGCTCCTGCAGCGTTTTCCATTCGCGAGGCCACGCTCCTGCAGCAGCGAGGGTCCGGAGGGCGCAGCGTGGGCAAGGTGGCCATGGCGCAGGCCACGCTCGGACACGCACGAGACACCACCCCTCTGCCACGGCGCCCTGCCACACAGTCACACCACCAGCAAGGCCAGCCCTCCCAGGATGATGGCGTCCCACAGCAGCATGCGAGCGAGCGGCGAGGCCTCCTGGTCCGCGTCACCACTGCCACCGGCAGCCGGCGTCGAGGGCAGTCTCTCGCGGGCCGCGGCTTCCGGCGCGCTATCCGGCCCAGTCAGGCCGGTGCTGGTGCTGGTGCTGGTGCTGGTGCTGGTGCTGGTGCTGGTGCCGCTTGTGCTGGTGCCGCTTGTGCTGGTGCCGCCGCCGTCCCGAGCAGCATCCGCGTCCCCACTAGAGTCAGTCCCTGCCCCGCCGACAGCGGCCCGGTCCCACCCCAGGCCTGGAAGGGACCCGCCGATAACCGGCCGTCTCATGGCCCCCGCAAGCTCTGCAACGCCTCCGGGAAGGCAGGCCGGCTGCGATGGGCCATTCCCGCCCAGCAGCGCCGCGACAGGCGCCCACAGTGCGGTCCGCCCGGATGGCTCGCCCGAGCGGGCAGCGACCACAGCGCTCGCCGCCCAGCTGCCGATCCGCTCGGCTGCGCCGGATGCACGCCCGGGCCCCGGGCTGCCGCTCGCGGGGTCAGCGTTTACGCCCGCGGGCCTGACAAGCAGCTGCGAGAGCATTGCTGTGGGCGAGAGAGCAGCCCGGAGCTGGGCCATGGTGGCAGCCGCATCGGCGGCAGCCTCCAAGGGCGCTGTCGGCTCTCCGTCTCGAAGGGCTGCTGCGGCAGCAGCGAGGGCAGCGCGTTTGGAGGACAGCACGGCGACCGGGCGCGTCGCGGCCATCATGCCGTCGCTGGGCGAAACGCCAAGCACGCCGTCGGTGGGCGACGCGTAGCTGTTTCTGCCCAGGCCGGACGACGCCCAGACGGCGCCGAGCGCAGGCGGGAGCGGCGCCCACAGCGACCCAGCCTGACACGTGTCCAGCACTGTCAATGAGGAAACAGCCGCCGGAATGCCCTCGGACTCGCGGCACGCTCCATCGCCGCTCGTCCGCTGCTCGCGCCCGGCGGGGGGGTCGTCCAGCGCTGCACGGGCGCGGAACTCCGCCTCCGCCCACGCCAGGTCCTCCGCAGCAACAGCCTCCACGTCGTGGACCTTGAGGAAGCCATCGCCGCCGTGCCCGTTCAGGTACGTGGACACAGTGCGCCGCTGGGGAGCCGTGAGCAGGCCGAGCACGCCTGCAGCCTCCGCACGCCCGGACTTGGCGAGCTGCGCCGCCGCTGCGGTGAGGGGCGGCGCCCACGCGCCGGACGACGCCGCGAATGCCCGCCTGCGCCGCGACGGTCCCACCGGCCGCCCTGCCAGAAGGCCGAGCAGGTTTGCCGCCGAGGCGTCGGCTCCTGCCAGCGCCGGCACCGTCCCGTCCTGGCGGCCCAAGCCGTCCGCGGCGCGTCGGCCATCGTACAGGACCTGCCCTGGGAAGGGGTTGGAGCTCAGGTCGGCGGCAGCCTCGTCCGCCACAACAGCAAACACCGAGGACTCCGGCACCCCGTGCGCCAGCCACGCCTGCCTGAAAATCGCCTCATCCGCCACATGGCGGTAGTTGAGCCAGTTGCGGGACGTTTCGGCCGACACCACGCTCGCGTCGGCGCGCGGCTGGGTGTGGCCGGCCGCCGAGACCAGCCCCACGACGGCACCCAGCAGCGCGGTCGCTTTCAAAGGGCTCATCGCCAGTGGCCCAGGAGGCCGCAGCTCCTGCCGCCGGCCAGAAAACGCGCGAAAGCCTTGCTGCTTCCCGCCCGGAAGGCGACAGCGGGCGCAGGCGGCTGCTTGCCGGCACGGCGAGAGCATGCGCGCCTGGCCCAGCCCTGGCAAGCCAATCCCCGCCTTCAAATCCCTGCTCTGCCGGTTCCCGCGATGAGCGACGGCCGGCCGGCGCTGGCCCAACGCACTTGGATTCGGACTCGGAACCGGCATGTGAGTGCCGAGGCCGTCGCCCGGGGCAGAACGCGCACGGCGGCACTGGCTACGCGTCGCGGGGCGCAGCGGCCACGGGGTGGCGCGCCGGGCCGCGAGGGGAAGGAGGGCGATGTTGCGCTGGCCGAGGCTCACTTCGGCAAACACCAGTCAGCGCCCGCATCGACGACTGCCGCCCCCCGCCCGCGCCCCCCTCGCCCGCTCGCAGTCCGAGTGCTTGACGACGGGCAACCATGCTCGCCAACAATGACATCGGGACGCAGGGTGAGTGCCGCAGCCGCGCGACGACCGGCCAGAGGCCGGTTTGTGCCGAAGGGCGGGCCGGCTGCCGTTGCATGACGGCTGCGAAGCCCTGTCGTCTCCAGCCCGCCCGGCGCCGGCCTGGCCCCCCTTCCAGCTCCCGCCTCCCTCGCGCAAGAGGCGCCCGTACCCAATTCCCCCGCGCCCGGTCCGGCCCGCGACGCGGGGCCGGCTCCGCGCTGGGTGGGGTGGGCGACTCGGGCTGACTGGCCATGCCCGGCCGCTCGCACCTCGCCGGCGCCGGCTGGCCCGAGTTCGCGCCCCTGAGCATCAGCCCTGCCCGTGGGGGCAGCGCCGGGCTGGAATACCTTTCGGGCCGGTAGCCCCGAGGCAAGGGGTCCTGCCCGGCAGCGGCCGTGGGGCAATGATGGCAAACGGAATCCTGTCTCGGATTTCATGGCGCCACTGCTTGCAGTTCGAACATCTCGCCACGGGAACGTGCCGCCAATCCACCGCCCGCCGCCTTGTTCCGTCGCCCTGGTTGTCGCCCCCTCCCTCTTCTCGCAGTGTCTGTGGGCATTGCCGGCGGCATCCTCGCCGTGATCGTGGCAGTCTACTTCTACTGGAGCGTGAGTGTGGCCGAGTGTCCGTCCGGCCCGCCGCGGCACTGGTTGTTTCCACGCAGGGTGGTCGGGCGCCGCCATTGCTTTCGGCATGCGCCCCGGCATCGTTGGCTCCATTGCCCGCTCCCCGCTCCTCGACACCCGCCGCTGCACCCCTGTTGTGCGCAGATCACCAGCTCCGCCCTCCCGACCAACAACGGCGCCCAGGCCGCCGCTGAGCGCGAGGAGCTCGCCCGCACTTGCGTGGACGAGGACGGCAAGGCCATCGGCACTGCCGCTGACTTCCAGACCTGGTTCAGGCGCGTGGAGAAGCTCCAGGTGGAGATCCACGGCGGCGCCAAGGCCTTCCTCTTCGCCGAGTACCGCTACCTCGTGGTCTTCTGCATCCTCGTGGCCGCCGCCCTGTGCGGCATCCTCTACCAGGAGTCGGAGCCCCTCGCCGGCCTCTTCACCGCCATCTGCTTCCTCGTGGGCGCTCTCCTCTCCGGCAGCGCTGGCTACGTCGGCATGCTTGTCGCCACCGAGGCCAACTCCCGCACTGCCTACCAGTGCACCAAGTCCATGAAGGCCGGCCTCGAGGTCTCCTTCGCCTCCGGCGCTGTCATGTCCAACTCCGTGGTGGGCTTCGGCATCCTTGGTGTGTCCGTGCTCTACGTCATCTTCAGCTCCGAGCCCCTCGCCTGGCAGTACCTGTCCGGCTTCGGCTTCGGCGCCTCCTCCATCGCCCTCTTCGCTCGCGTCGGTGGCGGCATCTTCACCAAGGCCGCCGATGTGGGCGCCGATCTCGTCGGCAAGGTCGACTCCGGCATCCCCGAGGACGACCCGCGCAACCCCGCTACCATCGCTGACAACGTCGGTGACAACGTCGGCGACGTCGCCGGCATGGGCGCCGATCTGTTCGAGTCCTTCGTGGGCGGCATCATCGCCACCGCCACGCTCGCTGTGAGCCAGAGCACTGGCGACCTCGCCAACGCGGAGGTGGCCCTCCCCTTCTGGGTGGCCGGCTTCGGCATCATGGTCGCCCTCATCGGCACCGTCATCGTGCGCACCTATCCCCTTCCCAACAAGGCCGACCTCGACCGCCTCCTCCTCCAGATCAACCTCGGCATCTTCACGTCCGCCTTCCTCGTCGTCATCATGTCCATCGTCGCTTGCGGTGTGCTCTTCGGCTTCGAGAACGAGCTCGCGTGGCGCTACTTCGGCTGCCTCGTCGTCGGCCTCGTGGCTGGCCTCGTCGTCGGCTCCTTCACCGAGTACTGCACTTCTTACGAGAAGGACCCGACTCGCTACATCTCCGAGTCGGCCAAGTTCGGCACTGCCCCCGTGATCATCATGGGCCTCGGCGTCGGCATGGTGTCCGTGACCGTCCCCACCCTTGCTCTCTGCGCCGCCATCCTTGGCTGCAACGCCCTCGGCGGCCTCTACGGCGTGTCCCTCTCGTCCGTTGGCCTCCTCGCCACCCTCGGCATCACCCTCGCCACTGACGCCTACGGCCCCGTGGCCGACAACGCCGGCGGCATCGCCGAGATGGCTGGCATGCACGAGTCCATCCGCGGCCGCACCGACGCCCTCGACTCTCTTGGCAACACCACCGCCGCCACCGGCAAGGGCTTCGCCATCGGCTCCGCCGTGCTCACCTCCGTCGGCCTCATCGCCGCCTTCCTCCAGCAGTCTGGCGTGATCGGCGGCACCAACCTGTCCGCGTCCCTCGACAAGCCCGTGGTGCTTGCCGGCGTGCTCATCGGCGCCATGCTGCCGTTCGTGTTTGCCGCCCTCACCATGCTCTCCGTGAACAAGGCCGCCCAGGCCATCATCGCCGAGGTGCGCCGCCAGTTCTCCGCCTGCCCCGAGCTTCTCCGCCTCGAGGAGGGCTCCGACGAGATCTACGAGCCCCACACCGGCTCCGACGGCAAGTCCTACCCCAACTCCGCCAACTGCGTCGCCATCGCCACCACCTCCGCCGTGGCAGAGATGGTCCTCCCCGGTGTGGCCGCCATCTTCGCCCCCGTCATCGTGGGCTTCCTTCTCGGCACGCTCGGCCTCGCCGGCCTGCTCGTGGGCGCCCTGTCCTCGGGCTTCATGCTCGCCCTCACCATGTCCAACGCCGGCGGCGCTTGGGACAACGCCAAGAAGTGGGTGGAGAAGTGCGCTCGCGAGGGCGAGGACCACGCCGCGAGCAAGTTCACCAAGTACGGCATCAAGAAGGGCTCCGTCTTCAACAGCTTCGATGCCACCAGCGTCAAGTCCATCATGGACTTCGCCCCCATCGCGACTGACGAGGCCGCTGCCGCCGTGATGCAGGAGCACCTTGCCGACACCTTCACCCAGGCCAACCTCAAGGACGAGCTCCTCGACCTGTACCACAACCGCCACTCCGCCGTGGTCAACGGTGACACCGTCGGCGACCCGTTCAAGGACACCTCCGGCCCCGCGCTCAACATCCTCATCAAGCTCATGTCCGTCATCTCGCTGGTGCTTGCGCCCGCCTTCAAGAACCTCGGCGAGCACGAGGGCTTCGGCCCCACTGGCTGGTGGATCGCCCTCATCGTCGCCGTGGTCATCGCCATCCTCTGCATCGTCTTCGTCGGCTGCGTCAACAACGCCAACCGCGCCTCCCAGGACGCCCTCTCCAACGACCTCAACTCCCAGAAGCTCGAGCTCTGGACCAAGGAGGCCGTCGCCCGCTCCACTGTCATGGCCGAGCTCAAGGCCGAGGACGCCGAGGATGCCGTCGCCACCGCCGTCGACCAGATCGCGGCCATTGCCGTGCCCGCCCTGCTTGCTGGCGTGCTCAAGGTCGAGGCCAGGGGCGCCACCAAGGACGTGCCCGCCACCGCCGAGGAGACGTTCAAGCTGCGCGAGTCCTTCTTCGCCACCCTTCTCCCGTCCATCGAGAACCGCCTCGGCATGAGCCTTTCCAAGGCCGGCCGCAAGGCCGTCATCGCCAAGGCCACCGCGGAGCTCGCTGCCGGGTCCTCCCCCGTCGTCGAGGACAAGGCCGCCCCGGCTGAGGAGGCCGCCGCCGCTGCCGCCACTGCCGCTGCCCCCGCCCCGGCTGCGGCCGAGGAGGCAGCCACCCCTCTCGCCGACGGCGAGCCCGGCGCCGGCGCCCAGGCTTGAGTCTCGTGAAGCCTTCGAGTCCACCAGAGACACTGTCGTGGCCAGTGTGGCAGCGCGCTCATCGGCTTGACTCTCCGGCTTGCGCCTCCCGCGCATGCCTGACGAGTCTTGTCGCCGGGTTCGCTGTTTGCCGGCCTCGCCCATCTCTCTGGCTGTGTCAGTGGCCCAGACTCTCTGTCCAGCAGAGTTCGGCGAACGCTTCGCTGCGATTTGGGACTGCTTGTGTCGACTCGTCAAGCCTTGGGCCCACGAGTCGATGCGCAGCGGTGCCTGCGCTGTGCGAGCCGCACGCCGGGCGAATCGCGACAGGGGCGCCCTCGCTGCTCTCCTGCCGCGGTCCTCCTGCGGCCACTCGATGCATGCTGCAAGCGCTCGCCTGGAGACGGGGCAGGTCCACCCGCATTGCGGACACCGGCCTCAACTACAGGCGGGCAGGTTGCAGCAAGGTAGCACTGCCGCGGGAGCGACTCGATGGGTCGACGCGCTGATGTGATGGCTGTGCTGGCCACTCGTCCTGGCCCTCGCACACCTTCTGTCATGCTTGCGTGGTTGTTCCATCGCGATCGCCCCCCAAGCCGAATCCAAACCAAACCGCCATTGCAAGCACCCAAACGCACCGTGCGGCAGTGTGTCAACGAGCAGGACACCGAAAGGGTCATCAACTCTGTGGCTCTGTCAGCGAACGGAGTCGCAAGGTGCCAGCACTGATGCGGGTGGAAAAAAGTCGACGGGCCGCCTCGACGCTCAAGTGCCTGTGGCACAGGGTTGCTGCGCTCCTGCTTGCGAGACTCACACGCGTCCAGAACAAAAGGTGGCGGGCCAGAGCTGTGTCCCAGCGTGTCGCGCAAAGTTACTTTGCCAGCCGCAAGCGAGGAGATGGGGGCTGCAGTTCGCTTCCACACACGACGCGCGTGCAGTGACCACTGCCGGGTGGCTGGCCGCTCCAATCAGGAGCCGCGTGCAGCACAAACGCCGGCGGGCGCGGCTGGCGCGACCTCGCTTGTCCGCAGCTGCTGCATGCGTCCGGCCAGGGAGGAAGTCCAGCCGCACTCTTGTTCGACACTGCCTGTCCAAGGACAGAGCCATTGCGCCCTCGTTGGTGGCGAGGCTTGGCGGGCGGGCGGCCGCTAGACTACGAGCGGGTCATCGGGTTGCGAACAGCAGGATGAGGCTCTGCCAGCATTCCGCGTCTCAGCGAACGGGTCGGCCTGGGCCGCGCTGCGGCGCCACGGCGGGCACATCAGCGCAGACCCTGCCCAGGCGCCGAGCGGACGTCCCAGGAGCACCGCTTGGGCAACTTGCGGGGGCAGCCTCTTGTGCGCAGGCCTTGACAGTGAGGCGGGAGCGACCGAGCTTCACGTGCGCTTGCCCGTCTTCCCACTCCCGAGTGGCTGCTTAAGGCCCGAAACGCCGATGCTTGGGGGAGCCAGGGCCGGGGTTGCGATCCGAAGCCTCCCTGGTCCCATCAAGCGCTGGCGCGAGTGGCCGGGAACGGCCGCTCCGCGCGGGGTGTGGGACTTGCGCCCCGATTGCCTGCTGTGGTCGCTTGCCGTTCTGGACCGCGCAAGCCCACTGGAGGTGGCACTCCCGCCTCGCGCTCGGCACAGCCTTGGCACGCGCGCGTTGCGTGTGCAGCCTCGGGCGGCGGGGCTGAAGGGCCGCGGCGCCCGCGAGAGCTCCGATGTGTCATCATCGTTGTGCACGAAGCGCTTCGGTGTTGCTGGCCCAGCCTCGCCGGGGCCCGCGCGCTCGCAGCCCTCGCCGGCGCGGGCGCAGCCCAACACTGTGTGTGAGTGTGCTTGTTGTTCGTGTTGACCGTTGCCGCTCGCAGCATGGCGTCCGCTCACGGGGCCGCGGCGAGCCCGGCTCTGAGCCCCGCGGCGTCCACCGCGATGGCGGCGATCATGGACTCGAGCAAGCCCCTCGACACCGCGGCCTTTGATGCCATGTGCGATGCGATGGAATCCCCGGGGTCGCCTGCGGGCACCACTGCGCGGGAGGTTCTCGAGGCGTTCCGGCAGCACCCGGATGCCTGGCGCCGCGTCGACGGCATCCTGGATCGCTGCCGGTCGGACCTCGCGCGCGTGGTAGCCGCTGGAGTGCTCGAAGACGCAATCATGCTTCGCTGGGAAACGCTGGGGCGGCCGGAGCAGGAAAGCGTCCGAAACTTCATCTCCGGAAAGATCATCAAGCTCTCCTCCGACCCGGCCGAGGCCAAGCGGGAGGAGGTGTTCTTGACCAAGCTGGACGTCCTCCTGGTCGGGGTGCTCAAGCAGGACTGGCCGCACCGCTGGCCCTCGTTCATCGACGAGATGAACTCTTCCTCTCGCGCCATGGGCGAGGGCGTTTGCGCCAACAACATGCGCATCCTCCGCCTGCTCTCCGAGGAGGTCTTTGACCTGGGCTCGGGCGTCGTCGCTGACCTGACCAGCGACCGCCGCCAGAAGCTGCAGGCCTCCCTGTCCTCGGAGCTCAAGAAGATCTTCAACCTCATCGCCTTCGTGGCTGCCTCCAGCACCAGCGTGGGAACGCTCACCGAGACGCTCCGCGCCCTTCAAAAGTACCTCTCCTGGGTCCCCGCCTCCCTCGTTCTGGAGACGGACCTCGTCGCCACCCTCACCGCCAAGTTCCTCCCCGCCCCCGCCTTCCGGACCATCACGCTCGACTGCCTCACCGAGGTGGTGGGCGCCGAGGGCAGCGAGGACGCGCGCTGGGCGCCCCGTATCATGGAGATGTTCGGCGGCGTCATGGCAACCATGGCGCGCGTCATCCCTCCCGGCGCCGACATCCCAGGCACCGTCCGGTCGGCCAAGGCCCGGGGCAGCCAGGCAGAGCCCATCCTCGTGCACAGGCTCACCCTCTTCCTCTCGGGCATCTTCCGCCGCCACTTGCGCTGCCTCGAGGGGTCGGAGGCGCTGCGCCCCATGGTGCTGCAGGGCCTGGCCTACCTGCTCGGCGCCATCCGCGTGGACGACAAGGACCTGTGCAAGCTCGTGGCCGAGTTCTGGAGGGACTTCTCGCGCGACCTGTTCGACACCGCGGCGGCAGCAGTGTCCAGGGCGGGCGGGCCGAGCGCCGCCCTGGCGGCCTTCACCGCGGCCACGGGCGGCGCTGACGCTGCCAAGGGCGCGAGCGCCGACGCGGCCCTCCACGGCGCGATGGCCGCCCACCCGCGGGTGATGAACTACTCCCGGCTGCTCTCGGAGCTGCGCCTTGTTGGCACCGAGCTCATGCCCAAGCCGGAGGAGGTGCTGGTGGAGAAGGACGCCTCGGGGGACGTGGTGCGGTCCTTCACGCGGGACACCGACGCGCTGGCGCTCTACGACGTGATGCGCGAGATGATGGTCTACCTGACGCACCTCGACCCCGCCGACACGGACGGCATCATCGTCGCCAAGCTGAGCAGGCAAGTGGACGGGTCCGAGTGGTCCTGGGAGCGCCTCAACGCGCTTTGCTGGGCGGCCGGCTCCGTGTCAGGCACCATGTCCGAGGAGCACGAGAAGCGGTTCCTCATCACCGTGATCCGCGACCTGCTGCACCTCGTCACCCTTCGGCCTGGCAAGAACAACAAGGCCGTCGTCGCCTCCAACATCATGTACGTCGTGGGGCAGTACCCGCGGTTCCTCTCCTCGCACTGGAAGTTCCTCAAGACTGTCGTCTACAAGCTCTTCGAGTTCATGCACGAGCGCCACGAGGGCGTGCAGGACATGGCCTGCGACACTTTCCTCAAGCTCGCACAGCGCTGCTCGTCCTGCTTCGTGGCCCTCCAGCCGAGGGAGTCGCGCACCTTTGTCGAGGAGCTCGTGAGCAACGTCGACACCATCATCGCGGACCTCGAGCCCCACCAGGTGCAGGCGTTCTTCGAGGCCGCAGGCTGCATGGTGGCTGCCCACCCCAACATGTCAACGCAAGAGAGCCTTACTGACGCTCTGCTCCGCCTCCCCCGCGAGGCCCTCGACGCCCATGTTGCCCGCGCCGCCTCCTCCCTCGATTCCCTCCGCTCCGCCGACGCCACTCGCGACTTGTCTCGCATCTTCGCCAACTACGAGCGAGTTGCTCGCGCCGTTGGCCGGGGCTTTTCGCGCCACGCCGCATCTGTCTTTCTCACTGTCCTCAGCCTCTACCGCACCTACACCGGCTTCGTATCGGCAGGGGCCGCCACCATGGGCACCATGGCGGTGACCATGGCCGACGGCGCGGCTATCCAGCGCGTGCGCCGGGCCATCCTTGGCTTCCTCCGCGCCTTCGTGCGCAACAACCGCGACAAGGCCGTCCTCATGGAGCACTTCATGCCCCACCTCGTAAAGGCGTCGGGCAGAGCCGACGTGTGCATGGTGGAGAGCTTCGCCGGGGAGCCGCCACTTGCCCGCCTCCCCGAGGTGCTCGACGTGTTCCGCGCTGCCGCCCTCACCCTCAAGACCGACGGCACGGCCGTGCTCTCCTCCATCGTCCCGCGCCTCCTGCGGCCCGCGGTGGAGCTCATCTCGGCCAACTACGACGACCACCCGGACATGCGCGTCGCCCTCTACCGCTTCACACAGACCCTCTCGCGCCACTGCGCGCCCGCCCTCTTTGCGATGGCCCCGGCGGACCAGAAGCTGTACCTTGACACTTTGCTGTGGGGCATCAAGCACCACAACCCCTTCGTCGCCGAGCGCGCCGGCCTCGCCCTGCGCGACTTCCTTGGCGCGCTGGCCGGCTCGCCCGGAGAGCACGCCTCCGCCTTCTTCTGCGCCTTTGCCGTCACCATGGTGCACGACCTCCTCTTCGTCCTGACGGATCGCATGCACAAGGCCCAGTTTGTCGTGCACGTGGAGCTCCTGCGCGGCCTCTTCGACGTCCTCGCCAACACAACCCTCATCCCGCGCCCCATTTGGGACCAGGCGTCGGAGCCCCAGGCGGCTGGCACCACCAACTCGCAGTACGTCTGCGGCCGAATCGCGTCGTCGCTCGCGTCCGCCTTCCCCAACCTCACTCGAGAGCAAGTTCACCGCTTCGTCTCCGGCCTCGCAGACACCTCCAAGCCTGTGGCCGCCTACCGGACCAGCGTGCGCGACTTCCTCATCGAGTCGCTCTCCTTCAACGTCTCCGACAGCGCGGCCCTCTGGCGCGCTGAGCAGGCTGCCAAGCTCGCATCGGAGCACGAGCGCAAGGCAGCTGTTCCGGGCCTCCAAAAGGCGGCCGCGCAGCCCGCTCTCGGTATGCGGCCGGACGCCGCCGCGCAGGCCGCCGGCGGGGACCATGCGTCCCAGCTTGCGTCCATGGCAGTCTTGGACGATATGGACGACGATGACTTCTGATAGCGCTAGGCAGCCAGCCGTGGTTCCAAGCCTCCTCACGTTGTTGGTGGAGGGGGGGGGAGGAGGAGGGCATCTCCTCCCTCCCTGAGCCGTTCCCGTTGTCCTGCTGTCAGTGTGGGGTTTGCTGTCGTCTGCGTTTCGCTGTCGCCGCTCTGGCCCGCCCAAAGTGCTGTGTCGATTCGTCGCTTTTTGCTCGCGACCGCTCTGCGAAGCAATCGGGGTTGGCATGCCCGCGCCGGCGCCCAGCCTCTGCACCTTTGCGATGCCGAACGCCACAAACACTCACACAGACGCACGCACACACGCACACACAGGCCTGAGGGCCTATGCTCAGTAAGCCGCCCCCCCCATGAAGGGTGGGCAAGCTGAGCGAGGGTCACGCTGTCTTGGTGCTCTTGGACTTCTTCTTCGCGTCGGCCGAGGTGTTCTTGCCGAGCACGTTGACGAAGCCGAAGAGCAGCGTCACGTTGAAGAAGAGGTTGAACTGCAGGGCGCTCCACCCGGCGCAGGCGTGGCGCCACCCACTGCCCGGGGAGGAGAGCCCCACTGCGGCGGCGATCGCACGCCACCCCTTGGCCGCGACGTCGGGCAGGAGCGGGAGGATGTCGGCCCCAGCGGCAGCAAAAGCAAAGATCGCGAACGCCACCAGTGAGGTGACGAACTGCACGATCTGAAGGGTGGTGATCCAGTTCTTCCACCACACGCGCTGGCCGAGGGCCACACGGCTGAAGTAGTAGTACATCACCACGTGGACAAACGTGTTGAAGAGAAGGCCAATCCACTGCAGCGACTGCCTCTGCTCCAGCCACAGCCACGACATGAGCAGCACCAGCGCATGGTGAAACACGTGCAGGAACAGGTGGCGCGGAGGGGAGCCCTGCGAGGCGCGCACAACGCTCGAGAAGGGCGCGAAGAGCCATCAAGGTCGCGAAGCGGGCGGAGGCGACAGTGCGAACCAGCAAGGGGAGCCAGGCGGCGAAGGCTCGCGCCGCGCAGGCAGCCGACAGGGTTGCCCCGCGTGGGGGCGGCCCCGGGGCGCACGGCCTCTCGGAGCCACCCCGAGCGACAGCGCTCGCGGCTGGGACGCGGAACAGTCCTCCCCGCGCGCTGCTCACCTTTGCAAGGGCGAGGATGGTGTCGGCGAGCTCGTAGAACTTGGAGAGGTAGTAGACGTACGACCAAAAGTACAGGGGGCCGGTTGCGGCCCCTCCAGCGGCGCCGGCGAACTGCTCGGACCCGTCGGGCGTGCCGGCACGGCTGGCCTGCTCGGTGCCAGTCATCGGCGTCTCGCAGAACAGAAAGCCAGTGTCATCAGTCCCTGCCTCCCCCAGGCGCATCCACACCTCGTATGCGCACCCCAGCATCATGACGAGGCTCCAAATGCAAAGCACCAAGTTGTGCCAGCACATGATGGACGACCACGCGCCAGATTTCCCGGCGGCGGCCGCAGCCGACTCCGGGGACGCCTTGGTCCGTCCTCCGGCAGCGGCCCGGGCCTCCTTCTCCGCGCGCGCCGCCTCGCGGGCCTTTTCACTCGCCAGCACCGCGGACGGCAGCATTGCCACGACGGCGAGCAGGTAGATGCCAGCGGCGCCGACTGGCCAGTACCACGCGCTGAGCGGAGCGGTCCGCCAGTCGAAGCCCGCCGGGTCAGAGAGGGTTCTTAGGAGCTCCATTCGGACCCTGGCCGGTCGGCACGACGCGCTGCGCCTTGGCTGGACCCCGACGCGGTGTGGCGTCACTGCTGGCTCTCGAGTTGGCAAGCATCCGTCGCCGGCTGCAAAGATTGGGCAGAGCGCCGCACTCGTTCGAGCATAGTGCGATCATGCAAGGCCCGGCTCGCCGTCGTGAAAGCGGCGCCACGAATCTCTGGGCCCTGCGCACGGGCGTATGCCTCCTCCCCTCTCGCGCCCCATGCCAACCACGGCGGGGCCCACAACTGCTCGCAAACTCCGCCGAGCCCGGCCCCGAGCCAGGCTGCGTTGAGGCCCTGCGCCGCGCTAACGCCGGGCACGGGCGGTGGGGCTCCAGCTGGGGTGCGCACTGCAGCTTGGTGCACGGCGTGGTTGGGCTCCCCCCACGCCTGGGGCGGCTCGCGCCGTGCCGGCGCCCATTGTTCGCCAGAGTGTTCGACATTGGAGTTTGCCGGCTCTGCTTCGCGCGGCTCTGTGACACCGCCTCGCGAGAGGGCGCACCTCCGGCCGTTTGATCGGCGCCCACCATGAGTGTGCTCGGCATTGATGTCGGGAACCTCTACTGCATTATCGCGCAGGCCAAGCGTGGCGGCATCGACGTGCTGCTCAACGACGAGAGCAAGCGCCAGAACCTGTGAGCCTCGTTGAGGACGCGTGGCCTCAGCGCGCGCCTTGCCGCCACCGAGCGGCCCCTGCTGTGCCCCGTCGCCGCGATCACGGCCGGCCTCGCACGGTGTCGTGCGCTAGGGAGCCCGCAGCCTGCCCGAGGCTTCGGGAGCGCGCAGGGAGGCGCACCCCGCCTGTTGCACAGACTCTGCCACGCGGCGAGGTTTGCTGGCAGGGAATTCCGCCGCGCCCCCGCCCTTGCTGGCTGGCATGCGCTGCCCCGCGCGCTCCCCGCCCGGCTGGTGGCGCGTGTGGCCGCCCTGCGGCATGGGGCTGCGTCCGTGCTGAGGCCCGGCGCCGGGGCGCCTCGCCACATCGCGCGAGCGAGCGTTGCGCTTGCTGGGCACACTACTCTTTGGTGTCCTCGTTTCGTTGAACTGGCCCGCCCCGCCCGCAGGAACGCCGTCAGCTTCTCCGGCAACGAGCGGTACCTCTCGGATGCCGCCGCCCCCCACGTGAGTGCCTCGTGGGGCCCGCGGGCCCGCGCCGTTGCGCGCGGGGCTGGGCTTGCTCGGCCTGCCAAACTGCAGCTTGCAGTGTCTCCGGCCGATGGCGTCTCCGCGCGCCACACTCGCGCCTGCGCACGGCGCGAAGCCGCCAGTCCGCCGACCCACCGCTCCCGCCGCCCCCGCTCTCTCCTCCTCCCCCGACTTTGGCCGCCGCAGCTCATGTCCAACTACAAGAACACTGTTGTGCAGATCAAGCGCCTCATCGGCCGCCGCTTCGACGACCCGATGGTGAAGCGGGACCTCGAGCACTTCCTGCCCTTCAAGGTGGTCCCCACCGATGACGGCGCGGCTTGCGGCATCGAGGTGTCGTATCAGGACAAGACCCAGGTGATGGCCCCCCAGGCCGTCCTCGGCATGCTGCTTGCGCGCATGCGGGACATCGCCAACAAGAGCAACCCGGGCGCCAGCGCCGCGGACCTCGTGCTCAGCGTCCCGGGCTACTTTACCAACGCGCAGCGCTCCGCCGTGCTCAACGCCGTGACCATTGCTGGCGTGAACTGCCTCAAGCTCATCAACGAGGGCACCGCGGTCGCGCTCGGCTACGGCTTCTTCCGCGCGGCCAAGAAGCCCTTCGACGACAGCAAGGCCACCAACGTGCTCTTCGTGGACGTGGGCAACTCCCACACCACGGCCACGATCGTGTGCTACCGCAACAAGTCCGCCTCCGTGGTGGCCTCCGTCAGCGACGAAGAGGCCGGCGGCCGGGAAATCGACCTCGCGCTCGCCAAGCACCTTGCCGGGGCCTTCGCCGAGGCCAACGGCGGAACCGACTGCTGGGCCAGCCGTAAGGCCCGCATGAAGCTCTTCGCCGTCGCCGAGAAGGCCAAGAAGACGCTCTCCCCGTACGGCGTCAAGGTCGCCCAGGTGCACTCCGAGTTCCTCCACATGGAGATGGACCTCCACACCAAGATCGACGACACCACCTTCGAGACCCTCTGCGAGCCCGTGGCGGCGCGCGTCGAGGCCGTCGTGGCTCGCGCGCTTGCCGAGGCAAAGCTCGAGGCCAAGGACCTCGAGACGTGCGAGATCGTCGGTGGCGCCGTTCGCGCCCGCCCCATCAAGCGCGCCATCGCCCGCGCTCTTGGCTACCCTCTCGACGAGGCCAAGGGTCACGGCCTTGGCACCGGCCTCAACCAGGACGAGGCCGTCGCCCGCGGCTGCGCCCTCCAGTGCGCCATGCTCTCTCCGCTCTTCCGCGTGAAGGAGTTTGCCATCGCCGACTGCGCGCCCCGCGCCATCCGCCTCTCGTGGGAGGCCGACCCCGACGCCAAGCCCACCCCCGCTGCTGCCGCGCCTGCTGCTGCTGCTGCTGCTGGCGCCTCCTCCGGTGAGGCCGCAAGCGAGGACTCCACCACGGTGCTCATGTTCGCCAAGGGCGACCCCATGCCCGTGTCTCGCCGCATCACGTTCTACCGCCGCAAGCCCTTCAACATCACCGCCACCTACGACGACGAGTCCCTCGATGCCGCCTCGCGCACCATTGGCGTCTTCACCGTCGGCGGCTTCCCCGAGGGTGTCGCCACGCCCGAGCTGGACGAGGACGGCAACGTGCCGCCCGCGCCCAAGGTGCGCGTGGACTTTGGCCTGACCTTCAACGGCACGCTCGAGGTTGAGCAAGCCGTCGTGCTGCAGGAGAAGAAGGAGGAGCCCGCGCCCGCGCCCGCGCCCGCCGCTGAGCCCAAGCCCGAGTCCGCCGAGTCCGAGGCAGCACCCGCTGCGGACGGCGCGGATGCCGCCAAGCCCGAGGGCGACGCCGACGCCCCCGCCGCCACCCCCGAGGGCGAGACCCCCAAGGAGGAGGCCAAGCCCGCCGAGGAGAAGGAGGCAGCGCCCGCCAAGGAGGCCGCGCCCGCCGCCGAGGACAAGCCGAAGAAGAAGCGCTTCCGCAAGGTGCTCCTCGAGGTGGCCGAGTCGTCCATGCCTGGCAAGCTTCCCGCTGACACCCTTGCCTCCGCCCGCGCCGCCGAGGAGGCCATGCAGGCGGCAGACGACATCATCCGCCGCACCCAGGCTCTCCGCAACGAGATCGAGGAGTACGTCTACAGCATGCGCGACCGCATGGACGGCTCCCTGGCTGGCTTCGCCACCGAGGAGGAGTCCTCGGCCCTCAAGGCTGAGCTCCTTGACGCAGAGGACTGGGTTTGCTACGGGGAGGGCTTCGAGGCTGACCTCGAAACTCTCAACGCCCGCATGGCCAAGCTTCGCAGCCTCGGCGACCCCATTGCGGAGCGCCAGTGGGAGGCCGAGCACCGCGGGCCCGCAGCCGCCGAGCTCATGGCCGCCGTCGAGCGCTTCCAGGAGGTGGTCCGGTCCACCGACGAGCGCTACGAGCACCTCTCGGACGAGGACCGCGACCGCCTCCGTTCCGCCATCCGCACTGCTGAGGAGTGGCTGCGCGACCTGCAGGACAAGCAGGCCGCTGCGCCCCCCGTGCGCAACCCCGTCCTCAAGACTGCGGACATCCAGGCCAAGCAGCGCTGGCTCATCGCTGAGTGCCAGCCCATCGCCAACAAGCCCAAGCCCCCCCCGCCGGCGCCCGAGGAGCCCGCGCCCGCCGTCGACGCCAACGCTGGCGCCAAGGCCGCCGAAGGCGCTGACGCCGACGCCGCCAAGGCAGAGGAGGAGGCCACGGCCGCCAAGGACGCCGACGCCGATGCCGCCAAGGCAGAGGAGGAGGCCAAGGCCACGCCCGAGGCGGATGCTGAGGCCACCCCGGACGCAGCGGAGACTCCCGCTGCCGCCGAGCCCGCTGCCGTGGATGCGTGAGCCCGCCCCCTCTGAGTGGCTCGCTCACTGCTCCACCCGGAGCTGCTCTCCGGGGCAGGGCGGCAGTCAGGCCTTTGCTCGCCTGGCTCGCCGCCTCTGCTTTGCGTTGCTCTTCGCATAGCCCTCTCCCCCCGTCTCCTCCCCCATGGGTGTCTTGTGTCTGCCACCGCCCGACTTGCCCCGGGCAACGGCGACGCGACAGCCTTCCTTCCTGCCTTGAATGCGCACGCTTTCCGCCTCGGCACTACCTGCGCGTGTCACGCATCGAATGCCACGCCTCCTCCCAGAGCCAACACACACCCCTCCAACATGCGCGCACGCAAGTGATGCTCAGCGTGTGGGAGAGAAGCGAATGCCCCGTGCGCGCAACTGCTGTTCGAGCTGCCCGACGCGCCAGTGGCCGACGCCCGAAGGCGGCCCGCCGGCGACAAGACTGCTGCGTGGTACACACACCACCAACACATACATATGCACACAAGTTGGGCGCGGGCCTTGGCGCCGCAATCGGGCCCGGGAGCATCAGGTTCTGCTCAAGCAGCGGTGGGCGCCGTGCGCAGGGTTGGCTGCACCGCGGGCTGACAGCTCAGGCGGTTGCGGCCAAAAGCAGCTCCAGCCCCACTGCAGCCACGCGGGACGTGCATTGCGCAACCGCCCCACTATCTGCGGCAGCTGCCGCCGAGGCAGGCACGAGCACCATACGGCCGCCAGGGCGCACCGCGCCGCTGCCTGCCAGCGCGCTGGCCATTGAGACCACGTCGTCCCAGGAGTGCGCCGACACTGTCGTGAACCCAGACGCGCGAACGGCCTCCAGCGTGGCCGCCACCGTGGCCTCGTCGGCACCAAGGCCAAGCACGACCGCGACTACGGGCAGCATTGCGGGGCCGGCGCCCGGGCCCCGCGGCGGCGGGCGAGCGATCCCAGTGTGCGGCTCGCCTGCCCCAGTTGCCGGCGCGCCAGTCGCCTTCTGCGGGGCTGGCAGGGGGCTGCTGTGCAAGTGCGACGCGTTGCTGCAGCTGCTCCTTCCGTGGGGCAGCGGGCTGGCGGGGCGGGCGCTGTGCGTGCTGGTCGACCGGGAGCCCCTTCCCGAGTGAAGCGTGGTCACCAGCGGCGGGAGGCGATCCCTGGCCTTGCGCCTGCTTTCGCTGCGGGCCCCGTGGACGCGGTGGGACTTGTCTTCCACGGGCGGGGTGACTGCACCGGCCGGCACGGCGCCGCTAGGCGCGCCTGACGCAGTGGCAGCCGTCGAGTCCCGGTGCAAGTGCTCGGGGGCTGCAGTGGCCGACCCGTGGGAGGGGGGCCGCGCCATGGACGCTGCTAGCTCGCGCGGGCGCGCCAAGGGTGGCAGCCGACCCATGAGTGTCGGCTCCACGCCGTCCGACCTGGGCCGGGCAGGCACTGAGCCAGCCGAGTGCTCCCTGCGGCGAAACCGCTCAGAGTGGTCTCGCTCCGCGTCCCGCTGCATCTGGCTCCTCACGGCGAAGAGCTCGTGCTCCAGCTCCGCCCGCTGCGCCTCGGCGCGGGCTGCCCTGCCTTCGGCGTGCTCCAGGCTCGCTGCGAGTTTGGCATGGCGCGAAACCGCCGCCCGCAGCTCCGACGCAGAGCTGAGGTGCAGCATCACCCCGAGGGGCGAGAGCGACTTGTGGATGCGGACCCAGGCGGCGGTGCCGTCCCTGCAGCGCATGCGCCAGACGGACTGGCGCTGCGTGAGGATGAGGGCGTCGGGCTCGCGGTCCGGCTGCTTTGCCGCGACGAAGCTGGAGAGCAGGTCCCGCAGGCGGCCGCTGGGGGGCGGGAAGCACGCGCCGGGGGGCAGCGACGCAATCAGCCGGTCGGTGAGGAGGATGCCTCGGGGCTTGCGGGGGCTGCGCGCGAAGTGCCGCGCCTGGCTCATGTGCTGCATCGCTTCCGCAACGCGGTGTCCGATGGCGTCCGTAAAGGGGTCCAGAGCGCGAGGGCGCATGCCCGCAGCCTGGAGGTGGCTAGCGGGCGACGTGGGGCGGCCCGCGAAGCCCGCTGGCGCGTCGCTGGCAGCGGCGTCGTGGCCAGCGGAAGCGGCCAGGGCGGCAGCAGCAGAGCTCTGCGCAATCACGGCGGCGGAGGCCGCCAGCTGCTGCCCGACAGGAACCCCCGGCGACTCTACCCAGCGACCGTTCACCTCCCACCACCCGTGGGGTGGCGCCACGGCGCCCATGCGCAGCAATGCTTCGCGGAAGCGCTTGCGCGCGGCCGCTTCCGCCGTGCGCCGGGCCCGCGTCTCGGCCTCCAGGCTGGCGTGCCGGGCGCGAGCCTCGGAAGCTGCGCTCTCGCCGGCCACCGCCACCGCCCACTGCGTGCGAATCAGCCACAGGGGCGTCAGCTCAAGCGGCCAAGTGGGGTGCGCCGCTGCGGCCGCCAGCTCCGTGTCGCCACGGCGCCTGTGCACCCACCCTCCGCTCCCGCGGGCGGAGAGGTCCTCGGGCCGGGAGAAGAAGATGCCGCCCATCTCGCCCTGCTCGCTGGCCCGCAGCAGGGCGTTCCAAGCGGCGTCCTGCCGGTCCCGGGCGCGACGGCCGACGTCGACCGCATCGATGGAGCCGATGGGAGGGCGCTCGTCGACGTCTTCTTCGGCGTCAAATAGACCGTCCTCCTCGTCGTTGGACGACAGATGCGTGTCGCCGCTGCGTCCGCAGCTGCCCGCAACGGGGCTTCCGACAGCGCCGCCCCGCGCTGCTCGCTGGCCGGCCAGGGCCGCGCCAGTCCCGACCGCAGAGCCGTTGCTGCCCCCGCCGCGCACCGCCTCCCAGCCCCGGCCCGGGTGCCAGAAGCCGGACCCGCCAGGTGGCTCCTCGTAGTCAGGGGTGGCGCCGCGGCGCGCCAGGGGCCGCAGCCCCCTCACCCGCATCTGCGTCCGCGGCCGAGCGGCTGCGGGCGGGTCGTGGCCAGGGTGGCCGGCTCCGCCAGCAGTCTCTGCCAGCCCTCCGGCAGCCCGGCTCGGGGATCCCGCGGCGGCGGGGACCGCTGCCTCGGCTTGGGCAGCGGCTGCGAGGGGACGGCCGCCGGGCGCGAACGGGAGGGCCCTTCCAGACAGGTCCGTTGTGCCGGCTGCTGGGCTGGGAGGCAGCGCGATGTTGGCACGCGGAGAGTGGCGCCTGCGCGCGGACACCCGAATGGTCTCCTCGCTGGACTCCGGCGGCGCCACCGCGAGGTGGGTTCTGCGAGCCGGGGGGGGCGAGCTGTGGCCGGCCGAGGAGCCGAGCCACCCAGCGAGGCCGGCTGCCCGCCGCCGCACGGCCGTCCGCCTTTGTTCGGCTGCTGCCGGGTTGGCAAGGCCGCCGCTGCTGCTCGCCGGCTGGCCGCCTGCGTGGTCCGAGGGCCCTCGCCGCTGCCTCGCGGGCGGGGAGCCGTTCTTGCCAGAGAAAATGCCCGCAACGGTGGGGCTTCCGTCCAGTCCACCCTCTGACTCGCTCGTGTCGGGGGCAGTCCCTCCCCACCAGCTGGATCCGGCGCGAGCGCTCCCCCTGGGGCCGATCGCGCCCATGGGAGAGTCGGCGCTGGCGTCCTTGGTGGCGGGAGCTTCCCGAACTGCTGGCTTCGCTGGCCTGCCGGCGCCCACGGCGCTGGCTCCCCTCCAGGGCATCGCCCCCTGGACAGCCGCCGGCGCGTCCCAGGATCCCTTTGCGCGGTCGGCCGCGTCGCCCCCGTTGATGCTGTCGATGACGTTGCCGGCCTCTCCCGCCTCCAGCGACGCATCGGACGCGCGAGAGCCCCCGTCAGGCCGCCCGCGCCGGATCTCGGTCATGTCCGTCTCAGCCCCGCTCGCCGACCGCCGCAGCCCCTGCGGCGAGTGCGGAAGGGACATGCCGCCGCCGCCGTCCGTTTCGCCGCCTCTGCTCGCGGAGCCCGCGCGGGAGTCACCCTGCCGCTGGCCGAAACGGCGCCGCCCCGGCCCCGCTGGCTGGCTGTCGTGATCGCTCGCGGTCGTGTGCCTGTCCCGCTGCAGAGCCCTGCTGTGCCGAAGCGCGCCCTTCGGCCTTGCCGCCTCCTGGGCAGGGCCGCCGCTGGCGGGGCCGTTGCTGCCGCTGGCAGAAGACTGGCCGCCGGTCTGCCAGCGCGTCACTGCGCGCCACGCCGACGCGGGCCGGCGACGGGCAGACGCGGCCGCAGCAGCGCGTCGACTCGCGTCCTCCGCCCGGCCGCGCTGCACCGCCGCCTCCGTGCTGGGGTGGACGCCAAACGGCTTTCCGGGAAACATCCTGAGCCAGTGCAGTCGGTCAGCCACCGCCATGTCGAGAGCCAGGGGCAGCATATCCAGGTCCACGAGCAGCTCATAGATGTTCTGCGAAGCCATGAACTCGCTGGGCAGCCACCCGAGCAGCCTGGTGCAGGACGGCGAGGCGGACACCACCCTGGCGGTCACTGGGTCCAGCACCAGCACCGCCTCCCGCGACTCGCGGTCCGTCTCCACCAGCTGTAGCTGCAGCGACTGCAGCTGCCGGCGCTGCCGCGCTGCGTTGCAGCCCGCCGCAAAGTGTTCTCGGCTCTGCAACTCTGTCGAGCGCACGAGGAAGCCAAAGGCGATGGAGAGCATCGTCTCCCACGTGACGGCGCCGGCCAGGCTGTGGTACCCGCCCGGGCTATCCAGCCCGTGAAGCGTGAACCCCGCGATGAGCTTGATCGGCAAGTCCAGAATGAGGAATCGCAGGTACGACGCCGAGTCGAGCGGCACCACCACCAGCGCGAAGAGCTTGGTCGTCATGGCCGCGATGCCGGCATCGCGCGCCCCCAGCCAGCCAGTCGAGCCGTCAGCGAGCGCCGCGTTGCGCCAAGCGTAGATGGCAACCGCCATCAGCACCCAGAGGAAGATGCCGGCTCTGCCGTGCGTCACCCAGCCGCGCAGCACGGACGCGCTTCGGCCCCACGACGGCAGGGCGGGCTGCGCAGAGTGCGGCACGCGGGCCCCGAGAGGCGAGTTGAATCCGACAAACCCCAGCGCCTGAGACCACGTCACAGCCTCGGACTGAGTGGAGGCCACACTGGCGCAGAAGCGGGCAGCGCCGTGGCACACCGCCCGGCAGCACGCCCCTGGGGTGCCGGCAGGCAGGCCCATGTTCCCCGGGGCCACGAGGCGCTCCCACACGCCACGCGGGGGGCGCATCGCCTGCTCGGCGGCGAGGCGGGGCGACGCTGCCAGCGCGGCCAGTCTGGCGAGGTGCGCATCGACGTCCTCATTGGCCGGGTGCCTGCCGACCAGCCCGGCCTGCCTCGAGCCATGCGGCCACCGCCCTGCGCCACCCGCGACAGGGCGCCCTCCTGCTTGCAACGTGCCACCCCAACCGGCTGCGGCGCTCTCGGCCTCCGCGCCGGGCGAGGCGCTCTCCTCCGGCGAGCACTGCAGCGCCAGGGAGGCGCAGCACGTGCAGAGCCAAGCAATGGCGGAGCGCCGCAGAGGCGGGGCGGCCAACGGGTGGCACGGCCTGCAGCACCCGGGCGAGTCTAGCAAGAGGCCTTGTTCCATGGAGGGGTCGTCCAGGCTGGTGGCCGACCCGCCGGACGGGAGCGCGTCCAGCGGGCGAGAGCGGTCCGCGAAGAGGCGCCGGGCCGCACCCACAGGAAAGACGACGACGATGGACACGAGCCACGCGGCCAGGTCCAGCACCAACACCAGCAGCGGCGCTGCCACGACGGGCAGCCATGCCACGGGCGGGTACCGCCACACCTGCAGCGACTGGTCGGATGCCACTCGAGCGCACGGCCAGCAGCACCACTGGCAGAGCCGCGGAAGCGCCCCGCTGTGGCGGCAGCAGCAGAGCCGTCGGCAGCCCAGCGCGTCACAGTACGACGCAACCGCGCGGCGGCAGGCTCCCACGAAGGCCCACTGCGGGACCCAGGCGCCCTGGGCGCGGCAGGGCGGGCTCACGGCGCGGTTGGCGCGGCGCTTGGCAGCGGCCTCGGCAAGGGCGCCATCAGGGGTGGCCGACTCGCTGCCTTCCACGACTGGCTGCGGGTCGCTGGACTGCAGGCCGTGCTCTCGGCTGGGGGCGCCGCTGTCGTGGGAGGCAGCTGGGGAGTCGGGCTGGGACTGGGGCTGGGGCTGGGGCTGGGGCTGGGGCTGGGGCTGCCCTGCGCGCCGCAGCGGGTCTGGCGAGGAGACGGAGTGGCGACTGCCCGCTGCCGGGTACGACTGCTTGCCAACCACGCGCGCCACGACCATGACGGCCACGCCCTGGCTGCCCTCCCCGATGACGCCAGCAGACTTGGATGCCCGAATGGCCCGGGAGCTTGCAGAGCCGCTTTCCCCGCCGGTACCGGCGTCAGTGGCCCCCCTCCCGAGACTGCGGTCGGCAGCCCCTCTGCCTGGCGCGCGGACCTCGGGGCAGGCAAGCACGGGGACGGTGCGCCCCCTCGCAGTTTCCGTGTGGAACGCGGCTGAGGTCATTCCCAGCAGCGAGGCGTCCGGCCGGGCAAAGGGCGCGGCCAGCCGAGCTCTTCCGGAGTGGCGGCTGGCCAGGTCTGATGCGCCCAGGTCCCGGACGCGCCGGCCCGCCCTTCCGAAGCTGCTGGCGGGCGAGCCGCCCCGCCCCGCATCGGAGCTTCTTGCGTCGCCCGCCACACTGAGCCGGTCCTCGTTCGGGCGCCGGCGCGCGCTGCTCAGCGCAGACGCGCCGGCAAGGTCGACGGTTGCCGACCCGGGGGTGAGGGGCGCTCCCCCGCCTCGCGCGCTTGGGCGCCAGTGGTCGTCGTGCTCGCCCCCCCACTCGCCTCCTACGCCCGAACGCTCCAGCGCGAAGTCGATGTCCCAGAGCGGGGACTCCCCGAGGAAGTTGTCGGATGCGCCGTCGGACATGGTGCCGCCGCCGTGCCAGCCTGGCTCTGCCGCAAACTCCCTTCGGGGGCTGCCCATCGTCCGCGACGTCGGGGCCGCGGACAGAGTGCCCATTGTGCTTGCCACGCGGCGCGCGGGCCGGGGGCAGCAGCAGGCGCAGCGTATCAGCCTCGCAGCCGTGCAGCGCTCGTGCCCCGGCGGCGATGCGAGGGAGGACTCTGGCTCCCACTCTGCTTCCTCTCGGGACGGCAGGCCCGCGACCAGCAGCGGGTGCCCCCCTCCCCTTTTCCGTCTCCGGGACGCCGGTGGCGCCTTTCCCGGCTGGATCAAGTGGTCGCCAGACTGCCAGTCCTCGCCAGGCATTCCTCGGTGCGACCGAGCAGTTCGCGCGGTGGTTCTGAACGTCCGCCCCGATTCCGGCGTGGCTGGCCTCTTGCCATCCGCACGGACAAGAGGACGCGAGGCGCCCACCTTTGGCGCCCACTCGCGGCGAAACACGTCCCTCGCCACGGTCTCGCCGTCTGCGGCTCGTTTCATCGCTCTCCTCATGCCTGCCGCCCTGTCAACAGTCTCGAAGCGGGCAGACCCGAGGGGGTGGGCGCATGCGCCCGCGCAAACGCTCAGGCACGCAAGGGCGACCGCAAGCGCGAGAATCAGCACGGATGCCGAGTAATGCCAGTCGTGGGAGACGTAGGGAATGTCGGCCCAGCTGTTTGCGGCGTCCAGGCTGAACACGAGCAGCATGGCGCAGATTGTGGACGCCATTCCGCACATTGTGCGAGGCTTGCGGGTTGCTGCGACGAGCGAGGCGAATCGACGGGCGAGGCACACTTTGGTCGAGCAGCAAGGCGTCGACGGACCGTCGCAAAGGGCGTTACACAAGTTGCTTCGCCGCGCAGGTGCCCGCGGCGCTGCCGAGCGCACCCGCCTGCCCCCCGCGCCCCGCGCGGGAGCCACCCGCGGCCGGCCACGGCTGGGCGCTCGCGCGCGCGCGCCGGAGCCCGGCGGCCGTGGGGGGCCGGGACAATCGCGGGCGACGCGCAGTGCCGAGCGATTCGTCGGTGGGAAGGGCGGCAGCCGCCAGGGCGCTGGCCACGGCCGCGCGGCACGCAGGCCGGCAGGCGCCCCGGCCCGCGCGAGCACTCACTGGACGTGGCGTTCATGAACGCCTCCTCGGTCTCGCGGAACCGGAAGGTGGGCACGCAGAGGCAAACTCGCAGGGCGAGAGCGTCGCCAACAATGACCCCCCGCGTCAGCCGGCAGCAGCCGCCCAGACTGCAGGCCGCTCCCGCAGAGGTGACCCCCGTGGCCAGGAGCGCCGCGTTGGCCGGCAGCGTCTGGGGCAAGGCCCTCATGGAACCCGCCCTCGGACCGCGCCCGGCCTCGGTGGTGGTTCGCCCGGCCTCTGTCTCCGGCTGCACGCTTGACTGGCAGTCGGACGCCCGGCTGTTCGCCCAGTGTCCCGGAGGGCTGCCGCCCGGCCGCAAAGCCCCTGACCCGCGGCGCCGCCGTCGCTGCGCCTGCTTGCGGGGCGGCTCGAGCCGAGGGCGAGTGCAGGCAACCGCCCACAGCTGCGGTCGCCGCGATTCGTCGACCTGCACCCGGCAGAGACGAGGGGGGGTCCCCCGCACCATGTGACCACCGCCCCGGCCAACGGGTTGCTCTCTTCGCCAGCGCTTGGCCGCCGCGCAGGCCTGCTCCGCAACCTGGATCTGCCGCGGAGCCTCGCGAGCGCAGGCAGGGCGCAGCCGAGTCGCGAGAGGCAGGCGAGAGCCGAAGCGCAAGCCACGCCCTGGCGCCACGGCGAGTCAGCAATCGCTGCTGGACCGGCAACGACGACGTCAGCGCAGGCCGCGCAAGGCACGGCCGCGTGAGCAGGCCCCCGGGGCGCCCCTGCTGTGCTTTCGGGCGCGCGCGTGGCGTTTGGCGAGTGAGGGACGCACGGAGGGGGCGTTGCGGCGTGTCGCGGAGCGCTCCGATTGCGAAAGGAACGCGCATCTCTCGCTCTTGGCTCGAACGCCTCCCCACGGGTGCCCCGGCGCCTTCAAGGGAACGCGACCGGCGCCTCTCAACGCCAAACACACCACCCGTAGATCGCATGCGTGCCTAGCCGCGGCTTGCGTCCTCCATCTTCCGCTTGGCGGCCGTCAGGAAGTGCTTGGTTGTCTTGAGGAAATCGCGCAGGCTGCTCCAGTCCGTGGCAACGAGCGCCGCCTGTGCCTGCAGCGCCCCGCCGAAGTCGTACTTGCCAACTGCCGCCGCCAGCTCTCCAATCTGCCTGTCTGCCGAATCGCTAACCTTGCCTCCACGGATCGCTTCGTCGAGAAGGTCGGCAGCCCGAGCGCCCTCGCGAGCCTGCTTCTTCTGCACCTCGCCCGAGGCCGCTTGCTCAAGCATGGACGCCACGTTGCGCAACGAGTCCATGTACCCCTGCTGCTCTGCAGTGGGCTCGATCACGGCAGCAGGCGGGGCGGGAGCGGCTGCGGCTGCCTCGGTCGGGTAGTGCGGCGACGCGGACACAGCGGCAGGGTTGAACAGACTCGAGGCCGGCTGACCGTGGGGCGCGGCAGGCGCAGCAAAGCCCGATCCGGGCATGCCAGCGACCGGCATCGGAGCCGGGGCGGGGGCTGGCGCGTAGGGAGCGCTCATGCCGCCCATGTGCGAGCTCGAGGTGGTGTTGCCGAACTGGCTCGAGAGCGAGGCATCGCCCACCGACGTCTTGAAGCCGTCGCTGGAGATGATGCTCGCGGGCATGGCCGGCCCCCGGCCGCGGCGTGAGCCTCGCGCGGGCCGCGCGACGGCGGGCGCGGCCACGGGCGCAGCAGGCTGGTGGGCGGGCGCTGCCGCCACTGCCGCCGGAGCTTGGCCCTGGGCCGTCGCCACGTGACCCGGGTGCACCGGCTGGGCAACGGGATCCAAGTTCTGGGGGGTGGCTAGGTGGGCAGGGGGGCGGTAGCCCGGGCGACGCGACCGGGTCGTGTGCGTCGGGGCTGGGGCAGCTGCCGGCTGGGGCGCGGGCGCGGGGGCCGGCGCGAAGCCTGTCGGCGCCGCGCCGGGGAGCCCTGCGGGCTGGGCGACAGGCAGCGAGGGCGCAGTGTGCTGCATCCGGCTCTGGCGATCGCGGCGCGTCGTGCGGCCGTGCCTGGCGCCGCCGGAGACGGAGGGCACGGCGGCCGGCTGTTGCGGCTGCGGCTGAGGCTGTGCCGGCTGGAAGCTGCCGTACCCTGCCTGCTCGGGCGCTGGTGCCGGCGCCGGCACGGCCGAGGGTGCCGGCGCCGGCGCAGCGGATCCAAAGGCTCCCCCGGCCGCGCGCGCCACGGGTGCCCCGGTGTGGTGCTGGGCGCCGGGGAAGATGCTGGCGGCCGCAGCGGCGGCAGACTGGGCGTGGGTCGGGGGGTCGGCGGCGTACGCCCCGGCTGCGCCGGAGGCGCCTGAGGCCTCGCCGAACTGGGACGCCGAGGCTGGCGCAGACACGTCCATCGCAGTTGCGATGCGGCTGCGGAGCAGGGCGCCGACGTCCTGGGCCCCGGAAAGGCCTGGCGTGGGGGAGAGGATGCGGTCGGCAAAGCGCGAGGCGGCCTCCAGCTCGCCGGCCTGCGCAAGCGATTCCGCGTAAGTGGCGAGAAGCGCGGCCTCGGGCTGCGAGCCCATGCCCGCGGCGACGGAGGGAGGGGCTCCGGGCCCGAGAGGGCCGAGCGATCCCTGGCCGGCAGCTGCGGCGGCCACTGCGCGGGCGTCCTCCTCGCTGGCGCCGTCGGAGCGCTGCACAGCGCGGCGCAGGACGCAGGCCTTGGCAACGACTCCGCGGAGCGCTGCCGCGCGACCCTGGCGCTCCGCCACTGCGGCCGCTGCCTGCGCCCACGCCGCCACGGCCTTCTGGGCCCGGAGCGCGCAGACGTAGCAGAGGGTGGCGGCGGGCTGCAGCTCCTCCCCGCCCTCGTTGAAGAGGCGGTCGCCGAGGCCCTCGCAGAGGTCCCCCATCTCGTGAGGCTGCGCGTACGTGCAAGCGAGCGCCAAGGCGTCGCGCCAGTCCTCCAGCGGCGTCTCCCTCACCAGGCGGGGCAGGTCCACGGCGATGATGGCCGAGGTTGCGGCGAAGAAGTCGTCCTTCGTCCCCGGTGCGCCGGGCGCCTTCCCGGACGCGCCCTGGGAGCGCCAGCGCAGGTACCACTCGACAGTGCGGTCCCACAGGGAGCCTTCGCCGTCCTCGGCGCCGCCCCCGCAGGTGGAGAGCAGGAGCGCGTCGGCAGGGCGGCCGAGCCAGAGGAGGAGGCGGACGGCGCTCTCGAATGCGCCGGAGAGGATGGCCTGGTGCAGCAGGGCGCGCGCGGCCTCGCGCTCCCGAGCGGTGGCGGCGTGGCAGGGGGCGGGGGGCTCCGAGGGGGCCTGGCCGAGGCGGGCACCGGCAGCCGAGCTGACGATGTCGCGGATGTCCGAGGGAGACAGCCTGGGGGCGGGAGCGTCGCCCGCGGCGCGAGAGCCAGGCGCTGCGCCTCCTGGCCCGGCGGAACCCGCGGTCGGGGACTGACCGCCCGCCTTCGTTGCCGACGACGAGGCAGCGGGCGCTGCCTTGGACGGGGAGGGGGCGGACGCTGCGCGGCCGTTGGGGGCTGCAGGCGGGCCAGAGAGGGAGCCGAACAGGTCCGACGCGCTGCCGCCGCCCGCTGGGCCGCCGAAGAGGGCAGCCGCCGTGGCAGCAGCGTCTGTGACGGTTGGCAGGGCGGTGGGGGACGAGCTAGCAAAGTGGTCGGCAGCAGAGCCAGCGCCCTCGGCGGCAGCTGCCGAGCCAGGCTCCTCCTTCGGCTGCTCCGCGCCACCGGCCTCGTGGTCGTCTGGCCCATCGCCGGGCAGGGACACGGCGGCTCTGCCAGTCGTCCCCTTGCCGGTGAGGGTCGCGGCGAAGGACGTGACTGAGGAGGCATCGTGGCCGAGGCGGCGCAGCGTGGTTGAGCGCGGGTCCTCGCTGAACTGGGCTGCGAGCATGCGCCACTGCTCCGCGTCGGCCTTGGCGGCGGCGGCCTCCTCGCCCGAAGGAGACGCGGCCTCTGCCTCGTCGGCGCGGTCCTCGCACCACTGGCGCAGGCCTTCGTCGTCGAGGGCGAGGGCGGCCTCGAGCTCTGCTGCGGCGCTCACCAGCGCGCGGGCCTCAGCGCCAGCCGGCGCTGACTCGATGGTGGCAGCGCGGCTGCCGGCCCCGCCAACGCGAGCCAGCCGGCCGCCGAAGCCCCACTTTGCCGACGCTGGGCGGGCGAGCCAGGCGGGAGCCCGGCCCTCCGGGGCTGCCACGACGCTGTAGAGGTGGATGCGACGGTCGAGCGAGCAAGCCAGCACCAAGCCGGTAGCACCCTTCGTAGGCGCCCACGACACCTGGTAGCGGCGCCCGCTGCCGACGGCACCCATGCCTCCTGCAGCAGCAGCGCCCATGCCGCCCATGCCTCCCATGCCGCCCATGCCGCCCATGCTGCCCATGCTGCCCATGCCGCCAGACATGCCGCCTGCGCCAGAGCTGGGGCCGAAGAGCGACTCCGCAGCCGAGGCGTGCTTGGCCGCGAGCGTGGTGGCCGAGGCAGGGGCTTGGGACGCTTCGAGGCCCATGCCGCCCATGGCGGAGGGGTCGGCCGGCGCCGGCGCGATCTCGGCGCAGGGGACGAAGCGCATGAGATCCCAGAGGAGGGTCCGGTTGTCCTTGCCGCAGGACAGCAGCAGGGTGGGGTCGGTGGGGCACCAGCTGAGGTCCAGCACGCCGCGGGTGTGGCCGGAGAGCTCCGCGATGGGCGTGGTGGTGGAGGAGCGCAGGTTCCAGACGCGCACCACGGGGCGGGCGTCGTCGTCGGTTGCCGTGACGAGCACGAGGCCGTCGTCCGGCTTCCAGGCGATGGCAGAGACGGGGTTGCGAACCGGGTCTCGCAGCTGGGTCCAGGGCTTGTTCTGCTTCAGGTCCCAGACGGTGACCACGCCGTCCGCAGCTGAAGTGGCGAGAATGTGCACCACCGCAGTGTTCCATGCAAGGCTGGTGAGCTCGGCGCCGCCCTTGCCCGCGGCGGACAGCACTGCGACGCTCGGCGTGGAGGTGTTGGCGAGGTTCACGATGCAAACCTGGCCGTCGGCTCCCGCAGTGGCTAGGAGGTGCTTCGAGGCCCCGTGCGGGTTGAACTGCACGGCGCGAACCGCGCCCTGGTGCCGCTTGATGCGAGCAAGCACCGCTTTGTCGCCCGCCCCTTTCATGAGCGCGCGCGCGTTCCACACGAGCACGGAGCCGTCCGCCATGCCGCCAGCCACCAGGCCATCGGGGCACGCAGCCGTTGCCTGGCCCCATGCCAGCGCGGTGAAGCGCGACCTGCGAGGGCGCAACGGGAGCCGGGGTCGCAGCTCAGCCGTAGTCAGCGGGACCAGTGCGCCTGCCGCGCGCGCGCAGGCTCCTGCCACAGCGAGCAACCCCCGCGCTGCCCCTCTCCTGGGGCTGGCGCGCGGGGGGCTCGGGCCGCTGGCAAGGGCGGCGCGCGGGGAGGCTGGGGAGGGGAGCGCGGGGCGGCCCGAGGAGCAGCATGGCAGCTCTGGCGGCCCGCGTGCCGAAATCAACAACTCTTTTTGCCGGCTGCTCCCCCGCTGCAAGGCGCCCTATAGGGCGGCAGCTGCTCCCCCGACGACGCGAGTGGACGCGTTTTCGCTCAGCAGGCGATGCAGCGGGCCAGATGTGCGGCGGGGCCGAGCGCGCGCGCGTCCACGTGGGGCGCTGGCTGCGCGATGCGCTCGAGGCCGGCGGATCTGGCGGTCCCGGGGGTGGCTCACGTGGTCTTGACCCGGCCGAGAACCTGCGCCGCGTGCGACTGGTCGCCCGTGTCGAAGCGGTAGATGGTGAGCTCCCCGCCATAGTCCTCAAAACCGCCGCCACCGCCCTCCTTGGTGCCGCCAGCCACGACTCGGCTGAGGTGCTCGCACGGGCTCCACGCCACCGTGGCCCCGGTGTCCCGAATCTCCTTGAGGAGCCTGGCCATTGGCACTGCCCCCTGCCGCTGGGGCCGTTGTGCCGCAGCCCCTGGCACGCTCCGCCCCGGGGCCGCGCGCCTCCGTCTCTGCGCCGCGGCAAACCTCGAGCGACGCCCGTCGGCTCTGCCGGGGCTCTGGGACCGCCAGCGCAGCGTGTCGTGGCGACTGAGGCTGCCGCCCCGAGCGGCGACCGCTTCGCCCCAGGCCTCCCCGCGGCAAGCAGCTGGCGCGAGTGCGTGGACATTGGGCAGGGCGCGCGGCGGGGGCGCGCGGCGGGGGCGCGCGCCGGAGCAGCTTGCGGGTTTGCGGGCAGCGGTGCGCTCGCGGCGCGTTGCGCGACGTTGCGGGCTCCTGATTGGGGGGCACATGCAGCGAGCACAAGGAACGCATCACTTGTCCATGAAGAAAGCAAGGTAAATAACCACCCCGATCAGGATGACGACGAAGATGGCGAAGGCCCAGATGCAGATCTTAAAGCGCGTCTCGCGCCCCTGCATGGACCGCAGGATGCTCTGTGCGAAGCCGACAGAGGCGCTCACCTCCTGAATCCTGCCGCGGGTGCGGTCGATCTGTGCGGACTGGCGGTGGAGCTCGTCCGCGGTGCCGGCCGCCGCGTCGTCAACCTCGGCCATGGTCGCTGCGGCGTCGCGAAGCATCGACGTGCCGGCCTTGGCGCGCCCCGTGGCATTGGCCATGCGCATGTGATGCGCCTCGGACTCGTCGCTGAGGCGCACGTGCGAGCCGTAGCTGGCCGCGCCGCGGCTGCCATGCAGGAGGGCATCGCGGTCGGTCTTGTCCTTGGCCCTGCGCACGTCGGCCTTGATGCCGTCCAGTAGCTTGCGGTAGTCCTTCACTTTGGCGCCCAGCTGCCGCCGGTTGGCCGCGGACATGCCGCGGACGCTGACCTGCATGTCTTGAAGCTGCGGAGAGGCGGAGCGCTTCCGGAACAAGCGCGCAGAGGCTCTGTTGCAGCAGCGGCGTGCCCGGCTCGCCGCCCAGGCCGCCCCGGCGACTGCAGCGCGCACCGGGCGGACGTGACACGCGCCGTTCGCGCCCGCAGCATCCGCCGGCGGGGTGCGGTCCAGGGACGCTCACCTTGGAGTTCGCCTCGAGCACCGAGGACTCGATCGAGCGCAGCGTGGCCGCAGCATCGCCTGCGAGCCCGGGGGAGCGCGGCAGGAAGGACGCAGGCGGGGTGCGTGGCAAGAGGCGAAGCCAGTCGGGGGGGGGGGCGGCAGGGGTGACGCCCGCGCAACGGCGTGCGTGCGAGGGTGCTGGGCTCTTGGGGCTGCGCTTGGCAAGCCCTCAACATCGCCGCGCGGCCCTCACCCGAGAACTCTCCCGCCGACACGGTCGCCACGCGGTCTTGCAGCGACTTGGCGAGCTCGGTGAAATCTCGCTCGTGCTCGGCGAAAATGGCAGTGTCCGCCATCTCGCCGCTCCGCTGAGTGGTGCCCCGGGGAGAGCCGCGGCGGCCGCGTGGAGCCTTGCTGCCGGCCGGGTGCAGAGCCCCGCCGCCGCTCAGGCCGCTCGTGCAAACGGCCCTCGGGCGAGCGGCCCCGCCTGCGCGGGCGCTCACTCGAGCCGGGAACGGAAGTGCTGGAGGGCGTCGCAGCATGGCTGCCAGCGCTGCGGCAGCCGGGGACGGGGCGCCCAAGAGCGGCGAGCGCAGCGACCACATCCGCGTGTTTCTGAGGGTTCGCCCGACCCGTCGAGTGAGCCCGCTGAAAGCGCACGCACGTCGAGCAATGAGTCCCCGCAGGGTGGGCGGGCGCCAGAGTGTCTCGCGGTGCAGTGCCCCGGGAGGGGGCGCCGCAGGCGCGGCTGTGTGCGGCGGCGCCAGAGGCGCCGCGTCCGCCTCGCAGGCGATGGGCTCGCTGTCGCGTCCACCTGCGTCCCCCCTGCGCTGCGCGGGTGCCCCTCGCTGATGCAGCCCTCGGGTTTCTTTGGACTGGACGAGGAGAGCGGGTCCGTGCGCTTCGACGTGCCCCCTGACGCTGCAGGGCTGATGGGTCCGAACAACACGCGGTCGCAATACGACTTTCGCTTCGACGGGCTGTTCGGCATGACTGCGCGGCAGGAGGACGTGTTCGAGCGCGTCGCTGGGCCGGCCGTCGCCAACGCCCTGGCCGGCTACAACGCCACAATCTTTGCCTACGGGCAAACTGGCTCCGGCAAGACCTTCACGATTACCGGCGGGCCGCAGCGGTACGAGGACCGGGGTATCATCCCGCGCGCCCTCCAGCGCATTTTTCAGCAATGCGACGCGTCGCGCAAGGCGGGCGGCCAGGCCACTGTGTGGATCTCGTACCTGGAGGTGTACAACGAGGTGGGGTACGACCTTCTGGAGGACAGCGCAACGGGCGGCCACAGCCGCGCCGGCACCGTGCCGGGAACCAAGGCGCTGGAGGAGCTTCCGCGCGTGACGGTTCGCGAGGACGAGTACGGCAACGTGCACCTGGGGAACCTGAGCCTGCACCGAGCGGAGAGCGAGGAGGAGGCGTTGAACCTGCTCTTCCAGGGCGACACGAACCGGGCCATCTGCGAGACTGCCATGAACCCGGTTTCGTCGCGCAGTCACTGCGTGTTCACCATCAGCCTGGAGCAGCGCGAGGAGGGCAGCCCGGTCGTGCGTCGCTCGAAGCTGCACCTCGTCGACCTTGCGGGGTCTGAGCGCGTGCACAAGACCGGCGCCACGGGCTCCCTGTTCCGGGAGGCGACCCACATCAACAGCAGCCTCCTGGCCCTGCGCCGCGTCATCGACTCGCTGCACGAGCGGTCGGTGAGGCGCGGCGCGGCGCGCCAGCACACGCACGTGCCCTACAGAGACAGCACCATCACCTCGGTGCTCAGAGACAGCCTTGGCGGCAACTGCAAAACAGCCGTCGTGGCCACGGTTTCGGGCGAGGCGTCCAACACTGACGAGAGCATCAGCACCTGCCGCTTCGCCCAGGGCGTCGCGCGCATCCGCAACGAGGCCTGCGTGAACCTGGAGACGGACCCCGCCGTTCTGGTTGCCCGCCTGAAGGAGCAGGTCCGCCTGCTGCAAATCGAGAAGGACTACGCAGCGGGGGAGGCCGGGTCCGAGGCCGAAATCGACGAGGAGGAGCGGGCAAGGGTCGCCGCGCAGGCGGTCGCCTGGGCCAAGGCCGGGCCGGAGGACGCGCGGCCTCCCGAGGACGCGCCGATGCCCGACCTGGGGGGGCTCAGCCTGCCGCGCATCCGAGAGGGGTTCCGGGCCCTGCGGGAGCTCGCCCGTGCGGCTGCTGCCGGGGCCGCTGCTGGCGGCGGTGGCGGCGGGGACTCCAAGGCTGGCGCGGCCGCGTCGGCGGAGGCCGTGGCGGAGCTGCGCGACATGAAGCACACCCTGGCGCAGCGCAACCACGAGATCGCGGCGCTGGTCAGCATCGCGCGCGATCTGCGAGAGAAGCTCCGCGCCGGCGGGGGCGGGGGTGGCGCCCACCCTGGGGCGAGCGGGGCTGGCGGCCATTCGGAACGCCGGCCAGCTGCTCCCGGAGAGGCTTTCGCGCCGGCCGCCGCCGCCGCCGCCGCCCACGCCGACGCCGACGCTGGGGCTCGCCTCCCATCGGGGGAGACGCTGCCGTGGCAGCTGCTGGACGACCGGGACGCGTCGCGCGACCGGTTCAAGGCAGCGTACCCGCGCCGGCAGCAATTGCGAGACCTGAAGCAGGCGCTGGCGGACAAGTACGCGGAGGCAAAGCAAGGCGCCGGCCTCATCAACAGGGCGCGCGGGCGCGTGGTGGAGCTCAAGGCTGCGGTGGAGGAGCTACGCGTCAGACGGGCGATGCAGGCGCTGGCAGACAGCGAGGCGGCAGGGAGCGATGGCACGCCCGCTGCGACCGCGGACTCCGCTCCCAGCGAGGCGGAGACAGGACTGCTGGTGGAGATGGAGGAGCAGCAGAAGCGGTACACGAGCGCGTTTGCGCGGCTGCGCGAGCTCAAGGGCGAGATCGAGTACACGCGCAAGCTGCTTGAGGCCGGATCGGTGCGCATGCAGTCCGAGTTCGAGGCGTGGTTTGCGCAGGCGCTGCTGGAGAGGCGCACACGGCTAACCAGTGCGACGACGCCGCGGCGGCACGAACACGCGGCAGGGATGGCTGCCCCCGACAGGGCCTTCGCCCCTTCTGCAACGGGGGGTGCTGGTGCTGGCGCAGGTGCTCAGGCTGGTGCCGGCGGCGGAGGGGAGACCGACGACGTGGCTCGTTTCTATGCTGCGCGCGACCAGCTACTCAAGCTCACTGGTGGGGGCGCGAGGCGGTAGCAAGCCTGCCCTGAATCGACCCGTGCGGGCAGCGCTCGAGGAGCCACGCTTGCCGGCTGCTTGCACGGCACCCGGCCAGGCGGGGCCCTGCCCCGTTGCTCAAGTGCCGCCGTCGGCAGCGGCAGCGGGAGCGCCACCTGCTGCTGCCGACGCCTCGCCTGCGGCAGCACAGCCCGACGCCGTGCCACGAGGGCGCTGGGCGTCGGGCTCAGCTGGCCCGCCTGCCGCCGAAGCATCTCTGGGGCGCTTGCTGCTCTGCTGTGCTGGGCGGTCCTGCACCCTGAGCAGCAGGAGCTGCACTCTGCCCTTCTCCATGAACACGGCTGGCTGCGCGAGCGTCAGGAGGCCCCTGCCCTTCGCCAGCACCTCCTCCACGTCGAGGTTGAATGGGCCCTTGAGCGCCACCAGCCGCAGCCGGTGCAGCCGGCCTCCAGCTCCCGCCGCCCGCTGTTCCACCGCCGCCCGGGCGATGCGCGGAAGCATGTCCGCCACGTTTGTTTCGCCCAGAAAGAGCGAGAGCCGGGGCAGCAGCTTGTACTCCGGGCCTCCCCATGGCGGATCCAGGAACAGCGCGTCACCCAGGGAGGGCCACGAGCTCTCCTCCACCCCGGGCAGCGGCGCAAGCAGCAGGTCCTGCACCGGCCCGTGAAACACCGTGAGCCGGCCTCCGCCCCCAACGAGGCCGCGCACTTCGGCCGCGCTCTCTGCGACAGCAGGCTTTGCCCCGAGCGCCTGCGCCAGGTTGTGCGCCAGAAGCCCGCAGCGCTGGCCCGAAATTTCGCAAGAGAGCACTCCGCCAAGCTCCTGCCCGAAGCTTATGGAATTTCCGCCCACGCACGCCGTTCCGTCAATCACAACTGCGTCGGGCGAGCAGTGCCGCTCCACCAAAGCCGTCATCTCCCGCGCAGCAGGCAGCGCAGTCACCGAAAACAAGGCAACGTCATCGAGGCGCATGGCTTGGACGACGGGCTCTGGGAGCCCGCGGAAGAGCCTGCGGCGCTGCGACGCCACCTTGGCCGGCAGCGCACTGTCTGGCCCAGCGTACACGGTCGCGGGAGCGTCCGCCGCTGCTGCAGCAGCTGCAACTTTCGATATCGACGCACCGGCAGCAGCAGCCGATGGGACGTGCGAGTGGGACGGCGTCGCGCCAGCCGAGGCCGCAGCCGCGGCGTCTTCTCGCGCCTTTGCGGCCTCCGGACGCGCCTCGGCAAGCAGCTGAATTTGCGGGCCCCGGTGGCCCACCAGGAGCAACCGGCCCGCCAGGCCACCACCAAGCTGTACTTCGCCAGCCTTTGGCTGAGACGTGCCCTCAACGCCGCACCGCAAGTAGTGCGCAAACCGCTCAAGCGCCGGGCGCGCCCCCGTACTCGACAACGACCCAAGCACAACGGCTTGCGACGCAGACACCGATGGCAGCCTCCCCCGTACAAATTTGAGCACCCGAAGCTTCCCAGTGGCGGAAACCTGCCGCTTGGCTTCGCTCGCAGCGCGGCCAGCAAACGTCGTGGCGTCCACCGGCTCCCAGGCTAGCTCCACCTTTCCGACCGTCTCCGGGCCTCCAGGACCTGGAACGACCAGATCGGCCTGCATTTGCCGCCGTCGCCAGCGCGACCGGCCGGAGTGCGCTCGCCGTGGCGGCCTCGGCGTTGCGCGAACTGCGACTCTGGCTCTGTTTGCTCTCGCACTGCCGCCGCCCCCGCCGGCATGGCGCACACATGGCGACCAGGCCGACGCAACCCAGGCAGACGGGGGCGACCCAAGCGAGAGCAACCGCGAGTCTTCTCCGTGCTGCGCCCGGGCTGAAATCACGGACCCCGCTCCGGACGTCACGGAGGGTGGATGGGGTCGCTCGCCTCGCTTGCAACTGGCGAGCAGCGATTCGGCGCGCCCGTGCCTGAGCAACCTCACGGGATCCCGATGCTGGGGCGCGTCTCCGCTCGGGCGTTGAGGCGTGGACACCGTCGCCACAGGCGATTCCATCAGGATGGCGTCGAACAGAGTCGGCGAAACCAGCAGGATGGACCGGGGTCGAGCTCTCGCTGAACTCGCAGACTGGCACACACTCTCCTCGACCCAGGGTCCCTGCTTCGCTCGCCTCAAGGGACAGCGTCGTTCGCATGGCAGCTGCCATCGACGAGCCGCCCCCGCTGCTGGAAAGGGCCGCCACAGCGGTGTTCCATGGACTGTTCGGCCTCGGGCTTATCGCGCGCGAGCATAGCGGGCCTGCCTCGAGCTTCCGTGCCAACTCCTCCACGTTTGGCGGCCTCGGGTTCATCTTGGCCACTGTCATCGAGGCAGCGCAGATGCTCGCCTTCCCGCTCTCGCACACCCAGCACGTGTGGCACGGCACGCTGGTGGGGGAGGCCATGGCTCAAGCCTTGACAGTCGTGATGCCTGGGTCGATCGACGTTTGGTTCGGCCCCATCGCCTACAGGGTGAGCTGCGGGCCCGCCCACGACCCGCCCACAATGCGCCGGACAGCACGACGCAGCTCTCTTGGCGCGGGGCAAGCCTGGGCTGAGCGAGCACCTTGAACGGGGCGTGGGTCAGCCCTGCTGCGAAGCGCGTCCTGATCGAAGCATGCCCACCGTCTGATTGGCTGCCAGCTGGACTCTTGTGAAGCATCATCACACGACACATGCCAACTCCCCCGGTTGCTGCCTCTCCGCTGGTCCACCGACCTCGCCGCAGGTCCTCTTCACCACGGGCATTGTCTGGGTCCTGGTCTTCATCAGTCTGTCAGTATCGATAGCACTGGCTTTCGTGCGGGAAAAGAAGCAGTCCGAGCTGGCGCTCCGAGTGTTTCGTGGCGTCGCGGCGCTCTCCACCACCGTGCTTTTCTTGCCTGTCTCAGCGCTGCTGTTCCGCTCCTACTCATGCGACGCCGGCTCTGACATCGATGGCTCTACGGACGACTGGCTGGGGGCTGGCGTGTCGTGCGGCAACGTCTGGCGCATGATTGCGCTCGGAGTCGTGGCGTTGCTGCTCTTCCTATTCTTCATCCTGGCCATGTTCGTGGCTTCCACGTTCATAGACAACCACCCAGACAGCATGCGGTGGGCTGCCAAGAGCCATGGGCGAGTGGCGGTGGCACTGCTCGGCGCGAAGGTGCTGCTCACCGCGATTTACAACATCAGCCCCACGGCGGCCCGGAGCGTCGGGACTGGCATTGCTCTCATTACGGCCGCTGTGGGTTGGTTGGTAGCGATCTACCGCGAGCTTCCTATGCTGCGGCCCGTCGCGAACGCACTCCGGGCCGGGAGCGCGTCGGCGTTCCTTTGGGCAAGCGTGGCATTGCTCATCGCCATCTTGATGCCTGCTCAGGACCTCTCCGTTCTGACCCTCGTCGGGATTCCCGTCGCAGCCGCAGCCGGAGGCATGATCGTTCTCAATGAGGCTCGGCGCGTCGTCAACGGCAAGCTTGCCGAATGCACAAGCGTATCGCACATTTTGCTTTGGGCAAGCGCCCGCGTCCAAGAGGCGGAGCGCATCAGGCACAAGGCCGAAGGCACGTCGGTGGCCACTGCAATCAGCCGGCTGGCAAACCGGTTTGGCTTGCGCTTTGTCGAGCAAGCCGACTCTTCGGGCGAGGCAGCAACGGACGAAGATGGCTCCGTTGCCATGCTCAGCCCGAGGCCAGCCCCGACCCACGGGGGGGCACCGCTGCCTTTGGCCCGTGGGCCTCCCGGGACCGTTGCAGGCGCAGCCGCTCCTTCATCGCAGACAGATAGTGCGCGACTGAGCTACAACCGTCGGGCAGCGTCCGTATCGCAGTACAGCGAAAGCGAGTGGTCCGTCGATTCCGAGCAAGCACCTCTCGTGAACCCTGTGCTGCACCTCGGAGCACCCGGCCAGACCGTAACGGCCACAAGTGGCAGCACTCCTCGGCCAGCCCGGCACGCTGGAGGGGGCGGTGCTGCCTCTGGCGGCACCTCGCCACGGCAGGCATTGAATGCAGCGACGCTTGGCGGGCTTGAGGCAGGGGGGCTAGACGATGAAACGTCCGAGGCCATCGCCCAGCGCCGTCTTCACTTGCTCATGAAAGCTGAAGGCGCCTACCGGATGGCCATGAAAAGTCAGTCTTCTGGCATCGCGTTGGCCGCGGCTGCTGTGTTCTACCAAACGTTCTCAGTCCATACGCAGCAGGAGGTGGAGTGCATCGCCAAGCTGAAGGCCATGCAACCCGCCCCCGACCTGGCTTTCGTCGTCTTTGTCAGGGGCATCGAGCTCAGCGACTCCACCGCCGCCGAGGGAGGACTGGCACCCATAGATCGCGTGATGTTTGAGCAGATGGCAGAGGAAACCAGGGGGCTTCGGGCCACAGCACTGCGCTCCATGGTGGAGTTGTGGGCGCACCTGGAGCAGAAAAAGCCCGACCTCTGGCAGGTGCTGCAGACGGGTGCGCGCCTGGACGCAGACATTGTGCGGTGCGACAAGCTATTCGGCCGCATGCTCCGACTCAACCCCGAGTCCACGACGATCCTCCGCGCGTACAGCGGCTTCCTGTCCGGCCTGGGCTTCGACCCCGTGCGCGGCATGGAGCTCCGCAACCGCGCCGACCGCATCGACGAGGTGGCCTCCCGCCAACGCGTGGGCAAGGCCGCGAGCGTGAGCCTCTTCTCCTACGGCGCCTCCCTCAAGGGCAACCGCCAGCTCCAGCTCGCCCTCACGGACGCCAGCTCGCCCGTGGTCACCATTTCCACCAGTTCTAGCAACCGCGGCGAGATCGTGGCCGTCACGCCGGCGGCCGCCAAGCTCCTGCTTGCCAGTCGAGCAGACTCCCTCATCGGACAAAACATCTCCACCATCGTGCCGCCGCCATTCCAGGACTTCCACCAGCGAATGCTCAACGGCTTTGGCCGCTCAGTCACAACCAAGTCCTCCATCGTTGGGCACGAGATTATGCTGCCAGTTGCTCGTAGGGACGGCACGATCATCGCATGCAACCTGACGTTCGACGAGTCGCCCCCCGACGCCACCACCATGCAGCCGCGCCTGGCCGCAGTGCTTCAGCCAGTTCCCAGCGCCAACGAGTTGATTCTTTTCCTGGGCGAAGCCAACGGCTACCGGGTGGCGTCCGCCTCAAGGGGCGCGCTTGCGCTTTTGGGGCTAGATGCCGGAGCACTCAAGGAGCGTCACATCCAGATGACGTCTTTCCTGCCGTCGTTGGCCCAGTCGTTCGTGCCGTTCCTTGGGCGGGCGTCCGGCTACGAGGCGCTGCAGTGCCTCCGAAACGCCGCCAGCTTGGCTGAGACCGGAACGGGCTCAGGCATACCCCGCACCTCGGGCCTTCCCGGGCGGCCGACGGCCAGTGGCAGGGACCAGCACGCCGCAGGCTCGCTCATGGCGCAAGCGAAGCCCAACAAACGCGGCGTCGCAACCGTCCGAGTGCCACCTCTGCTGTCGCTCAAGGAGACGGGCCTTGTTCCCCTGGAGGTGCAAGGTGCCCCGTTCGCTTCAGTCCTCGCCGGGTCGGTGCAGCATCTGAAAGCGATGGGCAGTGATGTTTTCTTGCTTCGCTTCGTGCCCACCCGGCTTGTGATCCCAGCAGGCGTGCCGCTCGAGGGCGAGGACGCCGACATTGTGCTGGAGGACCTCGGCGGCGCCAGCGCGCGGCCTTCGTTTGGCGACAGTCCTGCTTCATGGAGGGCGGGTACGTCCGCGTCATCAGTTGAAACGAGTAGCGCAGGTGTCGAGGCCGCACGCGCTGCTGAGAGTTTGGACTCTTCGGGCGCGCTTGAGAGCCGGCCAGGCTCTGACAGTCAAGCGACTCCGGCAACTCCCAGGATTGACCTCTTTGCCTCTCCACTTCACCCAGACAGCAAAAGCGCCCAGTCTGACGCGGGGTGCGAGGCGGCAAGAGACACAGGTGACTTGCCTGGGCTGCCACTTTCGCCAGGCGACCAGCCTGATGGGAAGGTTGTCGGGAGCCCAGACTTGACGACTCCCAGAGCTGCAGCAGCGGCTGGCGTCGAGGGAACAGCTGCTCCGGGTGGGCCGGAGTCTGTCGTGTCAGAGTCAACCGTGGGAACCCGGAGTGACAGCTTGGCACTGCTGCGCCCCAACCCGCGGATGCGCGACCCGGCCAACCTGTCTGTGGATGTGGGCTCAGAGCACGCAGACATTCCCAGGGTGGCATCAAAGCTGTCCGTGCACGGCAAAGCCTCGATTCACCCTGTGGGCACGCCTGCGAAGCCCCTCAAGGGTGCGCTCCGCGCCCCGCGCCAGTCTGCATCAAGCTTCAGCTCCCCTGCCTCCCATCAAGAGACGTCCCCAAGCGAAAGCAAAGCCAGTGGCGTTGTGGTGGCAGGCAACATGTTTGGAGACGGCGCTTCATCGGCGGGCGAGTCTACAGCAGGCGGGGCTGCGCAGATTGGTGGGCTGCTTCGGGCGGTGCAACACCGAAACGACCGGCGCGAGGACGAAACCAACCGCATCCGACTAGTCCTGTTGCTCTCGGCAGCGTGTGTCGTCGCAGCTTCTGCCGGAACTGCTGCTTGGATCGACCAGTCTCGAAAAACCCTTGAAGGTCGATCAGAGGGGCTGCAGATGAGCACAACGCGCATGCACGCGTTTCACGAGGCTTGGACATGCGCGGTGGGAATTTTCACCAACGTGTCCGGAGCTTCGGACATTTCATTGGGCGACTTGTCCCAGCTCCACGAGAGCTTCTGCGCAGCTGCCGAGCTGTCTCACCACGCGAGCAAGGTGCTTCACGATGCTGCCGAGCGATCCGGACCTTTAGGGGCGGCGTACGACATTGACCACAAGTTCCAGGTCGTGGAGCCAAGCACCAGTGCCGGATCGCCGCCCAAGATCGCCACCGTATCCATCGCAAATGCGGACGCGTTCATCTTTGACGCCCTCGGGGTCCTGGCCGCCCTTTCCCCGCACCAATGGGTCACGAAGCCAGGAGTGCACGCTTTCAAAACTCTCGTGATGAACGAAGTCCTATACCGCAGCGCGCTGGAGCGCAGCGTCGGACAGCGTGAGCACGACTTCGCGGTGCTGCTCCCTGCCATGGCAGAGGAGATCGCGCATGCTGGCACCGCTTTTCTTGTCGGCGTGATCCTGACCAGTCTCATCGCTATCACGATCGCTGTCACCTCCCTCTGGCATCGGTCTGTGTCCACAATGCGACTGTTCCTGACCTTCCCGGCAGAAGTGTCCGGGTCTCTTCGCCAGCTCGCTTCAATTCAGTTGGAGGCTGCAGATGTCGACGGCACAGCTGAAGTGGATGATAGTGACGACGATGGTGACGACGATTTCGGCGCGGATGGTCCTGCCACTTCGCCAGGCAAGACTGGCCTGACGAGGACTGACGAGGCCGGCTTGATGCGAGCCGGAGCGCCAGCCGAAGACAGCAACGAGCCGAGCCCCGACGGTCGGGCAGGAGGTCGGGACGCTCCGGCAGAGAGCGACGACGCGATGCGCAACCAGGTTATCAATGAAGCAGAGGCCACTGCGAGGTGGGAGGCAGCATTGAAAAGCCTCAAGGCCATTCGTCGGAGCAGAGGCCGTCGCCACGCCACGAGCCTCTTTCCCGACCGCGAATTCAGCGTGTCCAACGGGTTTGTCATTTCATCACTGCTTTGGCTTCTTCTGCCGGTTGTCATGATTGGCGTGTGGCTAGGAACCGTGGTCCTCGTCAGCGTCGCGTCCTACGATCGTTCCAGCGGGCAAGCAAAGCGGATCCTGCAGGCTTCGCACGTGCGGCACCACATCGACGAGATCGAATCGTATTCGGTGCTGGCCACCTCGAACCGCTCAACCTTGAGTGCACTGTTGAACCTGCCAGGGTTGCAAGAGACCGTCTTGAGCTACGACGCCCGCTCCACGGCGATGTTGACAGTGGAGACTCGCGTGCTGCTCTTTGGTGGCAACGCTTGCTCTGCGATTAAGTTGTGCGAGAAGATTGACCCGCTCCGCGAAGGTGAGGCTGCCATTGCCCCCTTGTCTGCAGCCATGTACCTCTCCGACGGGTGCATCGGGGTGTCAGGTGTCTCGGAGGCCAGCTGCCGAACAGTTGGGGGCGGAGTCATGTCCAAAGGTCTGCTGGCAGCAGTTGCTCGCATTTCCAGCCTCTCCAGGCAGCTGCTGGACTCCTTCGGCAACGCAAGCAGATCCACTCCGACCCAGCTGGAGCTGCAGTTCGTCCGGGACCTTACCGCAGTGACCCACCCGCACGCGCGCGACGGATTCGCACGGGCTTCAGCCGACTTGGTGGAAAGCACGCTGGCCGTGCTGGTGGAGGGACAGAGCATCGTGCTCACAGCGACGTGGGTGTTTGCCCTCGTGTACATGGTTGTGACGGCCGTGTGGCTGAGCTCGCAGATCTCACACCTGGCCTGGCCGCTGCGGACGGCAAGACGGTTAGTGCGCTTCCTTCCGGCAGACTTGGTCCTTGTAGTCCCAAGCCTTCGTCATGGGCTTCGGGAGGTTGCCTCCGGGTTCAAAATGGCAGCACCAAAGCAGCCCTGCTGCCAGCGACGATGCTGTGCAAGGTCAACGAGGCGCGTGGCCATCGCGGAGACTGTAGTGGGGGCGCCCCACAAGCCCGAAGGTTCGGCGTGAGCGTGCAAGAAGCTGTTTGCTGCCTTATGTCTTGTGCGGCGCCTGTGTGAGCGTGTGCCTTTTCGAATGGAGCCTGGCGGTCGCACCCCAACCGGGTCATCACGCTTGCAACACCAACACGCACGCATAGACTACACAAACACTGCCCCGCGCAAAGGTGCCCGCCCGCTTGCGTCGTCAGCCGCTGCGCCCTCAACGCCAGCAGGCCTCGGGCGGAACACCAATCGGCGGTCCGACGCGAGCGACCCGGCCACAGGCGCCACCCAGGCGTCAGAGCGCGCCAGCCAGACCTTTTCCAACACAAAGAGACCAATCTTGTAAGACTCGCTCGGCTCGTAGGCATGCAGGTAGTGCCATCCGATGGTGGAACGGCAGCCGGCGCACGCCGCGTCCACCACAGTGTGCAGCCCAGTCATGAGGATCCGATTCTCAGGCTCCCCCAACACAACATTCCGCCTGCGGAACCCGTATCGCCAGGGGCAGCGACGGAGCGCAGCGTGGGCGAGGCGCTCGGGGCATGGAACAAACTGTCGCAGTTGCAGCACAGCCAGGTTTGCTCCCGCAGCCTCCCGCTCACACATTGGCCATCAAGTACGCCTTCCCGTTCCGGCCATGAAAGGTCTGCGAATCACACGCAGCGCAGAAGCAGCGCGAGGCATAGCGGTCTCGGGCTTCTGGAGCGCGGCGGTCGCGAGTGCTTGCACTGGAGTCCCGGCGGCGCCCAAGCCAAGCTCGTTCTCACCTTGGAGCGGATGTCCCCGTGCCTCGCCAGGTGTGTTCCGCACACTGCGCAGCAGTAAACTTTAGCAGTGCCGACGCGCTCGCGAATCGTCCGGCCCATCCTCCAGTTTGGGCGCAAGTGCGTCGCAGCCAGCAACGCAAACATATGGCCGAGGAGAAACAAAACTGCGTGAAATCTCTCTCCCCCTGCGGCTGCGCGGCCCGCAGCCTAATCGCATGGGGCTTCCTTCAGCGGCCGGAGCTTATACTATTCGAGAGAATCCGCTTCGCGTCGATGGCCAACCGGGGACCGGCGAGGCCACGCAGAGCGCGTTTGGCCAGGAGCCACGGTCACCTGCGCAGGATTCCACTCCTCAGTGCCGCCAGTGCACCTCAGCTGCATTGCTGTAGAAATCTGTCGGGCTGAGGCCTTGTGGAGGTGGGGGGGTTGCGGCAAACGGGGCGCCAAGGTGGGCCTGGTTCGCTCCATCGCCGCCGCCGAGCGAGAGCGAGCACTTCGATGGCGGAACTGCGAGTCAGCTGCGAACCAACCTCGCCCAGGCAACAAACAGAGTCCCTCGCCCGGCCGTATTGAGTGCCAGGCAGCGAGGAGCAGCGCAGGCGGTGGAGGCCGAACATTGCTTCTCAGCCATGCCAACAACATGTGATGCTGCTCACAATGGCGTCGGCTCTCAGCGGCGCAGCCCGAACGAGACCCAGAAACCAACTGCCCCGTTCAGTTGGTGCGTATCGTCCAAAAGCGAGTGCGAGAGAAATCGCTGAGTCTTTCCGGAAGACCAAGAGATCCCTCACAATGCCCAACGAGATCAGACGGCTCCTTGCCACGGGTGACAGTTTCAATGCACAGTTGGATCATCAAGTTCGGCGCCACCGGCAGCGAGGCCGGCGGGGTCGCAGTGGGAAGACCGGCCAGTTCCTCTGGAGCTCTCTTGTTGGTTGCTATGGGTGACCAGAGTCGGCTGCTGAGCTATCTGACAAGGCGCACCGGCCTGCTCAAGACAGGCGGGACTGTCACGGAAGCCATGTTCAGCGGTCGTGCGGAGCCAAGCCGGCAGACCACCCACGCGCGACTCTCGCGTTACTGCTCATGGCTGGCGAGAGCTTGGCCGCGATGGGCTGGGCAGCGTTGCGACCATTGCGGGGTGGCAGGTGAAAACCTCGACGAACATATGACGCAAGGTGCAGCTGCATCCCGGCACTGGGCCGATGCAAGAGAGGAACCACAAGTGGCTCTAAGCTTCCTTAGCGGTCAAACCATAGTGTCGAGAGGGAGGGCCTGAGTACGAGCGTTTGTTCAAGGTGTGGCTGCCAGGTCAATGGAGCAGCTGCCGGGTTTGAGCAAGACTCAAAGTCATGTAAACATTTGTTGGGACGCTGGTCTCGGCGACATTTGTGGCGTTCTCCGCAATCCTTCGCCCTGTTCACCGTTCAGGCTGTCATGGCGGTCTTGTCACCGCAAAGCTGTAACCACGACGGTTTGTTTTGCCACTCAAGGTAAGCAGATTTCATTCCGTCCAGCCATATCCGGCCCACCCAGTGGCAATGACCGTGGCAAAAGTTCATCTCCGCACGGATCACAGACTGGTGGAGCTCCGCCGCACCTCTGGGGCATGGAATCACGGGGAAGTGAAGCAGCCATCACACGCAAACCGCATCCATTCGTTCTGGAAACCAGCGAAGGTGCAGAGTCACAGGTCACTCCGACATGGTGCAAGTTTGGCCGCTGGTGCAACGCTTAAAGCCTTGCTTTTGGATGACTCTCATCATCACTTCGGGGGCCGAAAGACTCGTGCCACCGTACCACACACTCGATTCACAGACTCATCAAAACGAATCCCATAAGTCCATTCCCGCAGTCTCTGATAGCGCGAACCTGCATGCCCAATTCCAAACGGATGATTCAGATGCGCTGTGCTACTGCTGCGTTGTGTCGTGTTGTTGGAGATTCAGCTTCCACGAAAGGCGTTGCTCAGCCAATCCAGATGCGGCAATGGCGTGACGAATAAGAATTTGATGATTGCTAGACTCTCTTCCGACCACCACAATGGTCCAATGGGTGCTGAACAATCTTGGGGTTTTGTTGCTTCTGATTGCAAACGTGAAAAGGAGCGGCGAGGTCAGTCCAGTCACTGATTGTGTCCATGCGGCGGAAAGCGTGCCAAATTGCTTGATCGTAAATTGCATCACCGCTGCTGACAGAATGCGAACCACGTGCATAGGTCAGGCGGCCCGGAACCGAGCTCATCAGTTGCAGACTCGTTTCGCGCGTTGTTGTCATGCCGGCTTCAGGCAACCGGATACTTCAACTTGACCTCTCGGAGCAGCTCCCTTGGTCCCACCGCGATGGCTACCTTTGAGCACCACGAGGTCGCAGCTCAATTGAAATGAACTCCAACGGCCCAGTTCGCACGATTGGCCTTGGATGTTCCCTCGTGAGCCTACAGCCAGCCCCCCTTTGCAAGACTCCTCGCCTCCTCGCAGGCTGCTTTGGGTGAAGGCAGGTTCGCCTTTCCAGCGGTGCCTGCTGTTGCAAGGCTCGTGGAGACCTTGCTACGATGTGGGAAGCTTGCCGTCTCGGCACTGCTGCAACAACAGAGGCCTCAACTCGGTGAACTTTCAGGTTGGGACACAGTCTCTTGCTGGTTCTTTTTCGCTTTTCCTCTCTGCCCTGTCGCTCATTCGGCGGTTGAGAGCTAGTTGGGCTCGGGCTGCAGTCCTGCAGCCTGGCGCGTTCTCAGCGGAGCTGGGAACGGGATTTCTTCCAGTTTTCGCTGCGACTCCACGTCTGCCACTTCCGGTTTCGTCGAGATCACTGACGGGGCTGGGAAAGAGTGATTGCTTCGAGGCTGGGAGTCCCGCTCTGTGTTTCCTTTCGCAGTCAGCCGCAATCCCGAGCCAATCGGTCTGCCTCCTCCCACGGGCACGGCGGACCGGCTGCTGCTCGATGCAGTCCCGCTGATGCGAGTCTCTCCGCATCCGCTTCTGGGCATGGTCAAGCGCTCGAGCTCGAGGAATGCGAAGACCTACGCTGCCGATTGCAGCGCAACCTCATCCCACTGCGCCCCGCTTGCCAAACGCCAGGCATGGCCGGGATCGCTGGCCCTCACACGCCATGCTGGCCTGCGGCCGGCTCTGCAGCAAGCGCATGGACCTGCGGCTGCGACCTCGGGCAGTGGTTGCCTCTGGGTCGGCCCAGAGGCGATCATACGAGGCAGACCATCTTGCGGATGGGGAGACCCATGTCGGCAGTGCTGAGCCGCGTCCGTGCGGTGTCGCGGCAGCCACGAGTTTTTCGCAATAAAACTGACTCTGCCGGCCGGCAGCATGCAGCGGCCTGCGCGTTTGCACCGCTCGACGGCGAGGGGAGCAGAAGCTGGGCTGCTGCTAGGATGGAGCTGTGGCCGTACCACGCCTTCGGGTACATCACTGCGGGGAGGGAGCCCGCAGTGATGGTGACGGACTCGCTGGTTTTGCTCGTTGCAGGCGTGCGGCTGATTCTAGCCAACGTGGAGACCGACGCGCAGGTGTTCGTGGGGGCGCTGACGCCAGGGCACACGGTAAGCCTGTGCAGCGACCGTGCGTTGGGTGGGGGCGCGGCCAATTTCAGCTCGAGCTGTTGCGCTTGCCAAACGGACCTGTCGCGCGGCGGTGTGCTTGATCGACGCTGCTGCGCGCGCTGGCCGCTGCGCCACTGGGTATCGCAGGCGGAATGCGTGGAGCTCTCTGCCGGGCGCACGCACGTTGCCGTGGCTGAGCGGCCGGTGGCCTGGCGGGAAGGCAGTTGCTTGAGACTGTCGGTGTTCCCGCTCGCGCCAGCAGTTGCGGCGCTGATGGGCGCCGTTGGCGCGCAGGCAGTCACCGACTCTTTGCATCCTGATTCTGCTCGAGAGTCTGGGCCCGCCGACACTGCAGCCGGCGCGGCTGCGCACGCGGTTGCGTTGTCAGAGGCGTACACCAAGGCCGGCCCGCGCTCTGCCGCGCCTCGCCGCCTCGTGCTGGAGAGCTTTCCGGGCAGCGCGCGCTGCCTGAGCTTCTCGTCCGACGGAGAGTACATCGCCGTGTACGCAGAGCGCGGCTCGGCAGCGGCGGGCAGCCGCCGGGCCGGCCACGGCGACGATGGAACGTCCGCCGTGGACCCGAGCGCCCACGGCGGCGAGATGGCGGCGGCCATTGCAGCGGCGGCTGCGAGCTGGGACCGCGCCCTGCTGGTGTGGCGCTGGCCCACCGGCCGCCTGGTCACCGCGACTAGGCCCAGCGGTCGTCTCTCGCGCGTGCGGGTGCGGCCGGTGGCCGGCGAGGCGCCGGACTGCGTGCTGGTTCGGTCGCTGCTCCTCAGAGCGGACGGCCGGGCCGACGCAAAGGGGCCTCGCGGGGGGAGCGCGCACGCCTCTGCCGCCCAGGCGCCGCAGTCGGGGCCCCAGACTGCAGAGTCCAAGGCCCCGGACGGCGCGCCCGGAGACGCTGAACCGGACGCCTCGGCCAGCAATGCGCCCGCTGGCGGGGCCGGCGGCGCGGCCGGTGGCGCGGCCGGCAAGGCGACTCTCTCCGCGGCGCCGCCGCCCCACGCAGTGCCTTGCCTGTTGGCAGACAGGCTGTTCATCACCGGGTCGGGCCGCGGCAGGCTGCGGTGCTTCCGCCTGCTCGACGACTCTACGCTTCGGGAGGGCGCGCTGCTGACTGCTGCGTCGGCTGGCCGGGAAGACGCCGACGTGACGGACCACGCCTGGGTGCGCTGTCCGACCCTTCAGGCGGCAGAGCGCGCAGCCGCGACGGTTTCAATCGCGGCCGCGCCACTGGGCAGCGGCGGCGGCGGCGGCGGCGGCGGCGGCAAGTCACCTGGCAGTCAGCCGCCCATCGCACCCCCAGCAGTCCTGGCAGAGGCTGCCCGGGCGCGAAAGCGGCTTGCGGCCGGCGTGCCTGCATGGGGCTTCGGACCGGGCCTCGGCGGGGGCCCCACACAGGGCCCCGCCATCCGCCACCTCTGGCTCGTAGCCACCTGCGCCGACGGAGCTCTTCTCGTCGTGGCTGCGCGGGGACCCGCCGCCACCGGGCTCGCAGTGCCCACCGGCAAGGAGGCTGCCGGCTCTGCCGCCGACGTCCGACCCTTCCCAAAGCAGTACGAGCTTCGAGCCGTCACGGCCGTGCCGCCCCCGCAGCTGGCCGGGCCAGGCGCCCCTTCCGACGGCAGAGCCGCGGTCGCCGCTCTGGCGAGCGGCCCGGGCGCGGGCGGTCCCGGGGGAGGGCGCAGGCAGGGCGTGTCGGTGACGGCCGGACGGCCCGACCGCGTGGCTTGCATCGCGGCCACCCCGCTGGGGTTCGCGGTGGGGGGCTCCAACGGGTACGTCGCGCTGCTGGAGGCGGTGGACGATGGTGCGGGCGACGGAGCCGATCACGGCGCCGGGCACAGCCTGGTTCCGCTGGAGGAGCGACCCTGCGGGTACCGGCCCGCGCTGGCGAGCATGGCGGGTCCCGGCTCTACCGCGGTTTCGGCCATGTGCTCCGCCCCAGGGCAGGCGGGGCCGCTGCTGCTGGCGCGCCCGGGCAACGCCGCCTGCTCCGGGCTGCGGATTCTTCGGGGCCAGGGCCAGGCGGACGCCATCGACGCGGGTGCGGGCGATCCGTCGTGCGCTCTCTTCGGCCGCGGCGCCCACGTGTCCGGCTCCGCCGTGCTGGGGCTGTCCTCGTGCCTGGCGCAGCCGCTGCTGGCCACGGTGGGGGCCGATGGCTCCGTTCGCGTCTGGTCCACTGACCGTCGCCGCTGCGAGGTCGACCACGCTGCTGAGAGCGGGGAGGAGCCGAGCTGCGCGGCGGTGCACCCCTCCGGCTTCGCGCTGGCCACGGGCCTGGCCGACCGCCTGCGTGTCTACAACCTCTGCCTCACGACGCACCGCCTCGAGAAGTGGCGGGACTTGGCTCTGCCGAGGGTCACGGCCGTGGCCTACTCCCCAGACGGCGGCCGGCTCGCCGCCGCCGCGGGGCGCGTCATCCACGTCTACCACGCCTACAGCCTCGCCGGGCTCGCCTCGCTCAAGGGCCACGCTTCGCGCATCACCGCCCTGGCGTGGTCCGCCGACGGCACGCGCGCGGTGTCCACCGCGGAGGACGGCGCCGTGTACGTGTGGGACACGCGCACCGGCCGGCGGGTGGACGCCTCTAGCGCCACCTGCAGGGGCATGGTCGGCACTGCCGTGGCGGTGGAGCGGGTCTCGGCCCGGGAGGAGGACGAGGTGTGGGCGGCGGCCATGGCGCCGGCTATGGCCGCCATACGGGCGGCTGCCATTGACGATGCAGAGCCCGGCAGCAGCAGCAGCGGAGGAGGAGGAGGAGGAGGGGGAGGAGGGGGCGGCGGCGGTGACGGCGGCGGCGGCGGTGGCAGCGGCGGCAGCGGCGGTGACGGCGGTCGCGGGCCGCGCGTCGGCGCCGGCGCGTCGTCCGGGGCTGGCTCTGCCGGAACCGCCGGCTCCGCGCCCCCCTCCGTGCCCCGAGCCACGGTGCTCGCCTCAGTCGCGAACAACGCGTCGGCCGACGTCGTGGTGGTCGCCGCGGGCGTGTCACTCGAGGCCAAGGCTGCGCTCGGCATGGGCCCCACTGGGGCGAGGGCGGCGGCGGCGGCGGCGGCGAGGCCGGCGGCCGACCAGGGGGCCGCGGTGATCGCACTCGTCCAGCGAGCGGAGGCGGTCAAGCTCCGCACGGGGGCGGCGGCTGCAGCGGCGGGCGGCGCAGCCGGTGGCGATGGGGCGGGCGCATCGACGGCGCCGGCTCCGTCCTCCTCGTCCTCCTCCTCTGCCGCCGCGGCCGCGGCCGCCGCCGCCGCCGCCGCGCAGCTCGTTGCCGTCACGTGCCTGCAGCTCGACACGGGATCTGGAACTCTCTACGCAGGCACGTCGGCCGGAACCATCCGCGCCTACGCGTGGCCGCTGCGTTTCAAGACCAGCACCCTCCTTGGGGCCGGCAGGGCCGGGGGCCGGGGCGGGGGCCCCTCGATCGGGCCCTCCGGCGCCAGCGCGTCGGGCACCCGCCGCATCGCGGCGACCGGTCCCGGCCAGCAGCTGCGCAGCGGCTCCTTCGCCGAGCCAGACTTTGCCGAAATCGCAATGCACGCGGGGCCCGTGACGGCGCTGTCCCGCACGCCGGACGGCCATTACCTGGCGTCGGCGGGCGCGGACGGCGTCGTGTTCCTGCTGGCCATCCCCCGGCCAGCCCCGTCTGCACAGCCGGGCACGCAGCCCCAGCTGCAGTGGGCGCCGCCCCCGGTTCGGGCCTTCAACAGCAGCGTCACGCTGGTGGACTTTGCCGGGGTGAAGCAGTTGCAGACGCAGGTGGCAGAGCTGATGCGCGCCCGCTCCGAGGCGCAGGCCGAGACCGCCGACAGGCTGGCGCTCCGCGACCGGACCTGGCAGCAGCAGCTGGACGACCAGAAGGCAGCCATGCAGGCAGAGCTGGCCCGCGAGCGGGCGGCGCTGCGAGCGCTGCAGAGCAAGAGCGACGCGGCGGCGCGAGCGACGGCAGAGGAGCGCGAGCGGCTGGCGGCGGAGCACGCGCGTGAGCTGGCGGCCATGGGGAACGACCAGGAGGCGCGGCTGACCGCCGAGATGGCGCGGTTCGACAAGCTGCAGGACGAGATGGAGCGGCTCCGGCAGCGGTGCGCGGCGGAGCTGCGGGCGGCGAAGGAGGACGCCGAGGTCGCGCTGGCCGGGGCGGCGGCGGCGGCGGAGGACAGGGAGGCGGCTCTGAAGGAGGAGCTGGCCGCGACGAGGGCCGCGGCCGACAAGGCGGCCAGGCAAGCCGAGGCGACGCTGCGAGACGTGGAGGCGGAGTACGAGAGCGAGCTGACGGAGCTGCGGCTGGCGGCGGAGGAGGAGGTTGGGCGGGAGCAGCACGCGACGGCCGCCAGCATGGGGCGGGCCTCCAAGCTGCGGAAGCTGCGGCGCGACGCCGAGAGCAAGCAGCGAGCGGCGGAGAAGCGGCGCGACGAGGCGGAGGCCGAGACGTCGTCCACCCAGCTGCAGCTGCGTCAGCGCGAGGAGCAGATCGAGTCGCTCCGGCGGAAGGCGGCCCGCGACGCGGAGTCGCACGAAACCGCGCTCCACGACGCGGAGGAGCTGCGGAGCTCCGTGACGCAGCTCCGCAACATCCGGTTCGTTCTGGAGCACAAGCAGGAGCGGATGGAGGCGGCACAGCGGCCGATGGGGTCGCGCATAAGCAAGCTGGAGGCCCAGCTTGAGGCGTGCATGACGGAGATGAGGGCGCTGGCGGCCAGCCACAAGCTGAGCGAGCTGCGGCGGGCGGAGGCCGACAGCCGGGCGGCGGCCATGGCCTCTCGCGAGAAAGCCGCGCAGCGCCGCAGCGAGTTGGGAGAGACGCGGCTCCGCTCGGTGCTGCACGACCTGGAGTTGCTCAGCCTCATGGGGGACGAGAGGGAGGTGGCCGCCGCCGCCATGGACGCCTACCGCAAGCACGTCAAGGGGGAGGCGCGGCGGGTGCGCGGGGACGCGGGCGCAGCGGGCGCGGAGGCGCTCTCCGGGCTCGGGGAGACGGGCGGCAGCAGCAGCGGCGGCGGCAGTGGCGGCGGCGGCGGCAGTGGCAGTGGCGGCGGCGGCGGCGGCGGCGGCAGTGGCGGGGCGGGAGCCGGGAAGGGTCGCTCCCCCGACAAGCTGGCCGATACGGCCGGCGGAGCCACGCCGGGCATGGGGGGGACGGGAGGCTTCCGGCCGGGGGCGGCGGAGAGCGCGACGCCGGCAGACGTGGCGGGTGCGACGGCAATGCAGGCTCTGCCGGCTGGCGTGCGAGTGGCGGGGCACTCGGGCGAGTCGCTGGCTCGGGGAAGGGCGGCCGCGAGGCTGCGCGGCGCTGCCGAGGGGGGGGACGACGGGGGCGTGGGCTGGGGCGGCCACCACGGTGACTCGGGGGCCGGCGGCGGAGGCAGCGGGGGGCTCGCCCGTGCCGAGGCGAACTCCATGCGTGCGCAGGAGGCTATGGAGGAGCTGCGGAAGCAGCGGGACGCGGTGAGGCGGGGCGCCGCAGCGCTGGATCGCAAGGTGCGTGCAACGGAGGGGGAGACGGAGCGGCTTCGGTTCAAGGCGGTGGCGGACAACTCCACCCTCCTTGGCGAGTGCAACCGCCTGAAGCGGGCGCTGGAGGCGTCCAGGGCGGAAGTTAGGCGCCTCACCGTGGACCTGCGGCGCGCAGTGTCGGCTGGAAAGCATGGCTCCACGCGCGGTGGAGCCCGGCCAACGGACACCTGGGCGTCGCTGGGCCACTCGTCCTTCGCCAGCGGGGAGGGCAAGGAGCCGGCGGCAGCCGGCGCCCCGGCGGCCTCGTCGCAGCTCAGCGACGGGGACGTCAACCCCCTGAGCGGGCTCGTCCCGGTGAGGAGGGGCCGCCGCATGGATGCCATGGGCAGCAAGGCCAGGTCGGCCGCGTCCAACTCGCTGCCGGCGTTGGCCCGAGTGTCGCCCAAATCGACGCTCGACAGCAGGGGCATGTCGGCCAGTCGCGGCTCGCTCCCGGGCGCGAGTGCTGGCGACGCTGGCGTGGCCGGGGCGGGAATGCCCCGCCGCACGATTGCATCGATGGAGCAGCAGGTCGCCCACGCGAAACGAGAGGCCAAGCACGCGGCGTCGCAAGCCGTAAGCCTCGTGTCGACTGTTGGAGGTGGCAGCGTGTGAATGAGCCGCACCGATTGCGTGAGTGAGCGACCCTGGCCTGGCAGTGTCTGCCTGCGTGCAGAGCGAGTGCTGCCAGCAGAATCATTAGCAGAATCGTTCGCTCGCGCAGCGGTGTGAACCCAGGAGCCACGGCGCCACCGAGCGGCTGGTGCCGCTCAAGGCCCCGACCAGCCTGCTGATCGAGCCGTGGCTCCGCGCGGGGTAAGCGCGCGGGATGGGCAGCTCGTTCGAGCCAGCGCGGGCGTGATGGCCGGCCAGGGCCGCTCGGCAGCGCTCCGCCCGCGCCAGCGCTCCCGCGCCAAAGCCCAGGCGCGCGGCTTGGAGCTCGGCTAGGCCATCACGGCTGCCTTGCGCCGCTCCGCCGGCGCGGCCGCCTCGCCAGGCTCGTGGCAGTGCGCGCATCGACACGATTGCGCGACTCGGCACCGAGTGCAGAGCGAGACTCGGCGTTAGACTGGCTCGAGTTCCTGCACTCCCCCGAACCGTCGCCTCGCGCAGCCATGGCCACGCCGGCTGTCGACTGGGTTCACTCGCTCCCCCGTGGGGGACGCTCCAACGAGTTCCCGTCAACGTTCGACCCATCGTCCCCCGAGTTCGAGGACTACCGTGAGCGCGCGGAAGCTGCGAGATTTTGCCGGAAACTCCCGCGCGTTGCCCAGGCGCTTCGGTCAGTCGCCGAGGCCGCGCCGCCCTGCCCAGTCCTAGCCCCTGGCCCGCCCCAGCGCCGTCGCCCAATCCCGCAGTCTGGGGCATCGGCAACGTGGCTGGCGCCTACGTAATCGTCGGCGTGGTGCTGGGGCTGCTGTCGGCGCTCCTGTACTGCCTGGCTTGCTGCAGGTGCTGCTGCTTCGACAGGTGCTCCAAAGAACAGCCGGGCTGCTGCCGTCGCGTGAGCTGGGCCATTGTCATCCTGGCTGGAGGGGCCGCATGCGTGGTGGCCTTTGCCTCGTCCGCGCCGGCGGCGAGGATGGCCGCGGCGGTTGGCTCGACCGGCGACGGAATTGGCGCGCTCGCGGATGCAACCACTGCCGTCGGCACGGCAACCCAGAGCTTCGAGACCTCGGCCCTCGGCCTCCAAGACACAGCGCTCCGCCTGGCTGCAAGCCTGGAGAGCAAGCCTGCCGCGCCGGCGCCGATCGACACGACCCAGGTCGAGGCCGTGGCAAGCGCCGCTGCTTCTGCCGCAAGCGCTGCGAGCCAAAATTCCGCCATTTTGACGGCGGCATCGGACGCACTGCGCCCCACGGGCAAGACCCTGAGGGAGGACGGCGGGAGCGCAGGATCGGCGCCCATCGGCGAGGCCGCTGCCCTCGGGGCGCTGCTCTTGCTCTTCCTGGTCACGCTTCTGCCCATGCGAATCTGCAAATGCGTCCACTGCGTCATGTCCCCGTGCATGTCCGTGTGCATGGCCCTAGTGTGGGTTGTGTGCGGTGTCCTGATGGCTGTTGCGCTCGTGAGCTCGGACTTGTGCGTCGACATGCGCGGCAACCTGGTGCGACTGGCCAAGGCCGGCCCAGCGGACCTGCAAGCGGCCGTGCCATCTGTCGAGTTCTATCTCCGCTGCGAGGCCAGCCCCGGGCTGAGCACCAACGGGACTTTTTACGGCATTGCGGTGGAGGGCCGTAAGCAGCTCAACTCGTCTTCCAGTGACGTGGCCTCGCTCGACCAACTCAAGATGGATCCTCGCGTGAACAGCACGGATGACGCGATGATCGACCTGCTGCAGGCGAACTTCGATACCCTCCTCGTGGATGCCATCAACGTGGAGAAGAGCCTCAGTTGCAGCGCCATCAGCGAGCCCATCGGCAAGGTGATCGACCCCACCTGCCGCCAGTTCATCAGCGAGGGTTTCCTCCCCTTCTGGGCGATGCAAGTCACCGCGGCGGTCCTCCTCTCCATCCTTCTGCTCTTCAAGTGAGATGCCCCTCCCACTGGCCTGCCTGCTGTGTTGTCAGCGCAGCGCTCTCGTGCGCGCTGCCTGCGCGCGCTTGGCTCGCCGGCGCCTTGGCCGCAGCAGCCAAGATGCAGCGTCGGGTGTAGCTGCCTTGCGCTCACGTCCTCCTCCACCTCCTCCACCTGTTTCTTGCTGTCCCCCCCCCCACCTCTCCCTCCTGCCCCGATCCGCCCTTGCAGCCTCATGTTCTGCATCCGCCACCCTTCTCAGGAGGACGAAGTCGCTGACTCCGGCCTTCGCGTCCAGGACCCGGTGGGGAGCCGCCAAGGGGTTGTGGTCAAGCCGCGGGGCCAGCCGTGAACTTGCTGGGCCTGTGCTGTCGCTAGTGCGTGCCCGTTTGGCGGTCCGGCCACCCGTGCTTTGGGTACATGTCGGCGCGTCTGCGATTCAATTGGACTCTTCGCTGCTGCCCGGCCACGCTCGAGAGCATGCCTATCCACGGGTGCCTGGTCCACGGCTGCGCGCTTTGCAATGGCCAACGTGGCCACGAGTGAACACACGCGATGCCCGCCGTGGCTTGTGGCAGGCACGGATTGGGCGCCTGGGCAGCGAGAGCAACACTCAAGCGCAGCAGACACGCGCCGAGCTTTGCTGCGCCGAACGGGCTCGCTCCCGCACCCGCGTGATAGGCAAGTTGGTCGAGGCGCACTGTCCACCAGTGGCTGCCATCCCGGCCACGTGCGGGGCTAGTTGCTGGTCATGGTTTGCGTCTCGTCGCGGTCGCTTGAGCCCGCCACGGTGGTCATCGGCAGGTACTCGCCCTCGGCCCAGTCCCGCACCAGGTTGTCGTAGTGCTTGGAGAAAAGGTTGCCGTTCTGCCCCAGCGGGTTCAGGAAGAGGCTGGAGGCGGGCGAGGCCAGGTCCACAACCTGCCTGTACGACGGGCCCGCTGTTTGCGGGAAGGCAGGATCGGACAGCTTGGAGTGACCCACATTGACGGTCGAGAAGTCGCCGCCGTGGCCCACCGTCCGGTCCGCCAGGCACCCGAGCGGGGACTTTCCAAGCACTTGGTGCGTGAACGTTGCCATGTGCCGGCCCGGCGTGCCCCACTCGGCGGGGTGCCCGTCCGCCACTGACGCGTTGTGGAGCGCCTTGGCGAAGTACGTCTGGCAAGACGCGTCGCCGTCCGCCCGCTGGCAGGCAGGGTCCCCGTTGCGCATCGCCCGCAAGGCAAACATTGCGTCGCCCCAGACGTCTGTGCCCGTCTCTTCACCCGCGAGGCGCGCCATGGCCGCAAACAGCCGCACCGCCGTCGTCTGCACGGTGGAGCCCACTGCGGCGCTGTGGTCCCAGCCCTCCAGCGCGCGCTTGCCCGCCTGCGCCTCGGGCGTCAGCTTGCTGTTCTCCAGCTTGGCTGCAACGGTCATCGCGACGTCCCGGCCCAGGTACGTTGTGGAGTCCAGCTGGATGCGCCGCATGTCCGCGGCCGACAGCTTGGCCCCGCCGCTGCTCCCGGCGCACACCATGTCCGTGATGCGCTTCGCGCGGTAGCCGTTGGAGCCGGCGTCCCAGTCGAAGGTGATGTTGTGCTTGTAGGCTGGAGGCGTGATCCGGTTGTTCGCGGTCACAATAAACCCCTCCGGCGGGTTCAGGGTGGCAGGCATTTCCTCAAACGGGATGAACCCGTTCCAATCCCAGTCGTTCCCCTGGCCGTCGCCCGCCACGGGCCAGCGGCCGGAGCGCCCGCCCGCGCGCACGGGCACCAAGCCGGTCATGCGGTACGCGATGTTGCCGTCGACATCGGCGTAGATCATGTTCTGAGACGGCGCTACGTAGTCCTGCAGGGCGGCTGTCCACTCCGAGTGGTCTGACGCAAGCCCCACTCGCAGGAAGGCCGCCAGCGTGGTGTCGTCCACGTTTCGCTCGAGGCTGATCCACCGCAGGCTCATGTCCGCGTGAGCCCCGCTCTGTCCCTCCGCAGGCTGCAGATCGGAGAACAGTCCGTTGTCGGTCACCACCGGGCCGAACCTCGACCTGCGCACCGTGATGGAGACGTCGGCGGACCCTGCCACCTTGAAGGTCTCAGTGCGCCGTTCGTACGCCACGTTGCTCCCCTCAAAGGCGTAGAACTCCGCGGCGGACGAGCCGTTGGCTGGCGCCTGCATGACGTAGAGGTCCTGCACGTCGGCGCCCGTGTTCGTCACGCCCCAGGCAATGCGCGAGTTGCGCCCGATGACCACTCCCGGGAGCCCCACGAAGGTGGCGCCCACCTGGGCCACGGGGAGGTCCGCCGCCGAGTCGGGAAGCGTCGGATTGAGGCGGACGATTTCGCCTCCGCGCGCGGTCTTGATGGAAACGGCGAGCCAGATGGACGGGGCCATGAGGGTGAGGTGGGGGTCGTTGCAGAGCAGCGGCTTGCCAGTGGTGGTGCGGTTGCCGCTCACAACCCAGTTGTTCGAGGCGCCCAGGTTGCCGAACTGCCGATCCGGGCGAACGCCAGGGCGAGGCGCGGGCGGCCGGTCGCGGGCGGAGCCGGAAATCCAGCCAGGCAGCCCCACCGGCGAGACCCAAGACTCTGGCACGCGGCGGGCGGCGGCGGCGTCGGCGGCGGCGCGCCGGGGTGCGGCTGCGCTGCGCAGCGCGGTGGCCACGATGGCGGCTGCGCGGGAGACGGCATCAGCTGCGCCCGCCACCGGCCCGTCCGCCAGCCCTCGCTTGCGACCCTCGAGGGGCTCTGCGTGGTCGGTCGCCGCGCTGCGGAGCGAGGCGTCGCAGCCGAACTGCTCCCCGCCCAGCCCCAGGTCCGCTGGGGACAGGGCGACGGGGAACTGCGTCATGTCGTACGGCGGCATCAGCTGCTCGATGCGCTCCGGGCTGAGGCCCTGCCTGGCCATGAGGCGAAACCGCGTGATTTCGGAGTTGAGGTTGCCGGCCAGGTCGTAAGCCATGAGCTTTGCCCACACGAGCGAGTCGGCCCGGGTCCACGGCTCGGGGCGGGGCAGGCCCAGCAGCACAAACTCGACCGGCAGAGGGGGGTTGGTTGCCAGGTAGGCGTTGACGCCGCTCACGTAGCTGTCCACGGCCATGGCCGCGTCGCGGGGCAGCGCGAGCGACGCCTCTTTGGCCGCGGTGTACACGCCCAGCGTGCGCATGAGCTTGTCCGTTGGAAGGGCGGGGGCGCCCACGGCCTCCGCGAGGCGGCCGGCGCCCACGCTGCGCTGGAAGTGCATTTGCCACAAGCGGAGCTGCGCGTGGACCACGCCCTGCGGACTCGCGTGGCGGGCGGGCGGACGACGCAGAGGCAGAGGTCAAGTCGGTCGCGGGGCGGGGTGCAGAGGGTTGGCGGTCGCGGGGGCAGTGGCTGGAGCGTGCCAGTCGGGCTCGAGGAAATTGCCGCGCCCCCCCCGGCCCCCGAGACGTGTCCCGGGCTGCGGCATCGGCGCCACCGACCTGGGTGTCTCACGAGCGCAAAGTAGCCGTCCGCAAGGTCACCCTCCGCCTCGATGTGCACCATGCCGGACTGGTCCTCGTGGATGACGTGGACCGGCTTGCTGAGTCCCGGCAGCTTGAGCGTGCCGGTCAGGCTCGGGATGGTCGAGGTGGTCAGCCAGACCGCCATCGCAGCCACGACCCACAGGGCAATAGTGGCAATGCCACAAAGGGTCATGGCGAGGTGCAGCGATACGCAGCGGCAGCGGGAGGGGCGCTCCTCCGCGTCGGGCTTGCTCGAGCCTGAAAGAGGGGCGACGGAATCGTCGGACACGGAGTCCGCCTCCGCTCCCGCCCGCACTGCTGCGCGGCAGCAGAACGCTGCCATAGCGAGGCACCCCGCGAGTGCGAGCAGGAACACGGCAGTGACGGGGCCCAGGATCTCCGCGCAGTTGATGATGGCCTTGCTCAGCGAGCCAACGAACCCGGCGAAGGCCAGGATGGACAGGAGCGCCACGAGTCCAGCAAGGCCCGCGCGCAGTCGCGCCGATCGGCAGAGGGTTGCCACCGGCCCCGCCATGGCTGCCGCGCGAAGTCACGTCGCGAGTGCGCCCGCTTTCCGCAAGTTGCCGTTCGCTTCTGGCAGCAGCTCTGCTGTGTGCTGACAAGCAAGCTCTCGCCGCGCGGCACAGGACGCCAGCCTCATGGCCGGGCGAGGCGCGCCGTGCGGCCAGGAGAATCGTTGCAAGGCGAAACAGATTTGTTTTGAGCGCGCGCGCTGCAGCAGCCACCAGCGCCGCAGGTGCGGAACGAACGCGGGCGCGTGTGCGGCGCGGCAGAGCGACCGTCCGGGTCAGTCAAAGCCCTCGATGGTCATTGCGCCAGCGCGCTTGGCGGCCGCCTCGCGAACCGCCGCGGCCTTGATGCGCTGCTGCTCCACGGCGCGCTGCGCGGCGGCGCGCCGCTCGGCCAGAGTGGCCTCAGACGGGTCTGATCCGGCCGGGCGCGCGGCGCCTCCGGTGAGGTCCGCGCGGAGCTGGCTCGCCAGAGCGGCGGTGGCAGCCGCCCCGGCGCTGTGCGCGCCGCCGCGGGCTGCTGACTGGGTACGCATGGCCGTCACCGCGGCGCTGACATCCTCCGCGCTGCGCTTGGGCGCTGCCGTGGCGCGGGCGGCGGCGACTTCCTCTGCCCGCTTGGCGTCGCGCCGGCGGCGCAGCTCGTCGCGCTGGGCCCGGAGGCGCTCTGCCCTGGCCTCAAAGTCCCGCTTCTGGGCCTCGAGGGCGGCCTTGCGGGCTTCGGCGGCGGCCAGCGCGGCGGCGGATGACGCGGCCGCCGCAGGCGCCGCCGCGGGCTGTGTCGTGGCGGTGGGGAGTGCCTCCTCAACCGTGCGGACGCCGTCGCCGCGCGAGAAGGAGCCCACCGCCGGGGCCGGGGCCGCCAGAGGTGGCAGGTCGGGTCGGGCGGCGGGGGCGGCAGCGGCCGCAGCGGCGGCTGGCGCGGGCTCGGCCGCCGCGGAGGGCTCTGCGGTGGCTGCCGTGGTCGGGGACGGTGACGTCGCCGTGGCTGCGGGAGCTGGTTGGCCAGCCCGAGCGGCGGGCGCCTCCGCCGCGACGGGGCCGGCCTGAGCGGGGGCAGGCGCGGCAGCGCGAGGCCCCGGCGCGGCCGGCGCGGCCAGGGAGGCCGCCGCTGTCCTGACCTCCTCCCGGTCCTTCCGAAGCGAGAGTTGCTCGGCCTTGGCCTCGGCCAGGGCCTTGGCTGCCTCCTCGCGCCTTCGCTCTGCCTCGGCGAGCTCCGCCACGTCATCCGCAGGGGCTGGCGGTGCAGAAGGGGTGGGGGCCGCAGCTGGTGCGTCAGTGGGCGCCGCTGCTGCTGCAGCTGCTGCAATCGCTTCGGCCGCCTTGTCAGCGGCCTGCGATGCCACCTGCCGCTTGAGCTGCGCGATGCGCGCTTCCTCAGCCTTGAGGGAGAGCTCGATCGCCCGTTCCAGCTCCAGCAGCTCTGCCTCGGCGCTCGCGCGCGCGTGTTCGAACTCGGCAAGGGACGCAGCAAGCGCTGCCTCGAACGCCGCCTCCGCCTCGGGGCTGCCCTCCGGGGCCGAGGTGGAGGCCGCGGCTGCCTTGGACTTGCTCAGCACTGCTGACATGTCACCCGCCTGCGCAGAAGTGCTGCTCTCGGTCTTGCGGAGCTGCTCCAGGGCCTCGCGCTCCAGCTGCAGATTCTTGCCCACCATCATCCGCTTAAACGACGCGAAGTCCTCCACGGCCAGCAGGGCGTCGACAACGCGCGCGTTGACTGCACGCTTGGTCATCGACGCGCCTGCCGCCTCGCAGATCGTCTGAAAGTCCTCCGCGGACAGCCCCAGGTCTGCAAGGTGCTGCTCGAGCGTGTTCTCCACCAGCTCAATAAACTTCTGCGCGCGTCAGCGTAGAGGCCAGGGCACAGGCAGTGGAGCCAGGGCTGCAGGCGAGCAGCGCCACCATAATAGCCGGTGCACGCAGCAGCCACCGGAGGGAGCGCGCCAAGCTGGGCGCGGGGGGGGAGTGCCGCCGCAATCCTGGGCGAGTCAATTGCGCGCAAACGCACCTGGTGCACCTCGGTGTAGGCGAGCTTGTTCTCGTCATCGTTGTCGAAGACGACGCAGTTCTCTGCAAAGGGCGTCACCAGGCGGAGGAACGGGCGGGAGTGGCCGGGCCAGGAGCGGAGAGCTGACCGCAAAGCCGCCTTAACGGGCGAGCGCGTGGCTGGCCGGCCTGGCCGCAGCCTCAACGCTGCCGCTCGCCACCCCACGGCGGGGCCCACACGAGAAACGCATTCCGCACGAGGCTACCGCGTCGGTGCAGCACTTGGTTCGCCCATGCGCGGGCTCGGGGCCGAGCAGGGGGGAGCCAGCTCACCTTCGACAAAGGCGTCGAGCGGGGCTGCGAACGAGGGGCTGGCGAGAGCGTTGGCCAGGTAGTCAAACAGCCAGTCGTGCTCTCCCTCGGCGCTGGAGGCCATGGCAGTATCCCGGGGCCGGCTGCGAGGTGGGGCGGGGCCTGAGCGTGCGCTCGGGCGCCAGCAGAGACTGCCCGCGGCGACACGGCGCACGGAGTGGTCGCGACTCTGCCGGCCGTGCCGCGGAAACACTGCCCGACAGAGGCGCACTTGGCCGCCGGGGCGCCAGTCGAACCGCAGCCCCCCGCCCCGACCCCCACCCCGCGAGGTCGCACCCGCCGCTCGGAGCGGAACTCCGTGGAGCCGCCGCGAGCGCTGGACCACGGCCGTGGCGCCCGGAGCAGGCCGCACTGGAGGATGTCCTCCTTGAAGCCTCGTCCCGAGCCAGACCAAGCGGCCATGGCGGCTGCTGCGGCCGAAAGCATCGTTCGCATGCGAGCGGGCGCGATGCTTGCGGCCGACGACGCCCTCTGGGCCCGCTTCGCTGAGGCGGCCGAGCGCATGGGCGTAGATTCGGAGCACACTGCCCCGGGGCGCATGCTCGCGAGCGCGCCCAGCTGGATCGCTGCCAGGCGGGCGCTGCTGCAGGCCAAGTCCCGCGGGCCCGGACTCCCGAGCCTCATGCAGCGCCTCGCCCTGGCGCGCGATGAAGCAGGCGGCCCCGGCGCCAAGCCGAGGCGAGAGCAGCACCTCGTGGGCTTTGAGCGCGTCGTCAGCGCTGCCGCGGCGCAGGCGGTTTCTGAGACGGAGCGCCTTGCCGCCCAGTGCGAGGCATCGGGTACTCCATCGACCACTGCGTCCGGCGCGTCGCGGCCTCGAGGCGGCGGCGGCGGCGGCGGCGGCGGCGGCAGGGTCACTGCCAAGGCCCTCCGCCAGCGGCGCCAGGCCGCGACAGCGCGAGCTGCGCTGAGGGCCGCAGCGTCAGCGCCGGCAGCGTACCTCATCCGGGCTCTGCCGGCTTCCCCCTGGCCCGCCCCAGACGAGACACCTGTGCCTCCGACTGACTCGCCACCGACGTCGTCGCCGCCCGCAGACTCTGCCGCCGCTGCTGCGACCCCGGCCGCCTCCCTCTCCGCCCCCCCTCCAGCTGCTCTGTACGCCGCAGCTCGCCGCGCCCTCCTCGCGCGTCGCTTCGCCCGCCTGCTCCGCTGGTCGGAGGACACAGCTCTGCAGCGCATGGCCGCAGCAGCGATGCAGCGGGCTCTGCAGGCAGAGAGAGAGGAGGTGGGCAAGTGGGTGCAGAGCGACGCGGAGGACAGCAGCGAGGAGGAGGAGGAGGAGGAAGAGGAAGAGGAAGACGACGTCGGCGCTGGAGCCGGCAGAGCCGCGCTTCGCGTTGGGCGCCTCGCCGACGAGGAGGACGCCCCCGGGGAGCTACCTGGCGGCTTCGCGGCGCCTCGCGGCCGGGCCGGCGGTCGGTCGCGGTCCGGGTCGGTGCTCTCCACCGGCACCGCCTCCGCGTCGGTGGCAGGGTCGTCCAGGGGCCGACTCCGGGGCAAGGCGCTGCGCCTGGGCGTCGCGGCAGAGCTGCGCGAGTGGATGGCGGTCTCGCGCCTGGGATCGGGCGGCAGAGTCGGGGGTCGCGATGGCAGAGCAGGCAGCGACGACGACGACGACGACGACGTCGAGCCGGCAGCGTCCAAGCCTGTGTCGCGTGCAGCCGGCGAGGCAATGCGGCTTCCGCCGCCGCCGTCGGCGATGCCTCTGTCCTCGCTTGCGGAGGGCCGCGGAAGGGCGGGAAGCACGGCGCCGGGCGGTAGCGGCAATTCAGCCGGCGGCGCAGGCGGTGGAGGCAGCGGCACCGCTGGGTTCTTCGGCTCCGGAGGTGCCGGGTCAGGCGCGGGTCGCGGCCCGGCCAGCGGAGCACCGCCCCAGGCCGTATCCGCGCCTCTGCCGGCCCCGCTGCCGCGAGCAGTGACTGCGCTCGTGTTCGCCCCGGGCACCAGCACGCCCCCGCTCGCCTTCCTGCCGCCGCAGGCGCGCGCTGCGGCGGTGGCCGCCGGCTCCGGCCACGGTGGCTCGGCAGCGGCGGTGCCGGCTCCGGCGGGCTCTGCCTTGGGGGGCGGGTGGGCGCCCCCTCGCGGCCCCAGCGGCGGGGACGTGTTCGCCAGTGCGCGGCAGAGCGCCGCCGGCGCGGTGATCGAGGTGAGCGACGCGCCGTCCGGGAAAACCTTTGCAGTGCTCACAGGGCACACTGCCGCGGTGACGGCGCTGGCGTGGGACCCCACCGGCTCCTACCTGCTGTCGGCGGGGCTTGACGGGCAGGTGCGCCTGTGGGCGGTTTCGTCGCCGCGGTACGTTGCGCCAGACGCGCAGGCGATCCGGACGGCGGTGACAGCCCTCGCCGGGGCGCGGGCGGCGGCGGCGGCGGCGGCGGCGGCGGGCGGTGGCGCCGAGGCGTCGGACGCGGCCTCCAAGGCCATGCTCGCTGCGCGTGCGGCTCTGCGGCCCACGCTTCGCGGCGGCTCTGCCCGCTGCGTGCGGCTGCTGGTGCGGGACACACCTGTGACCCACGCGAGCTTCCTGCCGACGTCATCCAACCTGTTCCTGGTGGCCCGGGCGCAGCCGCGGCCTGCGGAGGGGCTGCTCCGCGCTGCGGCCAGGGCCATGGCGGCGCCCTCCGCGGCCGGGTCTGGCTCTGCCGGCGGCTCGGGCAAGCGCAAGCCGTCCCCATGGTCGGGTCTCATCGAGGTAATCAACGCCTCGACCGGCCACTCGGCGCAGCACGTGCTTGCGGATGACGTCATCACCGGGCTCTGCTTTGCGCGGACCGGGGGCGCGCTGTTCTGGGCCGACGTGCGCGGACGGATTCACTGCGCAGACGTTGCCCTGGGGTCGAGCGGGAGGGCCGGGGGCCTGGCGGGCAGCTCGGCGGGCGGTGGGGGCGCCGGGGGCCGCGTGAGCGCTGCGTCGCTCGCCATGGGCACGGCCACGTCGGCAGGGGCGGGCGGTCCTTCCATCGTTGAAGGCTCTGCCAGGGTGATCTTCGACCAGGGGAGCTCTGCCAGGGCCATGTCGCGGGCCCTGCGCGGCAAGGTTCGCGGCGCAGGCGCCGGCGAAGGCGGCGACGTTGCTGGCGGAGCCGGCGCCGGTGCCGGCCATTGGGCCACAGCCGCGGGCGCCGGGCCCCGGATGGGGTCTGTGGGCAGCGGCAGCGTGGGCCGGCGCTCCAGGGGCGGCTCTGCGGCCGGGGCCGGGCAGCTGCGGCTGCCGGGCGCGGGCGGGCGGCGCGGCAGCGTGGCGAGCAGGTCAGACCACCCCGCCGCCGGGCAGTGGGGGGCTGCCAGCTCCGCCGTGGGCGGCAGGGGCCTCTTCGTGACGCCTCCCGGCTCCGCTGCTGGCGGCGCGCCCCGCGGTGCTGGCGGCTGGCGGCCCTCGCGCGAGGCTGTGGCAGGGCTTGCCTTCGACAACGACGGGGGCGCGTCTGCGTCCGGCGGAGTGTTCGGCAGCGGGGCGTCGCTCGGCTCCGGCGGGGACGACGGCGCAACGGTTGCCTCGTGGGCCGGGTCGGGACGCGGTTTCGCGTCGTCGCCGTTCGGCGGCAGCAACGGCGGGCCGGCCAGCGGCGGCGGGCCGGGCGCTGGCGGGGGGTCTGGGACGGCTGGTCGCTTGGGCGGCGGCTACGTGGTCCGCCTCGAGCACCGGCCGTACGACACGCTGCTGCGCGCCCCGGCGCTCGTCGGGCTGGACGCCTGGGGAAACAGGCGCACCTTCGCGCTCTGCGTGGCCGGAGGGGCCGGCGCGGTGCTGGAGCGGGCGGCTGGCTCCTCGCTGGCGGTCCTGGGGCTGGGGGGCTCTGCGCTTCGCGAAGCGGGTGCTGTCTCCGCCGCGGCTCTGCTCCACCCCTGGGTGCTGTGGCGGGGTGTGGGGGAGGCAGGGCCGCAGGGGACAGGCTCCGCATCCGTCGCAGAGGGGATGAGCTCTGCCGGCAGAGGCGACAGGGCTGTCGGCGTGGGCCAGCTGGGCGATGCGGCGGCGGGCACGCCGCCCCCCGCCGCGGTGCTGAAGCCGTGGCAGGTGGGGCGGCGGCGCCACTCGGAGCTGCGGGCCGCGGAGGCGGGGAGGGCGGCAGCGTCCCCGGGGTCGCCTGCCTCCGCGGCCGCCGCTGCAGCCGTGGCGGCAAGCAGGGGGTCCAGCGGCGGCTTCGCGGGGCTGTTCAGCCGCCGGGGCGGGCAGAGCTCTACAGGGTCTGCTGTTTCGGCTGCAGGAGGCAGGGGGGGGCGGGGCATCGGCGGTTTCGGCGGCGGAAGCGGCAGCGGCGTGTCTGGCTCGGTCGAGGTGGTGGCGACGAGGTCCCGCCGTGCGGTTGACGTCCTCGCGACGGCTCCAATCAGCAGCGCTGCAACTTGCGGCGCAGGGTCGGACTGCCTGGCTGTGGGCTGCTGCGACGGCGACGTGGCAGTCATCGACCCGTACGCCAAGTCCGCTGCAGGCACCGTGGTGACGCGCCTGCGGTCACATGTTCGGGGCGTGACGGCTGTGGCGTGGTCGGGCGACGACGCGCGGCTAGCGACAGCTGACGAGGGCGGGGTGCTGCTGCTCTGGGAGCACCCGATTTCGCTGGCACCAGCGTGATCGCACGTGAGGCTGCCGGGGCAGCTGCTGTGCGTGTGCGTGTGTGTGTGTGCGAGCGCGGTGACTGCGCATCTGACCGCAGTCGCGGCGGCGTCGGCTCGGCAGCCTGGCGTCGCTGATCCCGCCAGCGCCTCCGAGGCCCCGCTACGAGGGTGAAGCGCCGCGTGAATGAGTGTGCGCTCGAGGAGAAGCGGGGGAGGCGGCGTGTGCGCCCGAGCAGTCCACATGCGTTATTGCGAGGGAGGCGCACGCCGCCCTGGCCCATCACACGCGAATCGCGAATGCATCAAACTGCGTCGTGGGATCCCACATGCCCTGGATGGAGGGCGAGGAGGACTTGACGTTCTCACGGACGCGGGTGACCTTTCGGCCAGTCTGGTCGCGCAGCGCCGAGGCGGCGGCGAGGACCTCAGAGGCGCTCATGTTGGAAACCTCCACCTGGCGCTCGGAGCCGCACACTGCGGGCGGGGGCGGGAAGCAGGGGCGGTCGGGGTCACGCCGGGAGGGCACTGCTTCGCACGCGAGGGAGGGGGGGTGGGGCACAGTTTGCGGCGCGAGCGGCAAATTGCAGCGTTGGGCTCACCGTACTTGCCGCGAAGCAGCGCCGGGCGGTTGGACCTGCCCTCGGCGGCCACCTCCAGCTGGGGGTTGGCCTCCGCAAATGCGGCAAGCTCCGTGCGAAGGAACTCCCTGCGGGGCGAGGGAGCGCGTGGGGGGAGGCAGTGCTCGGGCGCGACAGGCTCGGCGGCGGCGAGAGAGGCCCGCTGTCCGGCCCGTTAGCGGGCCGGGGAGGAGCCGCCCCTCCCGCACACACGGGCAGTGCAAGCGAGAGCAACCAGGAAGTCTCAGCCGGGCCTGGCGACGGGCGCCAGGGCGGCGTCGAAGGCGCCGGCTAGTGTGGGTGCTTGTTTCCTCGCGCTCACCTTGTGCCAGCGCTGCCGCCGCTGTGCGCGCAGAAGCGCACAGTGAGCTGCTTCAGCTGCCAGACCCCCTTGCTGCACATGACTGGAGCTTGCTGCCTCCAGCCGCGCACGTGCGCCTGCGCCCGCCTCCCCTGGGCGGCCGACTCTGCAGCGCCGGCCGGCCCCTTTTGGCCGTCGCCAGCCTTTTCGCGCGGCGGCTCTGCCACGCCGGCAAACGTCCGTCACTCCGTTGCGCACCTGTCCCGCGAACGCCGAGACAGTGCAGGATGAGCGGCGGCAAGCGCGTGGTGCCCACCGTGTGAGGCTCAGGGCGTCGCGGGGTGGAGCCTAGTGCTGCGGGCGGGCACCCGCCGACTCCAGTCTTGCTGCTTCCTTGTTGAGCGCGCTGTCTGCCTCCGGTGCAGGGCTGAAATCGTCGCCATTCTGAAGGACAAGGGCCGTGCGACTACGGGGTGGATGTCCAAGTGAGCGCTGGGCGCGTGCGCAGCTCGTGGCGCCGTTGGCACCGACTTGCGGTGCCGCACGGAAATATCTTGTGGCGTTGAATCATCATGCCCCCGACGCGACTTGTGTGTCTCGCAGGTACTCGGCAAGCGGCTCCGGCCCTGGGTCGCACAACCTGGAGGTGGAGGCGCGCGTGCGCGGGGCCACGCGCCCCGGGTTCCAGAAGCTGCTGGGGTATCTGGTGGGCAACCCCGCCTGGACCCACGCTGAGTTCCGCGAGACGCGGGCCTACACGCTGCCGGGCAAGGAGCGGCTCATCTCCACTCGCATTGTTGCGCCGGGAACCGTCGCTGCGGCCGTGGCGGCGGGAGTTCCCTCCAAGGGCTCGGCCAAGGTTCCCCCTCCGCCGGGCCACGGCGCCGCCCCGGGCAGCTGGGAGCAGGAGACCAAGGGGAGGGGGAGCCCCGTCGACTTCACCGTGCATCCCGTCGCCGACATTGGCTTCTCTGCGAGCAGTGCTGCGCAAGCCGCCGCCACTGCAGGCCGCGTCCGGGCTCCCCGTGACGCCCGGTGCGGCTGGGCGGAGCTCCGCCGCCTCGGCCAGATCCGCATGCAGGCGGCGGTGGAATCCGTGCCCCGCCCCGCCGCCCCTTCCCGCGAGCAGGTGGCGCGCCTCGAGCGCGACTCCTTCCAGCGCATCAAGCGACGCTGGAGCTTCGTCCACAAGGCGGAGGTCCGTTACGACCTCACGGAGGTGCAGGAGGGACGCAGCGCAGCGCAGGCCGACAACGCCCAGCCCAACTACGAGGTGGAGCTCGAGTGGGTCGGGGCCAAGTCCACGGCCCCTGCTGAGGCGGCCGACAAGCTGCTCTTCAAGGTGGCAGACGTCCTCCTCTTCCTCGCCAGGCACGCCGCGGAGACACCCGCACCGACGTTCGTTGAGGCGGTCACCCGGGGAGGGGCTCTGCCGGCCCACTCGCCCGGCGGGGCGTCCGCAGCCCAGAGCGCCCGCGCGGCCCCCAAGCCGGCGGCAGCCGCCCCAGGCCCGGCCCCAGCCGCTGCCCCAGCCGGGATCCCCATTCGCAGCCCGCAGCGCGGTCGTGGCCCAGCGGCAGCTGCTGCTCCTTCGTCTGCGGGTGCTGCTGCCGCAGCTTCTCAACCCGTGAGGGCGCCCAAGCGCGGCCGCGACCAGGACGACGCCGCGGACCCTGCTGCGCCTGCCGCATCTGACGCCGCTGCTGCGCCTGCTGCATCTGACGCCGCTGCTGCGCCTGCTGCATCTGACGCCGCTGCTGCGCCTGCCGCATCTGACGCCGCTGCTGCGCCTGCTGCATCTGATGCTGTTGACAAGCCAGCCCCCGTTGCACCTGCCGCCGACGGCACTGAGGAGCCCTCGCCCAAGCGCCCTGCCGCTGCATCCGAGTGAGGCAGCGCTGTCATCAGGCAGGTGCATCAGCCTGTCCGAGCGGATGCGTGACGACGGTGCATGTTTTCGCGTTGCGGGCATGCTCAAATGCGGTGCCCACTCTGCCGCGGCAGCGGGTTGCTTGTGCGGCGGGCACCGACTCGCAGGCTCATCATTGCATAATTGACAGCTTCGCCGAGGCGGCCTCGCCTGCCTCAGGCACGCACCGCAGCGGCCACAAGTGAGTGGCCGCCGTCACAGCCACACGCAGCAGCGCGGGAACAGGGGGGGTAGGGGGTGGGGCTGCTTTGGGCTCACGCGCGCAAGCCCATGCGCTGCAGCTCGCCGGCTAGGCGGGCAAGAGCGCCGCGCCCTCACATCAGCACAAGGTCGGTGCGCACGATGTCGTGGTCTGAGCACCGTGTGCGCAACACTCGGTGGGAGCCAGGCACCACTTGCGGCACGGACAAGGAGGAGGCGAACCGCCGCAGGCGGGCGGCCAGGGCCTTTGGGGAGGATGGGGCGGGCATTGCGCCGCGGACCGTCTGCGCCGGGACGGCGGGCGCCGCTGGGAGGGCCGCCGAGGCATCTGGCGAGCCAGGCGTGGAGGCTCCGCTGGTGGCCGCCCGCGCGGCCCCCCCAGCAGGTGCCTCGGGCGTCGCGGGGCTGGCGCCCGCGTGCGTCAGCAAAAAGTCGATGCGAGTGCCGAACCGGCACGTGGAGTCGAGCGGGGCGCCGGCGGGGAGTCCCAAGCGGGCAGGCGCAATCCAGTGGCGGCGCCACAGCCGCACTCCGGAGTGCGTGGCCTCCGTGTCTGTGCGGCCATTCCAGTGGCCGGACTGCAGCCAGCTACGGCTGGGGGATCGCGCGCTCGCCACAGCGCCTCGCACAGCGGCCAGAGCAGCTGCCGGCGACCGAGGAAGAGTCGGGGGCGACGCGCCTGCACCAGCCTTGGCTGTGCTGGCCCTGACCAGGCGGGCGGCCGCCTGCACCGCGCCAGCCTTGGCGCCGTCGGTCGCAAGCGACGCGGCGTCATCGTCCTGAGCCGCCTTCAGCAGGCCTGCCCAGGACTGCCACGCAGAGTCGTGATAGCCATACCCCGTCTCCTCGGGCACGCCGGGCACAGCGTCGCCGAGGGGGGCAGTGAGGAGGGGGAGCAACTCGGACTTAAGCGGCAAGAACCCGTCGCGGTCGGCATGCATTTGCGCCCAGGCCGCCTCAGGGTGCTCGGCGGCCAGGGAGGTGTTGAAGTCACCACAGAGGATGTGGGGGAGCGGCGCACTCCCAGAAGCGGCCATGGCCTTGAGCGCGGCGGAGGCCTGGCGGAACTGCAGGCGCCGAGCGTTTTCGGTCAGGTGATCGACGTGGATGCACGCCACGAGCGCGCGGCGGAAGGCCGGCACAGGCGCTGGCGCGCCGTCGATTCCCCCCATGCCAGGCTCTGGCGCACCGGCAAGGGGGGAGCCGGGGGGCGAGCTGGCGGCGCTGGAGGGGTGGGGGTCACTGGTTGCATTTTCCTCCGGACAGGTGCCCTCGCTGACGAGCCCGTCATCGGCACTGCTGCCAGCTGAGGCGGCTGAGCCGCCCGACGCAGTCTCCGCGGCCTCGCAACCCGTCGGCACGCGCACAACCGCCACGACCATAGCCCGTCGCTCGGTTGTGATGCTCGCGGCCGCGTCGAGGCGCACCCACTCGGCGAGCTCGATGGGGTGGCGGGACAGAATCGACTGACCCAGGCCGTAGCTGGACACGCCCGAGGCGCAGTACGACAGGCCCGTTGCCGCCGAAATGGCGCTCAGGCATGTGCGTCTGCCAGAGGCGGCGCCGCCCGCGTGGCTGGACCGCGCAGGGTGGAACCCCGACTCTTGCATGCACACCACGTCGGCGCCGCTGTCGATGATTTCCTTGGAGAGCGCCTCCACCGAGCTGTCCATGAACATGTGCACGTTCCACGACGCCACGCGGAGGATGGCGGCGTCTGAGGCCATGGCCCGCCCGGCCCGGCGCGCAACTGAGGCTGCCAGGGCTGCCAGGCGGCTGCGGAGTGAAACACGCACGCGTCGTGCGCCGGGCGGCAGAGCAACCTCGCGAGCGCACTGTACGGCTCCGCGCAAGCATTGCGGACGCCACGCAAGTCGCGCGTGCACCGCTGGAGCCATGAGCGGCGAGGCGCCCAGCGATGGGTACGAGGACCCGTTCGAGGAGGTGCGTCGCGCGCCCTGTCCCCGCCCGTGCCCCCTTCGTCGCGCCTGCCCCGCCGACCGCGGCCTCCGGGCGCGAATTGCGGTGCGTGCCCTGCCGCACGGCGACGCAGCTGGCCTTGCCCCCGCCGACGCGCTCGTTTCGCCCGCGCAGGCGCGGGACTTCTTCGAGTTTGGCCTCCACGAGTCCTCTCGGTTCAGCGGCACGGTGAGCACGCCCTCGGCTGGCCCCCGCCGCGCCAGGGTTCCGTCGCCGAATGGTCGCAGTGCCAGCAGGAGTCACTGCACGCCGCTGCCAGGCCGTGCAGGGGATGTTTCTGGCTGCCATCGCCGAGTCTGAACGCAAGCGCGACTTCCTGGCGTCGGACGGCGCGCGAGGGCTCCCCCTCCGCCTCTGAAAGGCCCGAGCCGCGGGTGCGAAGAGCAAGCGATGGCTTGGAAAGGCGAGGATGCTGGCTTTGCTGCACGCTGCTCGCAGGTCGTGTTCTGGGTAAGCGTGCCCGCCACTGGCGGCAAACCCGCACGCATGCAGTACCTGACTGTAGCTGTGCGCAAGCCGGGCACTGTGCCCCGCGTGCAGGCCAGCCTCACGAAGCAAAAGGGAGAGTGCATTGCAGAAATGTCCGACTCCGTGTTCTTCAAGGTCTACTCTGTGAGTGGGCCACAGCCACCCGCCGCCAAGCGTGCCTGTTTTGTGCCCTACTGTGTGGCGGTGGTGCGGGCCTGCGCCGTGTGCGTGTCGAGTCCCGAGCCGCGCGCCGGCCAGCCGCGTCCCACCCACAACCCCCCCCCCTCCCCCCACGGTGTTCCCGCACCCCCCCCCCACCGCTGTCCCCGCCCCATCACAGGGCAAGCTCCCCACGAGCGAGGTGGTCGCGCTTTGCCTGGGCGGCACCATCAAGGTGCACTGGCTCCGCTACGACGTGCTCAAGGGCCTCGCCGACGCCATGGACTTCTCCGTACAGCGCTGGGCGCGGTTCTACCTCACCAAGGGCATGCCGCGCCGCTGCAGGCAGCTTGCCACGGAGGCGGTGGGGGAGCTTCGGGCCGCCGGGAGCGAGGAGGAGGCGGAGTCCCTCACTCGTGACCTCGACCGGATCGCCGCGGAGTTCGGCACGGCCTCTTTCTTCCTGGACGACGAGGCGAGGGACGCAGCGCAACGGGAGAAGGAGGACGCGGAGGAGGACGCGGAGGACGCAGCGGCGGCGGCGGCGGCGGCACAGTCGGGCGACGACTACGACCCACGAACCGATCGGGCAGAGCCGCGGCTCGTGCGCTGGAGGCCTAGGGACGCCTCCGCCGACAGCCCTGGTGCCGGGGCAGCAGCGGGCACATCTGAGGCGGAGGGCGCCCCCGTGGCAGACCCGGCCGGCTCGCACGCGGCCCCGATCCTTCCGGACCCTTCCTCCGTTGCAGGGGCGCCGCCAACGCCCCTGCCTCGCGCGGCCATCCACTCGCTGGCCACGCTGGGAGCGGCGGCGGGGAACGCACAGTGGATGCGCCGCTCCGCCCGACTCGCGCTGCTCGCGGCGCTGGCGCCGCCGCCGCCGCCGGCTACGCACGGCAGCGATGCGCTGCAGCCGCAGCCCGCGGCCGCGACGGAGCTGCCTCCCGACTCGAGTCCATACCCTGATCCGGCCGACACCGGCTCTCTTGCCGCGGTGCTGCCGCCATGGTGGCCCGTGCCTGCCGCGACCGCGCGCGCGTGGCGGGCCGCGGCAGAGCTCGATGAGCCCTGCCCCTCCGGCTCTGCTGCCTGGAAGGACCAGCCGGCACACCGGAAGACCCCGTCTCTCGCCGAAGCCGCCGCAGCCGCGACCGCCATGGCGCTTGGTCAGCTGGCCCCCGCGGCAGCAGGTGCCGCCCTGCGAGCATCGGCCCAGGTGGCGTCAGCTGACGCTGCGCTGTCCCGGTCAGCGGGCGTGCCGCCCATCCTCCCGCCGCCGCCCCTTCACAGACGAAGCCGCAAGCCTCGCCGTTCCAAGCGCAACAGCAGCGCCGATGGTGCCGCCGGTGGTGCCGCCGGCGGCTCAGCTAGCGGGCGGCACTCACCCTCCTCGCCATCGGCAGCCGACGGCTCCCCCAAGAGCTCGGGCAAATCACCGAGGAGACGTCGGCGGAGGTCCGATCCTGCAGCCACTGCGGACACCCCAGCTGCCAGTGGGCAGACCCCCCCGGCAGACAGCGCGGCGGAGCTGGTTGCATCGCCGCGACGAGTAGTCGCGCCCTCGGCTGCCGTGCCTCCGGCAAAGGCACCCCCGTCAACTTCCGGCACCGCCGATGGCAGCGCAGCCGCTGCCCCTGCTGCCCCCGCAGCAACGGCGGGTCCAGCCGCGACGTCGGGAACCGGGGATGCCTCTGGGGAACGCCCGCCTGCACCCGCCGCCAGCGCGACCCCCAGTGCCCCGGCCAGTTCGATAGACGGCTCTGCCGGTGCTGCTGCTGCCGGCGTTGCTCCCAAGTCCGGCGCAGCAGGATCTGCTGCTGCCGGCGTTGCTCCCGAGCCCGGCTCTGCCGGCGCTGCGGTGCCCGTCGCCTCCCCCGGCCCACAGGTCTCCGTTGCGGAAGGGGAGGTGCTCTCGGGAAACCCCTTCGCCGGGCCCGGCGTCCCAGGCGTGGCGGCACCAGCTGGAGTGGAGCCGTCATCGGCGGCTGACGTTGTTGGGAGGCAAGCCGACTACGCTGATGCAGCTGCTCGCGGCGACGTCGGCGCCGCTGCCGCTGCTGCTGCTGGTGCAACTGCAGCCGATCTCGGCTCTGCCGATGGAGCTGCCAGCAGTGTTTCGGTCCCCAAGGCTGCCGCCACAGGCGCGCAGCCCGCCGCGGTGCCAGCTGTCGCCGGGGACGCGTCTGTCGCGAGTTCCGCCAGCAGCCCGGGGCGGTCCGCCACGGAAGGAGCGTCGCGCAGTCAGCAGGCGGCGCTCCCATCGCGGCGCGTACCTGCGCCCCCCCCTCCGCCGAGGCAGAGCCGCAGCGATGCTCCCGCTGCGACTCCGCGAACTGGCGGATCAGCTGATAGCGAGACTGCCTCCCAGGCATCCTCCGACGCGCCAGCTGTCCCCGCCACTGCCCCGGCCGCGGCTGCTGCCGCAGACCCAGCCGAGCGTTCGACCCCGCCAGCCAAGCCCGCTGCAGCCGCTGCCGAGAGGCCACCGCCCGCGGACGCCACGTCACTCGGCCGCGCCGCTGACGCTGCCGCCGCCGAGGCCCTCATCTTCGCTGTCACAGGGCGCCACCTCGATGACGTCATTGCAGAAGCGGCAGCTGCAGGGCCGGCGAGCCGCAGCGCTGGCGAGCCAGGCGAATCGGCGACAGCGGCGGCTCCCTCAGTGTCAGGAAGCTCTGCCAGAAACGCGCCCGGCAGAGCTGCCTTGCGGGTGGTTCGGGCCGTGCTGCTGCCGGGCGCAGCGTGCGCCTCGGCGGAGTGCGGGCCAGAAGGCAGCGCGGCGGCGGCCCTGCTTCCGTCGCTTCCATCGCAGCGCGGTGCTGCCGCCGCGACGCTGCCGGCCGCAGCGGGGTCGTCAGTCGGCCCGAGTGGCTCTGGAGCGCCAGCCGCGACCGCCAGCGACGCCGCGGCAGCAGGGGCGGGAGCGGTCAGCGCCGCGGCGGAGGACGTCTCGGCGCCCAGGCTGCGGGGGCGCGCACCCCCCCTGACGGCAGCGCCTCTGGCGCCGGGGGCGGCCCACGGGCTGCGGGCCATCGTGGGGGCCTGCGGAGTGGTCGTCCCGGCCTCGCTGGTGAGAGAAGCGGTCCGCTCGGGGTCGGGTGCGGCATTGCCCCGCGGAGTGTCAGTCGCGCCTGCCCGGGCCGTGCTTGGAGGGATCGGCCTGGCACCAGCAGAGCTCTTGGGCAAGGGCCCTGACGCTGCAACGTCTGCCGACGGGACGGAGGTGTCGCGCGGTGTCTCTGCTGCAACAGACGCTCCTGCAGCCTCGGCTGCCATGGCGACCGCGCCTCCAGCAGGTGGCGATGGCGCAGCGAAGCTGGATACTCCAAACGACAGCGATGAGGACGAATCGACGTCCTCGTCGCTCTTTTCTGCCCCCATGAGCGCGATCGCGTCTCTCATCGGCCTGGGATGGGACGACGACGCAGACGTCAACAGCACGGCTCGAGCCGACGCGGAAGCGAAGCCGACGTCAACGGCGGCGGGCGCGGCGGCGGGGGAGGATAGGGCTGCGCCGGGCGCCGCTCCGGCAGCATCGGGCCAGGGGGAGGCCGAGGCCGACCTGAGAATGGCTGGCCGCGGATGGGCCCCGGGGTGCGCGTCAGCTGACTTCCTCGTTGTCTGGCCCGCAGCCGTGTCGAGGGGCGGGCGGCGAGCCAGCGGGCTCCTGCCTCCAGCGCTCAGCGCGCATTGGTCGACCGGCCGCGACGGGCAGAGCGACCCGGACGCGACGTCGGCGCAGCTGGAGCACGACGAAGGCGCGGTCGCCGCCGACGGGGCACCCGCTCCAGCTGGCCTGATGGCGGCTGCGACAGCGGCGGCATCTGCAACTGCGGCGGCCGGAATCGTTGGGCGAGCCATCCTCGGCTCAGCGCAGAGCTTGACCGAAGACATCGGGCAGACGCTCGCAGTGTCCGTGGCGCCGCTCCTGCCGCCTGGGCCTGCGAGCGGCGCGAGGGCCTCGGCTGGCGCAGCAGCGGCCGCTGCCGGAGGCGAGGCCGCCTCGGCCGCGCTGGAGCGTGAACGGCCTGGGCGCGAGGCGGAGGACGACGGGTCGGCGGCGCCGCCGGGGGACGAGGCAGCGCCGGGCGAGCCTCTCGAGTACTGGGCTGGCGCCGTCGTGGCCGAAGGGCGGCATCAGCGCCCAGTCTTCAGCCTGTCCTCCGCCGGTCCGGCGATGGGCATGGCCATGGGGGTGCCGCTCTTCGAAGACATGGAAGGGTCTGGCTCTGCCGACGGCAGCCCCGGGGTGGCTGCTTCGGGCGGCCGCCTCTCGCGAGCAGCCGGCTCTGCGGCGGCGCCTGGCTCCGCCGGGGCCGGTGAAGCAAGCGCGTCGCGCACCGGAGCGGGCTCTGACTCTCTCGGGAAGGCAGTTGGTCTGGCCAGCCGGCTCGCAGGCGCCGCCGGCGCAGCTGCCGGCGCGGCAGCTGGCGCTGCTGTCGGTGCAGCTGCTGCAGGTTCGGCGGCGGCCGGAGGGGTCACTGCGCCGCTAGGGTCCGCCGTTGGCATGGATGGGTGGGGCGGCGAAGCGGGCTCCTCCGGCCGCTCTGGCGGTGTCGCCACGCCCTCTGGGAGGCCCGAAAGTGGCTCTGCCGGTGCCTATGCCCCCGAAGCGTTGGCGAGCCAAACGGCGGCGTCCCCGCAGCCGGCTCTGCCCAGGGGCCCCGCCGCAGCAGCAGGCGAGGCGGTGCGACGGGCGCTGCTGGGCCAGGCGGCCATGGTGCGTGCCGGCGTGGGCACGACCCTGCCTGGCACGGCGGCGGACCGCGCTCCTTCGGCGCTGGCGCCGTCCGGCTCGCGAGGCCCACAGGCTGCCAGCGGTTTCGGCGGTCCGCGTGCCGCGGTGGGGGCCGATCCCTCCCAGGACTGGGGGTCGGCGCTGGCCAGACAGCAGCAGGAGTGGTGGTGGAGAGGGGCTGGGCTGGCGCCCCGGCCGGCAGAGCTGTTGCTCTCTCTGGAGGCGGCTCTGCAAGCGGCCAGACAGCGCTGGCAGCAGCGCCGGGCGCAGCGTGGCCGAGGCTGACGCGCCGCTTCGAAGGCTGCAGTGTGGGTTTGCGCTGCCAACGCCCGCTTGGGGCGCTGGCTGGTTGCCGGCACCTACCGGCCGGCGCGGGCCAAAATGTGCCTGCAGTTGCACACGGCCGGCCGACGCCTCTGTGGGTGCGACTGAACATTAATGCGTGCATGCGTGCGTGCGTGCGTGCGTGTGTGAGGTCCATGGCACGCAGTGGGCGCTGGAGCGAACACTTGCGACACCGGCGGGTCACACAATGCGTCGCCTCCACTGAAGCGAACACCGCCAGAGCATCAGCACCCGTCGTGCCGAAGCACGCTCCGCTGTTGCCCGTAGCGCCTCCACGTCCCACGCTCCCACCCACTCGGCCAACTCAACCGCATCAGCAGACCACCGGGCCGTACTTGCTCTGGCCGCCAGGTCGGCCCCGCACAGCAGCAGCACGCGTGCGGTGTTGTGACGGCAGCAGGCCACGGCGAAGTGGAGCGGTTGCCACCCGTCGAAGACATCGTCTTCCCCCATGGGAAGGCTGGAGTCCAGCCGGCTGCGGGCGCAAGCGTGCACCGTCGCCCCGTGCGCAAGCAGCAGCCGCACCGTTGAGACGTGCCCATTGACAGCAGCGCAGTGCAAGGGCGTGATGTGACATCGCAGCTCGCCGCGGCCGGCGCGAGCCCCGGCCGACAAGAGCATCTCGCACACACTGTCCAGCCCCCGCGCTGCTGCCTCGTGCAGGGGTTGCCACAAGCAAAAGTAGTCCACGCTGTCGTGGCAGTTCACCCCCCCGCATGGCTCTTCAAGGCAGCTGCCTGACTGCTCCGAAGGGGTGTGCAACCCCGAGCCCAGCATCAAGCATTCCGCGTGCACGTCCGCCCCCCGGTCAAGAAGCAACCTGCAGCACTCTGCGCTTCGGCCCAGAACGGCTGCGTGCAGTGCGGTCATCGACTTGGCGTCAGCGGAGTGCCGCGCCGAGGCGCTTGCGCCGGCCAGCAAGAGCGAGTTGACTTCGGACACGTCACCCCGGCCTGCCGCCTCCACAAGCGCCCGACTTTCCGCCGCTCTGCCCGCCCCAAACATAAGCAACGGGCGAGGCTTGGCCCCCAAGGGCGTGGGCGCCTCCGCGCTTGCCAGTGACGAACTTCCGGCCACGACCACCTCGGCAGAGCCAAGCGCGTGCGCCCCAACCACACGCAATGGCATGCTGCACGACGAGACAGCACGCTCCCGAACAGAACACATGTCCCCAGCACCCGAGCCCTGTGCGCATTCGGGCAGTGCGCAGAGAGCGCGCTTGGCTGCGGCCGGCACCCAGTCAAGCACAAGGCGAAGCTTTGGCCCGCGTGCCAAGCAAACCCTCACTCGCCCGGCAAGTCGTTGTACTTGACGTAGTCAGGGGTCATCAGTGCAGTTGCGCCGGGGCCAGCATCCGCTTCTCGCGGCTTCGGATTTTGGGCCATTCGGAGCATCGAGCAAATCAAGAGCCACGGGGGGAAGAGGCAGACGATGCACAGGATGAAGCACGTCAAAACCATTGGGATGGTGAGCAACTCGCCCACAGAGCCAGTGGATGAGCAAATGACGGTCACAGCGATGATTCCGCAAATCCGAGGCGAGCAGCCGACGAAGCGGCTGCCACGATACGGCTTGATCACGCCATCCATGGGCAGGTTGCCATACGGCGTGTACAGCACGCGCGCGTCTGTGACCCTTCCAGAACACCACGTCCAGGATTCGTGCTCACTCCGCATGACGTGCGTAACCGATGTGCTGGACGACCATGTTCCAGTCTCCGCTGAGTACGTGCGCGTTGTCGATGTTGTGGTTTCGTTCACCAAGTCCTCGCCGCGAATAACCCCGTGAGGACTGTGCTGCATGGGAATGATGCAGCAAATCTCCCGAGCCATGACGCAAATGAAAAACAGCAGTGCGGGGATGGAGGCCGCTGCAGCGATGATGCCCCATGTGGGGTCCACAGTGATGCCACCGCCTGGGGTAGGCTCAACCGTCGGCACCGGGTCAGGCGTGGGAGCGGGGGAGGGCGACGGGTAGGGGCGGGTCGTCGACACGTTTGCGAGCACACCAAACACCGTAGGGTCGATCTGGAGCTGTCCCTCCCATGACAGCACTCGCTGCAGCGACACCACTGTCGCTGTCCTTTGTGGGCCGTACACGTCGCCGCATCTGCCCCGCGCTGTCGTGCCATCGATTGCGAAGAGCGTGGAGTTCCACATCGGCTGCTGAAGCCCTGGTTTCGTCACCCCCAGCGTCCAATGAGACGCAGGTTCAACTCGCCGCGCGTAAACGCACTTGCTGTTGCCATCCACGTAGAACGTCGTGACGTCGAGGAGCTGACAATCGCTCAGCGACGAGTCGTTGCACGCCTTGTCCAGCGCCACAACCTGCTGACAGTATGGACCCACCGCTCCGCTTCCGAGCACCAAGGGGTCGTGGATGCTGTTGAAGCCGACCTCCACGCGGCGGAGCACGGGCTCTTCTCCCTGCGCGGTGCCGCACCAGTCCGCGACGCCGAAAGGGCCTTTGCGCCAAGCGTTGTCCTCTGGCGATGATAGCGTCTCTGTGAGGGTGGGAAACTGCTGGAGGGCTGAACGACCGCTGACATCGATAAGAGCAATATCGCCGTCCTCGGCAAAGTCCATCTGCCCCGGCTGAATCATCATTGTGTCGAAATCAGGTGAGGTGATCGGGCCGTCAACGCAGCTCGGGCCGTCGTCGTCCTCGACGAAACCAAAGACGCTGACGGAGACGAGCCTGGACCAGGTCGCGCCGGGGTATTCCGCAGGGCCAGGACCGAACTTGACCTGCGAGAAAACGCCGCTCCTTGGCCCCCCCCTGTTTACCTGGTTTGTCCAGAGGTAGCAGCGCTCCAAACGGATAGCTTCAAGCACGCCGTCGGGCCGCTGCAGCGATAGCCACCAGTTTTCCGGCCAGTGAGTCCGCAGCATGACGCGGATGTCGCTGATGGCTGCTGCCCCGCCGCTGGCGGCCACCACTCCGGCTCCAAGCGCCAGCAGCAGTGCCAGCCGCGCGGGCCCTTGCATCTGCAGCGCAGCCAAGAGGCAACCAGGGAGGTGGCCCTGGCAGGCTGCGCGAGTCCCGGCGTTCCCGTGCGAGGCGGGGCTCGGAGTGGCGCGTGGTGGTCGGTTAGATCCGGTCGAGTCAGCAGAGGCGCCCAAACAAACTGCTGCAGCCCTGCTCGAGCGGTCCGAGGCCGCAGCGCCTGGCGCTCTTCTTGCCCCGTGTGGTCCCCGCGGGTACTTCATGCCCAAAACGGCAAGGTGCACGCGATGACCAAGGAGGGAACGGCCGCGGCTGGGCGCGTTGCGGCTCGAGCTGCCAAAAGCGCGACGAGCGGTCCCGTGCCCCGCGTGCGAACGGGCCGAACGCGTCTGGCAAGATCGGTCGCATTGTGCTGGAAATGGCATGGGTGGCGCGCTCTTAGTGCCTTGTGGCGTGTGAGGCCGAGTCGCAAACGCCGGATCGACAACCGGTGCCCTGCCCACAGCTGCTCACGCCATCCAGGGCGAGGGGGCTGGCTAGGCACACAGGCGGACGCCTTTGCACGGGGTAGTGTTCGCGTTGTCTACGCGTCTGGTTTTGGGTCGCCAGCGTGACGCCTCGGTGGGCCGCAAGCGCAAGGCCAACAGCGGCGAGGCAAGACTTGCCACGACAATCGCGGCAGGCGAGGCCACGCGACGAGGCCAGAGCGGACTCACAGTGACTGCCCACCACGAAGGACAGGTTCGTCTGTCTCGTCCGAATCAGGCCAGGCAGCGATGCCCTGCGAGGCTGCGAGCAGCGCAAACGCCCCCTGCGGCTTGCCCAGCAACGAGCGAGGCGCGCCGCTCTCCGCAATCTCGCCGTCGTGAACGACGATGACGCGGTCGGGACGGGCGTTGGCCAGCGGCTCAAGCGCATGTGCAACCAAGAGCGCCCCTGCCCCGCCCCTGCGCGCTTCGGTCGCCAGGGCCGCCAGCATGACTCCAGCAGCGCGCCCGGGCAGCGCAGACCCGCACTCGTCCGCGAGCAGAAGACCCGCGTGGCGGCACCGCAGGTGCAGCAGCGCTCTGGCTGCTGCCAGTTGCTGCCCCTGTGCCTCGCTTAGGCCGCCGAGCACTAGTTTGCCGTCGCTGCTCGAGCCCGAGCCGTCGCTGCCGCTGGAGCTGCCGCTGGAGCTGCCGCTGTGGCTGCCGCTGGAGCTGCCGCTGGAGCCGGAAGCGCTGCCAGCCAGCCCACTTTCGCGACCGCTCTCGACCGCACTCGCACTCGACGACCGTGCCGCCCCTTTGCGCCTGTCGGCAAGTCGTTCCTCCGATGCGTCCCGCTCTGGTCCCACCGCAGCGTCGAGACCGCCGGACCGCCCAGCCCACTCCCAGGCGCCAACGGCTCTGAGCGCCCACAGCGCCTGCTCGTCAGTGGGCCCCATCCTCTCGCCATCCAGGCCTAAGCAGAGCTGATCCCGGATGGTGGGGCCCAGAACAGGGCCCCCGTGCGGCACAGCCGCCACACCAGCTGGCGGCAAACTGCGCCCCGCTCTGCAGTGGCTGCCTGCCGCCCCGGCCACGCTCTCAGCCGAGGCTCGCACAGCCGCCAGGCGGCGCCCTCGAGCCAGCTCCTCCTCCGCCTGAGACCCGCCGGCAACGTCGGCGCCAAGAACCCGCACCGTTCCCGTGGTCTCTGCAGGGTAGAGCCCGAGTAGAGCCGCAACGATTAGGCTCTTCCCCTGCCCCGTGCGTCCGACCAAGCCCACAACCTCCCCCCGCCCCACGGCGAGAGACACCCCTCTGAGAGAGTCCCGCGCTGACCCCCCAAACCGGATTCTGACCCCCTCCAACAGCGCTGCGACGGGCGCCGCCAAGCCTGCGCCGTCGGCCCCGGTACCGAGTGCTCCGCCGGGTACACGAGCCCGCCTCGGAGTAGCCATCATCTCTCGGCTTGCCCCAGCGTGGGCCACCGCGCCGCCCTGCCCTTCCGCCGAAGTCCCGCCGTCCCCAGGCCCGCTGAAGCCTGGACCGCCATGTTCACTGTCTCCAAGTGCCTTGACCAATGTGAGCCCTGCCGGCGACGCTGCGAGCGGATCCTTCCACGGCCCGCTGTCGCGGTCCTCAAGCGCCCCCTCCGCGAACCGCAGCACCCGTTCCACGCTTGCGCCCTCCGCCTCCGCCTCGGCCACGGCGCCAAGCAGCCCCTCCAGCGTCTGTGTTAGCCCAGCGGCATACGTCACCAGCAAGTACAGCAGCCCCTCCACCCCCAGCGGCACGCTCGAAGCCAGGGGGCCCCGTCGCGCCAGAAGGGCCACCGCACCCAGCCCAGCCGTGGCAACTGCCCCAAGCGCCTCCGCGCGCATTCCCAGCCACGCATCCAGCGCCCACGCCGCCCGCTCCGTGGAGCCCAGCTGGTCCATCACCAGCCCGAACCGGCGCTGTTCGGCCTCCGACAGCGCCGAGCCTGCAGCTCGCAGTGCTGCTGCGTTGAGAGACGCTGCGCTCACCAGCTCCATCATGGGGCTCTCTGCCGCAGCCTCGGCACGCGAAACTTCTCGAGAGACCGCTCGGAACTTGGAGGCGAACGCCCCGAACACCCCAGCCAGCACCAGTGCAAGCGGTAGAGCCACGGGCGCGCCAACGGCAACTGCAATTAGCTGGGCAGACGCTGCCAGAGCCGCCCGCGTCACCTGTCGCATCTGCGAGGGAAGGCCCACATCCATGCCCTCTGCATCGTCGCCGAGTCGCGCCAGGATATCGCCGGGCCGAGCGTTGTCGTGGAACCGCTGCGATGCCGCCAGGACGTGGGCCGTTGCGTCGTCGACGGCCCGCCGAGACGCCGTGACCCCAACCCGGGCCCACGCGCACGTAAGGGCCGTGGAGAGGGCGATGGCAAGGCAGGAGAGCCCCGAGAACACCAGCAGCCCCGTCCAACCGTCATCTCCGGGAGCCATCGCGGCATCCCCGACCGCAGCAGCCGCTCTGGCGGTGTGGCGGGCGGGCGACAGGCCAACTGGCGCAGTTGCAGACTGCCTGGCCGTTGCAGACTGCCTGGCCGTTGCAGATGCGACGGGCAGCGCCGACGCGGCTGCAGCGCTGGCCAGCGTGGGAGTCGGCTCATCATTTGGCCGGCGCTCTTGAATCGACAGTGTTCGACCTGGCGCGACATCTGCGACGCAAGAGTCGCTCCGGGCCGTGGGCGCTGCTCTCATGACGGTTGCTTCTGCGGGCGAGCCCCAGCGGCCTGCTGCTGCAACTGAGGGACCTGTCATAGGTCCCTCGCCTGGACCCGCAGACCCTGCCGCAGCTGCCGCCCGCTCAGCCCACAGCGAGAGCCAGACCTCCACGCCCGTGCCGGTGGCTTGCACGGCTACAGCGAGCAACGCAGTCGCTGCCAGCACCCACGGCCCGCCGGCCCGCCGCAGACACGCCCCCCAAACCCAGCGGGGGACGGTGCCTCGCGGTGTGGCGGCAAGAGCGTCTGACGCAGCAATCGCTGCTGCGGCGTCGATCGAGCCACCGCGCCCTTCAGCGGCAGGGCCCAACTCGGCAGCACCGTCAGCGTCGTCTACGAGGGTCCCGGCTCGCTCGTCCGCCCGCCACGTGGGGCCTCGGCTGGTATCAAACACGTCCCGGCTCCCAGGGCCTGGCCACCACGCACAGCTGCAGAGCCGGCAACAGTCGGGCCAGTGGCTGCCGGCTCCAACGCGACGCCCTCTCCGCCCCGTTGCAGGGTCCAGGGCCCAGCCGCCACTCCCGCCGCCGCTGCCACCGCCACCGCCACCGGGCTGCGTCATAGCCGACGCGCCTGCCTTGGCAGCGCGCTCTCCGCTGGCGCGGGTGCCTGCAGCGGTGGCAGCAGCGGCCTCTGACCCGATGCGGACGGCCCTTCCAGCCAGCGCGGCCCCCACTGCGCCGGGGCCAGCAGCTAGCAGGGCAGCAGCGGAGACGACAGTCACGGTCGACGCGGACTCAGCGGAGTCGCAACGACGCGGGTCCGTCCCCGCTGCCGCCGCCTCTGCCGCAGGTTTTGCCGCTGGTGATGCCTCGACTGGCAGTGACGCGCGCGCCGGAGCACCGCTTGCCGCCTCGGACGCAGCGCGGAGAGGCGCTCTCCCCCCCCCGGAAGGTCCCACTGCCTGCGCTGCGGGCTCGCGCCTGCTTCGGCCGCGCCTGGACCGGGGCCGGGGTGCCACCACGCAGACGACGTCGCCGCTTTCGAGGCAGAGCACGCCTCTGCCGGCGCCCCCGCCGATGGCACCTCCCTCAGCAGAGCGCTCGGCCGCCACACGCGCTGACGCCGCGACAAGGCTTTCGTCCCGCGTCGCCAGGACGATGGGGCGCCGCTGCGCCCTGAGCAGGCCGCTTGGGCCAAATACGGCTTGAGCGACGTGACGGGCGACCCTGCCATCCAGCGCGTCCAACGGACAGTCGGCGATGAAAGGGCCGCTGCGCCCGGCGTAGAGCTCCCTCGCCAGGGCCACCCGAGCTCGCTGCCCCCCCGACAAGCGGCGGCCGCCCTCGCCGACGTCGTGCAGCAGCGACAGCGTGTCGCTCGACGTGAAGCTGCCGCTTGCACCAACCCCCAGCACGCTGCAGCCCCCGGAGCCACCGCTGCCGTCACCATCGCTGCCAAGCCCGGCAGCAGTGGCTGGAGCAGCAGAGGCGCCGGCGCCGGCGGCGTCGGCCGTCGCGGTCGGACGCGCTGCAGCCGAGCTGCCGCGAGCGTCTGATGCTCCCGCCGCGCCCCGCATCTCATCGAGCAACGCCGTGGCGGCCAGCACCTCCCGCAGCCGCTCGGGGTCGGCCCCGGCCTTGCGAAGCAATTCGTCGTCGTCAACCACGCTGCAGCCAGCTGCCGGAGCACGAGCTGGATCGCCAGCATCAGTCTTGCCGGCTCCCTGTGGCCGCTGCACAGCCACGGCGGCGCGAAGGCCCTCGGCTGCGCCGGCAGCCTCGAGCCTGTCGAGCTGCGCGACTGAGAGCACCGTGCAGCCAGTGATGTTGTAGAGGACTGTTCCAGCCCGGAGGAACGGCCTCTGGACGCAGTACGAAGCCCCAGACGGCGTGAGCGGGGCCGCACCGTCACTCGTGGCGGGAGGATCGACGTCCATCGACCCTGCCAGCGCTCGAAGAAGCGCCGACTTGCCGCTGGCTGGAGGGCCGACGACGAGCGCCAAGCCACCTCGTGGCACGTGGATTTGGAAGGATCCGATGACCGGGTCGCCAGGCCGCAGGCGCCTGGCGCGCCTGGGGCGGAGGGCAGCGCTCGCTGAGCGCGCAACTCCACCAGGCGGAGCAGTGTCTGGAGCAGGCGACTCGCGGGGAGCCGGTTTCGCTGCAAGCGACCCTTGTGGCGCAAGCAGAGCTGGTGCGGGCGTCTCTTCGCGAGTCGGCTGCCCCATGTGCGCTCTGGGTCGCGCCGAAGCAGCGGCTGCGGGACCAGCGAACGCAGGCTCTGCCAACGTGTCCTTGTTGCCCCCTGGCCGTTCGGGTCTGATTCCCGCGTCTCCCCGAGCTGGCTCTGCTGAAGCAGCCGCCTTTCTGCGGGGTGTTGACTGAGCCCTGCTGCCCTTGCGAGCCGATGATGCTCCAGCGCGCGCGAGCCCCTTGCCCGACTTTGCTTTGTCGTCGCCCTTGCTGGCCGCCTTGCTGCTGCGCTTGCGCGATGCCCCTGACGCCTTGGGCTGCTTGCCTCCTCTGTTTGAGGATGCGGTGCGACCGCGCCGCCCCTGAGCTGCTGCTGGCTTGGCGCTGGCGGCACGGGCATTTCCTTTCCGGCGGCCATCTGCACGCCGACGTCGCCTTCCTCCCCTCCTCCCAGAGCTGCTGGAACTGCTGCTGCCTGAGCTGCTGCCGGAGCTGCTACCTGAGCTGCTGCTACCTGAGCTGCTGCCTGAGCTGCTGCTGCCTGAGCTGCTGCTGCCTGAGCTGCTGCCGGAGCTGCTGCCGGAGCTGCTGCCGGAGCTGCTGCCGGAGCTGCTGCTGCCTGAGCTGCTCCTCCGCCTGTGGCGCCTGCGCTTCGGCGACTGTTTACCCCGTCCCCTCGACGAAATGTGTCGCCCAGCCCCATGCCTCGACCCACGGGACTTGCTCGGGACAGGCAGCAAATCCAGCGCATCGCCTGAGCCATCCGCGCCCCGGGAAGGGTTAGGGCCTGCCGAACGGCCGCCAGCGCTCGGCTCTGCTGGAACGGCCGCACCCTGGACAGCTGACTTGGCTGCCGTCGTGCCGAGCTGCAATCCAGCGCTGGCGACAAGGAGTGGCGCATCGCTGGGCGGAGTACCTGGCTGCGGAGCAACTGCTTGCTCCGCAGCCAGGTTGGCCCGACCCGTCCTGCCCACGAGACTGGCTTCAGCCGCTGAGCTTGTTTCTCCTGCTGTTCCCGCTGCTGCCGCGACTGCTGTGGTCGCTGTTGCTGCTGCTGCTGCTCGGGGCCAGCGCAAAGGCTGCTGACCTGTCGTCGCGTTGTCCAGCAACGTTGAGCCCAACAAACGTGATTGCGGAGCGCCGCCCTGGCGAACGCTTCCCCAATCGCGACCGGGCTGGCCTCGCATGGGAACTTGTGGCCCACCTGTTCCGCGCGGAGACGAGTGCCCGTCTGAACCAGACGAGGAGGAGGAGGAGGAGGAATCGGAAGCGGAAGAGGACGAAGACGAGGACCGGCAGAGGTTCAGCGGTTTGGGCCAGCGGACTGCGTTGGCAGCAAACGCAAAGGCGCCTGGGGTTGAGTCTGCGGTGCGGAACCGGCCCGGTGCCGCGCGTGCTGCGTCATCAGCTGCCCTCGCGAAGAGCTTGCCAAGGCGACGAAACGAGGACTTTGCAGTGACGATCTCGGCCACAATACTGGGGACATCGCTGATGGGTTGCTCGAGCATGCCAAGCAGCATCAGTGACGGAAACACCACCTCTGGGGTCAGACTCTCAGGCCCCGAGATGGCGGCTCGAACTCCCAACGCGGCCAGAGCCATCAGCACCGATGCGCCGTTGGCAGCTGCAGCAAATCCGGCGTTGATCCAGACGAATCGCTGGGCTGCTTCCACCTCTCTGGCCCGCAGCGCCTTGAGCCGCGGAGCGACTGCAACATCCATTCCAGCCTCCCGCGCGGGGCGGAACGCCCGCAGCACTGCTGTGAGTACCCGCACTCGCCGCTCCTGCCGCCGGATCATAGTGTCCACCGCCTTTTCCTCGGCCCAGCCGCCCACCAGCGCAAGCGGCGAAAACAGCAGCGCCACCGCAAGTGCTGCCAGGGCAGAGACGCCAAGGGTGTGCCAAAGCAGAATGAGGGCAAGGACGAATTGCAGCGGTCCCACGATGAGGTTTGGCAGGCCGCCGAACGAGTTGGGCACTCGCTCAGCATCGGTGCCGCCAAGCGTCGCCAGAGTGCCCTCGCCGACGTCCGTGCGACACAGCAGCACTGCTTTGTGCGTGCACGACGACACAGCCAGCTCTGCCCGAAGCTGCAGTCGCTTGGACATGGCCCCTTCCCAAGAGTGCAGCCATGCGGACACGAGCGCGTTGACAGTGAGCGCTGCGCAGAACAGTGCCCCGGGCACCACTGCGGACCAGTCCTCGCCTCCACCACCCGCAGCGTAGCCCGCTACACCGCTCCCACCAGCTTCGCCTGACGGCCACTCCGAGCCAGCAACGTTGGGGTCAGTGCCAGGCGGCGCAATCTCGACGAGAAAGCCTGCGAGCAGCAAGGGCTCGCCCAGGCCCTGCAGCGTCATGGCCACGCTGATCAGCCCCAATGTCCACGTTTCGCTCGCCGTCACAGAGAGGAGTGCGTCGGCGAGCGACGCCGCGCCGCCTGCAGTGTCGTTGTCGTCATCTTGTCGCGCCAGCGCACACCACTTGCCTCGCCGAAAACAGCTGCCCAACAGCGGGCAGCGCGACGGGTGCCCCGCGCGCGTTGCCTCCAAGCTAATGGAGAACTCCTCCCAAAGTACGCCGCCCCAGGCAGCAGTCCTGTCCTCGGGGCTGAGCGGCATGAGCGCCGGGATGTCAGACGCTTTCACTCCGGAGGGCTGGCCCGCCTTGGCCATGAGAACGTTAGCCTCGCAGCAGACGCACATGAGCTTGCGCAGCCTGCTCACAGGAGTCGACGCACGGGGCCGCGGTGAGCCGCCCTCTGGCGGCATGAGCGGCTCGGCCAGTCCCAGTTGCATTGTGGCGTTGGGCGAGTTGCCCTTGTCGGCGGCGCGCTGCCAGCTCACGCCCGCTCAGAAAGCAGCAGTGCAGAGCAAAGCCGAGACGCCCTGCTGCGCTTGCTGGGCCGGCCTATCGCTTCCGGCCGGCGCAGCAGGCTGCGGGTGCTGCAGCGAGCGGCCGCCGATTTCGCCTCGCGACCCTTGATTTCACCGCTCCAGGCTCTGCCGGCGCAGCGCGCAGGCAGTCGGCGCCGCTGCCCGGGCCACCAAAGACAGCGTCTCTGCAGCGGCCAGGGCACGCAAGCAGCCACTCGTCTCCGGGCCTGAAGCCCAGGCCCTCGAAGGGCGGCTGACGGCGCGGGCCCGCCCCGCCGGCAGCGACTCCCATGGCTCTGCCTCTCGCCGCGCCAGGCATCCTGCCCGCCCGCATCGGTGAGCGCCTGCGCGCCGCAACAGCGCCCGCGTTCGAATCTGGCTGCGTCCCACGCATCCTATGTTGCCCCTCCATCTTTGCCGCTGTCCCGGCGGTGCTGCCTGGGGTGCTCTCCTGACCCGCGCGTCGGTCGCCCGCTTGCGTGCCGTTGCTGTGCCTGCAACCGCCTCGCTCGCGGCCCAAGGCTTGCCAGGCTGTGTCAAACAGCGCGCGCAGCATGCGCCCGCGGCACTTTGGCCACGCTCCCGCGGCAGCCTCTCGCGTTCGCGCCGCCCCGACCGCCAGCCGAGGGCCGAGCGAGCAGCCGCCGGGCGCAGCCCCCGCTCCCGTTCCACCCCTCGCCTGTGCTGCGGTAGCCCCCCTCGCTCGCTAGCGCTCACATCAGCACCCTGCCTCCGTCTCTCCACTCCCCCCCTCCGCTCTCTCCCCCTCTGGTGTATCCCCCTCTGGTATCTCCCCCACTGGTATGTCTCCGTCCGAACGCACACTTCTGCGCTCTGCAGGCCTGATGACGGCGCACCAGCGGGCGGGCGTCGCTCTGCCCTCCGGCCGAGCCCCCTTCGGGCGCCAGATGCCTGCTTTCAGTCGTCTCCCGGGGGCATCGGTGCAGGACGGGCTGGCCGTCATCGCAGCACTGGAGGTCGGGGCTCGCGGCGGCGGCGTGGTGGTGGACGCGTTGGCTCCGGGGCCACGGGTCCTCCTGGGAGCCTACGGCCGGTCAGTGGCAGGGGCAGGCAGGGTCACTCGACCGGGGGACCTGTCGATGGGAAGGTGGGGCGGACACAATGCGTATTCAGCAGAGAGCCGGTATCGGCGCGACTTTGTGCCGCTCGTCGCGCAGGGACCCGAGCGGGACGTCGGCGGATGGCAAGAGGGCCCCCGCAGAGCCCCACCCAGATCCAATCACGGCACGCGGGCGCCGGCGGGCTCGTCGTCTCCGGCGTCGTCACCCGCAGCTGCTACTGCTGCTGGTGCTGCTGCTGCTGCTGCGCCTGCTGCGCCAGGGGACGATGTTGGTCCACCAACAGCCCCCCCAGAAGCACCTAGCCACGGCAACGCAACGGGCCGCGGCAGGGCCTCTCACCGCCACCTGCGCGACCAGCACAGCGGCACGGAGGCCGGCATCGATCGCGCGACCGTGCCCCACCTGCGCCACTGGGACCGTGGCAACGAGCACTCAGGCGACGAAGGCGCTGGCGGCGCCCTGACCGGGCGCGGGCGGCGCGGCCGCGACGACGGCTTCGACGCCCCGCTCGTGCCGCACCCACGCCACTGGGACGCCAGCCTGCCCGCCGCGCCCCTCCTCCCAGCGGCCGGCGGCAGCCCCGCGCTCCTGCTGCTCGAGCCGCAGGGGGCGCCTGTGCTCGCCGCACAGTGGCTCTGCCGGCGGGGCGACGACTTCCGGGGCCTTGACCGCACTGGGGCGGGGTGGACTGAGGTGGGGGACGGTGCGTCGCTCATAAACCCCTTCCCGACACTGCCTCTTCCCGCCGCCAGCGGGCGCTTGGAGGCGGCGCCGCGCCTGCTGCCCCCGGCGGAGTGCGCGAGGCTGCTCCCGGCCGCGCGCGCCGACGTTCGGCGGCTGCTGCTTCCTTGGCTGGCAGAGCTCCAAGCCTTCAGGCTGCGATGGCTCCGGGCTGCGCTGAGGCGCTGGCGGGCTGTGCCGCCGCCCCCGGCCGCAAAGCCCGCGCCCCTGGGAACAAACAGCAACCTGCGGTTCGCGTGGGTGGCGTGGCGCGAGGAGATGCACCGCCGTCGCCGGATGCGCGAGTTTGCGCGGTGGCTGGCCGACATATTGCGCCGTGCAAAGATTCGGCGGGCTCTGGAGTTGTGGCGGCGGAACCTGCCCCCGCCGCGTCTGACCTGGGACGACGTCCGCCCCCCCGCCTGGCGCTACGGCCGCTTGCGATGGGCGATGAACCGGCTGAAGCGGCGGTCGCAGCAGCTGCGCGCTTGCCGCCTGCTGTTCGCCACGGCGCGCAGAGCCGCGCTGCGTTTGTCCCTGGCACGGTGGAAGTGGCGGCTGCGCATGTGGCGCCGCGCAGAGGCCATTCTCCGCCTCATCGTCAGCTTCCGGCGCTGGCAGCACTTGCGCGAAACCGAGGCCGCCGCGGAGCGGGTCAGGGCGGCCAGGCGCCTCAGACTGCTCGCGGGGCTGTGGACGGCGTGGCGTCTCGCGACGGGCCACAAGCTCTTCGTGAGGGCTCTGCTGCGGCGGGCCTGGTGGCGGCTTGCCGACCGGCCCACGCCTCCGCCACCGCCCCGGCCTGAGCCCGCGCCGCGGGAACCCGCTCCGGCGCCCGCCCCCGACCTGCCCTACCGCAGGCGCCTTCTGTGCGCCTGTGTGGAGGTGCCCTTTGCAGCCGATGTCGACCCGGCGGTGCGGCGCAGCGAAGTTGAGCGCCGCGCGCGAAACCGCAGGAGCTACGCGCGGGACGTTGCGCCGTGGCTGAAGCGTCGCTCCGACCCGTCAGGGCCAGCGGCGGCCCGCGAAACCGCTCTCGCGACCAGGGGGGCCTTGTTGCACCGGGTCGCTGTCCAAGCCGGGCTTGAGGGCGCCGCACGACTGAGCGCCCCCTCGGACATGGCCTCGACGCGGCTCCCCGATCACCATTCGCCTGGAGGTCCCCCGGACAGGTCCCCCCCTGCCTTTTTGTCCACTGCGGAGTCCCGTCGGCTGGCGGCAGACAGCCTGCGGCAGCTGGCCAGCGCCCGCCCCGCAATCAGGCGCCGCGCGCTCGAGGCCGCTCGGCAGAGCTATGAGGAAGACGCCTCGGCGGTTTCGCGTCAGGCCCCGGCCCATCGATGGGGCTTTGCCGTTGACAGGACGGCATGGAGTGCTCGGCGAGACACGTCTCGGAGCGCTGCCTCGTCGGTCGGCTCTGCAGAGGAGGACGCCGACTGGATCGATCGCTGCAGCGACTGCGGCGGCTTGCAGGCAGGCCGCGAGCGCAGCGGCGCCGGTGCGAGCGGCGCGGATCAGCTGGCCGGCAAGCGCCCGCCGTCGGCTGTTCCAAGAGCTCCAAAGCGGCAGCCAGGCCGAAGGCAGTCCGCGACCGGCGACCCCCCCCTGCTCGCAGGGACGTCGCGTTTCCAATCGCAACAAGCCGCGGAGGCAGAGCAGGCGGCGCGGTCCCGCGCCAGCATGGGCGGGCAGAGCGGCAGCAGCGGCCAGGAGTCAGCGTTCGGCTGCAGGCGCCACAGCGACGACCGCGGTCTCGATCCCGTTGCTGGCAGCAGGGGGGCCACCCCGCTTCGCAAGCAGGGCGCTGGTGTGGCGCGAAGCGGCTCTGCCCGCGGGGGTGTCGCGCCAAGGAGCACTGACCCGTCGCCGCTGAACACGCCGGCAGCCACTCCAGCCAGGCACCAGCCGGCAGCGCGGTCCGCCAGCGGCCAGAGACACCGCAGCAGCATTGCCGCTGCTGCTGCCCCTGCCAACGCCGACGACGGCAGTGATGCCGCAGATGCCGATGCCGATGCTGCCTCTGATGCTGATGCGGATGCGGATGCGGGTGCGGATGCGGATGCGGATGCTGAAGCTGAAGCTGAAGCTGCCGAAGAGCAGCCCCAAAGCTCCGCGCAGGGCCGCTCGACAGCTGGTTCGGCATCGGCAGCCCATGCAGAGCTGTCCGTGGCTCAGCAGCGCGATGGCCTCCGGTCGGCCGGGAGGGGCTGCGCCGCTGGCTTGCGGAGGCTGCAAGGAGGCGACGGTGTTAGGATCTCGGCGCCCGCCGGCGACCGACGGGTGATGCGGTCTGCAGCCGTCTCCTCCCGGTCGGGTCGGCGTCACGGCCAGCTGTCCACGCCCCATGACAGGTTTTGTCACTCCGAGACGCATCTCCTGCGCCGAATGGCTCTGCTTCTGGACGAGGCAGCGAGCGCCGGCGCCACGTGGAAGGGCGCCGACGTCGCAATGACTGGCAGGACTGCAGAGTCCGACGCAAAAGGATCCCCAGAGCGCGCCGGTGCACCAGAGGTCGATGTTCGCGACCGCCTGTGGCAGACGGTCAGAGAGCCCGTGCCGGGGGGCGGGGGCGGCCTGCGAGCCCTTCCCGAAACGCCCCACGGCGGGGCCAGAGATGGACGCCAGGGCCGCTACCGGCAGCCGCTGCACGAGCGGCGGGCGAGCCGCTTTGCGGCGGATGCTGTGTCCGGCTCTGCGGGCCGCCGGCGGGGCAGAGGCGGCCACGCGCGCACGGACGGCGGCCTCGGCGCCGGAAGCGCTTCGGGCGGTGGCGGCGGCGCCGAGGACGCGCTGGTGCGCTGGGCTGCGTCGCAGCGAGAGGCCTGGGGCGCAGCGGAGGCGGCCAGGCAGTCGGCACGGGCGATCGAGCGGGCAGGCGGGAACGCTGTGAGGGTGCGGCTGGCGCCCGTGGTGCGCCTGCCGGGCGACGCGCTGGCCTCTGATGCTGACCAGACTCTCGGTGGGGGGCACGGTGGCGCCAGGGACTCGACGGTGTGGCTTGCAGGCCCACCCTAGCGTTGCCCACTTGCGTGCAGACGCGACTGTGTGCTGTTCGTTTGTGTATCGGAAAGCGACCTTGGTTGCGTGTGCCGCGCTCGCGCTGGTGTGAGGCGAAGCACATGCCTGCACGCGCCACGCAGCCTTTCAAGTCTGCAGCGACCAGCCCGCGCTTGGTGTGTCGGTAACAGCCCGGCGCATTGGAATGCTGCGCAGCGCAGTACAGCACAGCTCATCGCAGCGCAGGGCAGCTCATCGCAGCACAGCGCAGCGCAGCACAGCACAGCGCAGCGCAGGGCAGCGCGGAGAGGCAGCCGTGCTGGGCCGAGCCGCCCTGTGGCTTGAAGGACGGCAGCTGCGCAGCGAACTGACCGACGAGGCGGCCGGAGCAGCGGGTTGCGCGTCAGTCGGCCCGCCTGGCCCTGCGGCGGGTTGCGCGTCAGTCGGCCCGCCTGGCCCTGCGGCGGGTGAAGGGTCCCGACGACGACCGACGGTTCGCGCTTGTGCCAACGTCGTCGCCGTCACTGTCGGAGGCTGCAGCAGGAACCGAGTGCGGCGTGCCTGGTGCGTCGTACTCGCCTGCAACCGGCGCCGCGCCCGCCGGCCCGGCAGCCTCGGCGCCTGCCTCTGCCGCCGCGCCCGCCGGCCCGGCAGCCTCGGCGCCTGCCACAGCTGGCGCCTCAGCAGACGCGCCGGCCACAGCTGCCGCCCGCGCATCTGCTGCTCGCTGCGCCCTGGCCTGCTCCATCGCCACAACAAATACTCCTGCTGTCATGAGCGCAGCGCCCGTAGTCCACCTGAGCGACGGCCGGTGCCCGAACAGGGCCGCGTCCGCGATCGCCTCCGTGATCGTGCCGGCAACCAGGTCGATGGCCACGAACACGGTGGCGCCTAGGGCAGCCATGCCCCGGACCATGAAACCCAGCTTGGCACCGTTGATGGCGAGCATGAGCCCCAAGAACGCGACTCGGATCAGCGCTGTGGTCTGCGACAGCACGGGGGGCGAGCGGTGAGGGTTGCAGCAACCGGCGCAGCCTCGACGCAGGCGAGCCCGCAAGGTGCGGGCTGGCACGGGCGACAGCGGGGCCGCGCAATACTGGCTCACGAGTCCACTGCACGTTGAGAGCATCGCCAAGTGCGCTGCAATGCTCTCCAGCACAGTCGACGGCGCGCCAACGTCAAGCGCCGACGAATCCTCGTGGAAGCCGACAAATCCGCAAACGGTGCTGCCCCATCCGGACGTCACGCCCGAATCAACGCCAGACTGCGGCGCATGTCAGGGGGATCACCGTCGGGTGGCGCAGCGACGCACAGGCCAAACACCTGCTCCCAAAATTGCAGTTTGGGCTCACCTTGCCCATGACCGCGGCCGCTGCGCCCAGGAACCCCGAGGCAATAGCGTCTTGCATCGTTTGCGCCCTTTCCCCCTCCGGTGCTTCTCGTTTGCCTCCCTGGCCCGCGGTGGCGGCCCGCTGTGCGGCGGCAACTCGCAGCTCTGCCCGCGCGACCTCTGCGCCTCTCGGGAGCCCCGGCAGGGCAGCACAGCGGCGGCTGGAGCGCAAGGATGGCGGTGGTCCCTGCCAGGACTTCCAGGCCTGACCTGGGCGTGCCGTTTGCCCCAGAGCCGCGGGTGGCAGCGTCTGGGACCCTGTTCTCGGCATCCGAGGCGCCCTCCAGCCCAGCGGAGGTCGTCAGCGCGCATGCACGGGAGCAGACGCGGTGCCGCTCCGTCGTGGACAGGGCCATGGCCAGTTGTAAGACCGGCGCGTGCCCTTGTTTCGCGTGCACGGGGCGCGCGGGCGAGCGGCGTTGCCGCAACCTCGCCAGCGCAGGGCAGCCGCGGGCATCCCCCTCTGCCCACCCCCCCTATCCCCTCTGAGCACGCGAACCTTTCCCCCGCTCCGAGAGAACCGCAGCCCCGCTTTTGCAGTTCATGGTCAAGGCGATCAAGGGGCGCAACTGCGAGCTTGCAGACCCACTCGTGGTGTGCGCGCCCATCCCCAAGGCGCCCATCGAGGGCGGGTACAACCACGACAGGAGGCAGGTGCTTGTGAACTCGCTGGTGATCAAGTCGCAGTCGGACGCCCTCACGCTGCTCCTTCACGAGCTCACGCACGCGTACGACGCCTGCCGCGTGTACGTGGACCCGGGCAACTGCCGGCACTCGGCCTGCTCTGAGGTGAGCAGCTCCGCGGCGAGGGCAGCGAGACGCCCCGTTGGCCAGGGCTGCTGCTGCTGCGGCAGAAGCGGTCTGGCGCCAGGGCTGTCGCTGGGGGCTGGCTTGCGCGCGCTGCAATCGGACGGGGCCGGTGGCGACTTGACGCTGCCAGCGAATTCCGAAAGGGGCTGCAACTGCGGCCCGCTGACGTTGCTTCCGTCCGGCCGGTGTTCGCAGATTCGCGCCTCCAACCTGAGCACAGAGTGCAGTTGGCAGAACGAGTGGTTCGGCACGCGCCGCACACCGCACCTGGGCTTCAGGGCGCAGCAGCAAGCCTGCGTGAAGCGCCGGGCCGCCAAGTCGATTGGCATGCTGGAGGCCTGCAAGGGCAAGGACCCGCGCGCGGTGGTTGACAGCGTGTTCGAGAGGTGCTACGCTGATACGGCGCCCTTTCCGCGCACCCCCATCTGAGTGCAGCGGGCGGCGTGGGGGCAGACCGAGTGCGCCGGCGGTACTTGGTTGCTCGTCCGAATCCCGGCGCCTGCATCGCCGCTCCGGCATGCATCGCCGGGCACCACAAGCTCCCATGTACAAGCGCACCGCACAAGAGCGCTGCAGCCACACGCCCGTTTCGCGCGAGCGCTCGGGGACGGTGCCGCGCCGCCCTGGCCAGACTGTGGCGGTCGCGTGCGCCGAGAAGGCTCTGCCAGCGGAGCGCCACAGCGCCGAGCCCCACTCCCTCCGCCGCGGCCGCCCAGAGCGTGCTGTCCGCCCCCCCGCACGCAGACAACCGAGCCACCCTCAAGCCATGGCGTCGACCAGAGCCTTGAGGGCCCTTGGCGTGGCGGCAGCCAGTGGGGCTGGTTGCGCTGCGGCAGCGTGCGACGGGCGCGCCGGAGCCCAGCAGCGTGGGATCAGCACGACCACGCCTCACTCGACGCACTCTGATCACTTCCACGTGGATGTGCGGTCGCGGCTCCCGACTGACTCGCATTTCCTCCACGGGCTCAGCTGGAAAGACAAGGTGCGCGCAGTTTTCCCGCCCGCCGAAAGCGGGCCACGTCAACCTCTTCGTCGCTCGTTGCCTTGCGCCAGGGCCGCCGCTGGGCGTGCTGGGGCGGCTCCCTCGCCATGAGCGTCCACATGCTTTGCTCGAGCCAGAGACGGCCTTTGGCACGACGCAGCCGCGTGTGGGTGCGGGCAAAACCCGCGGCGCTGCTGGCTCAAGGCGGAGTTTGGCCAAGTTTGCGTTGCGCTGCCGTCACTCGCAGGGACTTGAGGAGTACGATACGTACCTCGGCATCAGCAGCATTGTCGCGGAGCTCAAGTGGGGCAAGAGCGCTTGCGGGCACCCCGGCATCGTGCACGGGGGGGCGCTTGCAGCCAGCTTCGACGACGCGTTTGGGGCCTTGTTCTTTTCCCGGCGCATGGGAAACGGCTTCACCGCCAGGCTGGAGATCGACTACAAGCGGCCGGTTCCGGCTGGGACCCCCCTCCGGCTTGTGAGCGAGGTTGACAGCATCGAGGGCAGGAAGGTGTGGATGAAGGCCACTCTGCAGAACAGGTCGGCTCCCGGAGAGGAGCCCGTGGTGTACGCGCGCAGCCGCTGCCTCTTCATTGTGGCACGGGTACCTAAGCCCGAGGAGTTGCATGCCAAGCCCGAAGACTCCCCGCAGCGCTGAGCAGCAGGACGAGCAACCTCCCTCCCCTTCAGTGCGCGAATCTGTGCGTGTTTCGGTCTGACTGGGCGCCCCAGCGCCTGCCTGCAGGTTGCAGATCATGCTGGAAGCGCTGCCTCCGAGCCACTCCCCGGCACCGTCTGCTCGTGTGGACCCTGCAAGCGTTGCAATCAATTTGCGGGCAGCGCTGCCGACACAACAAACTGGCGCGCGTGCCCAATACGTTGCTGGCGCAGGAGTCAACCCCAGCACCTCAGCGAAAGAAAAATTCCCATCTTGACCCGAAGCCTAGTCGCAAAATATGCGCCTCTGAGACGACGGCGTCTCGGCCCACGCAGCACGCGCAAGTGCCCCGCGTGGCCTGAGAGCGGCAACTGCGCCGCCCACCCGCCACCACGCCGCAGCCAAGCTCCACGCTGCGGCCCACAGAAGTGGCAGCCCTGCCGCCCATAGCCCCCCCCCTCGCGTCGCGCAGCCCGTCGTTGCACACAGCCAAACTTCCATGCAGCTTGGCCCCGAGCCGTAGAGCGCCCACAAGGAGGCTTCCGAGAGAGCTGCGCACGCCGCCCCGTTCACGTCCCACAGCGCCACAACGCAGGCCACACCAGTCAACGCGAGCCACGGGGCAGCGATGCAGCACTCCGCAGCAGCGAGCCGCCGCCGCAGCTTGAATCGAGCGTCGGCCGTCATGCCCATCGACGACCCTCCGCTGCACAGCCCTGACAGGAGGAGCCTGGCCGATCGGAGGTCGACGATGGACAGCAGCAGCGTGAGCGCGACAACGCTTGACCGGGCCTTTCTCTCCCGAACAAACCGCCACCCCAGCACACCGCCATCTGCAGCAACCAGCGATGCAGCGATTGCCAGCCCGGGAGAGCTGCCCGCGCAGAGCCAGCAGCGACAGCAGCCGTCCAAAGAGGGAGCGGAGCAGCAGCGCCCCGCCATCACGGCCCCAGTTCGGCACAGCAGCGGCATCAGCACGCCAATCAGCAACAGGGCAGCAGTCCCAGGCCGCCCCAGCACAATCACCGATGCAATTGCAGCCAGCTGGCCGACCAGCACCAGGGCAGACCCCAGGCATCCGACCACATCCGAGAGACGCGCGTGCGGCGCTGACCCGGCGTGCTCACGGTCGGCTGCCGCGCAGCCGAAGCAACACGCGCCGCACCGCCCGCCGCCAACACTCTCAGCTGCCGTCGCCCCGACAGCCGCTTCCGCGGCTCCTCTCGTCTCGCCTTCGGTTGCCCTGCTGGCGCTCCCTGGCGCAGCCGGTGCGAGGCCGTGAGGGGGCTGCTTGTCACCAGCAAACTGGTCCTGCCCTCCGCCGCTCCGCAAGCCGACTGCACCCCCTCGGCCGCCATCGCCTCCGCCAGAACCGGGCTCGCCGCTCTGGGAGCCAGCCTCCGAGCCGGAATCGCCGCTCCATGAGCCTTCGCTCTGGGACTCGAGGCTGAAGTGGCCGGGGCCAGCCGCCGCCACTCCGCAGCTGCCACTCTCCGGCTCCGCAGTCCCCGCCGCGCGGGCCGCGCCTCCAGCTCGTCGCCCCCAGGTGTGCTGTGCCGGGTCGAATGTCGGAAGGGACACTGCGCCGCACGGGCTCACGGCGGGGCTTCCAGCCGCCCCCCTGGTCACTCGTGCGACACTGACCGTCTCCTGCCAGGTCCCCGCGCCGCCGATGGTTCTGTCAGTCGATCCGCCTTCTTCGTGGCTGGTCGGGACGGCGGAGCTGGGCGTCGGGGCTCGCAGCTGGCTCTGACTCGACAGCGACGAGACTTGGATTGAGCCTTCCAGCATCGTCCCGTCGGGGACGCGCCACCCGCTCCGCAGGGCTGAACGCCCGAGCGTCGCAGTCGAGGGGTTCGCGGCGGGGGTAATCAGGCCTCTCGCGGCACACCGATGCCCACAGCACCAGCAGCAGGCAGCGGCCGGAAGAACTACGCCCACGCTCCACAGCGCGGCCAGGGAACAGCCCCCGGGCGGTCTGGTGGTGGCGGTGCCTGCCAGGGGTGTCACAGCTCCGCCATCGCGACGCCGCAGCCCACCGCCTCCCCCGCTCCCCCGTGCCCGCTGCAGCCTTGAGGGGCTGCCCGCCGGCTGCAGCGCGCGCCTGGGACTGCCAGCCGTCTGAACGGGCGTGCCCGCGCAGCCAGCTCCGTCTCGCACCCCGTCGCCGCCGCCTGCGCCGCTGGAAGCTCCCCCCATGGGCTGCAGCAGCAGAGCCCCGCCCCTCTGTCTCCGCTCCACCGACTCCCACACAGAGCCGTGGGCCGCACAGTAGCTAAGCGACAACGCAACGTACGCCGCGACTGCGGCCGCAACGGGCAGCGTGAGCCACATCAGCGTCTCTTGCTTCAGGTCGCCGCACACGACTAGGGACGGGGCGCTGGCCGCGTGAAACGGTGCCCCGGTGGGAAACGGAGGGGCCCAGCCCGACACGAGGCCGTCAGTGATGCTTCTCAGCAGGAGGACGATGGAAGGGTCTGCGCCCGCTGCGCGCTCCCCCGCCTCCCTGCGCGTCTCGCTGCCGCAGGTGTACACGGGGAACACCGTCACGCTTGCCGGCGACACCGCTGCAAGCACTGTGAGCGGAGTGCTGAGCGTGGGCGCGAACCGTAAGCTGCTCGCCAGAGCCGCGGCAGCGAACGCCGCCGTGCTCATGGCTGGGCTGCCGGCCTCAGCCCAGGGGGCTGTCCCTGCTGCGTCTCGACGAGAAGACGAGGAAGCCGCTTCCGGATGAACTGGCGCCGCAGCGATTCCAATGTGCGTGCAGAGGCAGCTGCTGGTCACGCCCTGCCCATATGCCCCAATCAGGGCATCCCGGGAGGGTGACTTGCAGAGGGCGTCGGCGGTGAGCGAGGGGTCAAACCCCACGACAGTTTCGCGCACCTGGAGGGCGTGCTCTGCGGTCACAATCCCCTCCCTGGAGATGATGGCTCGGCTGCCTGTCGCGTTGTTCAGCCCAGCCAGGGTGACGACGTCTTGATGGAGTTGAAGCAGCAGGTGATCCAGCGCCAGCCTGTCGCTGAGAGCGGATTCAGCGTGCCTGAACGCAGGGTCCAGCGAGAGCCCCCCCAGACACGCCTGCACAACCATGGACTGGGGCACAGCGCGGCGGAGGGACACCTCAGTGGGGGCAGGGCGGCAGGCAAGTGACTGGCCGGTGGGCGGTCCTGCAGACTGGCCATGGCGGAAGCCGAAGGCATCTGGCCAACCAGAGCCAGGGAGCGGTCGCACTGCGGCGGGACGGGCCACTGGGAGGCCGCTTCGCCCCCGGTGGGCAGGCCGGCCCAAGCCTGCATCCTTCCACGGCGCGAACTGTGCCCAGCGCTCCAGACCCTCGCGAGTCCAAGGCAGGTCGTCAGTCCGCCCTGCGGCACCGATCACTCCAGCCCAGCCGATGGGGGAGGCCCAGGACACGGGAAGGGCAAGCCAGCTTGCAACTCCGTCGCCTGCGGCCCACACGCCCCGCTGCAGGGCGTCCTGCCCAGCAGCAGTGTCGGCAAGCTTGCACAGTCCTGCCGCGTCGTCCACGCTGCCCTGCAGCCACTGCGCCGCACGGCTCGCAGGGTCAGAGGGCGTCCCGCACAGGGCCGCGTGCAGGTCGACAGCCAACACGTCGCCGGGGTCGGCGCACGTGGCCTGGCAGACCGTGCGCCCGGCAAGAGCAAAGTTGCTCGTGTCGGCCAGGCGACACGCGAACAGCACTCCAGGAGCCCAGGTTGGCATGGCATCTGCAAGCGCGGCAGCCGGGGCGGTGTGGGCAAGCACCAGGCGATTCGCAAGCGTAAATGGCCGGTCCGAGAGGTAGAAGCCCAGGGTCGAGGCGGAGCCGCCCGACCCGGACCGCGTCACCCGCCCGGTCGGGCTCAGGGACGCGCGCGTTCCCCACACGAGCCGGCCGTCACTGAAGGAGGGTGGGAGTCGGCTGATGTTGTCGGCCTTGAGAGGCGGCTCTGTGATGGCCATCGCAAAATTGCACCCTTCTCGCGCAGCGGACGGCAAGAATGGCTCGCTGAGTCCCAGGGGAGTCTCGACAAAGCCCAAGCCGGTTCGCCTTGTGCACGTCTGCTCGAGAGTCACCCCGTCGATCCACACGCGCATGCTTCCAGCATCGAGGTTGTGAGGGAGCACCGCCATCACAACATGGTGCCAAGAGCGCAAGTAGGACTTCTCCAGGCGCAGGCTGCTGGCAGCGTGGCCGAACGCAGACAACACAGTGCCAGGAGACTTGATGGCGCTCCCATTCACCCGCGCGGCAACGTGAGCACGCGAATTCCTCTGGTCCACGCCCACGAGCAGGCACGCCAACGAGGACCAGCAGGATGATGCCGTGATGACCTCCACCTCCGACGACCCCATGGAAAACAGCCCAAACGCCGACACGCGAGCTGTAGGCCCTTGCCACCACATGGAGACCACGTAGGCTGATCCGTTCCCGAAGGCGGCGTCGCCTAGTACGTTGCTTCCGGAGGTGGGAGCGCCAAGCGGGGAGTTTGACCAAAGCGTGTCGCCTGCCACCACAACGCTGGGAAGCCCGTGGACCGCGGCCGCAGAGAGCGCGGTCAGCAACTGGGCCGAGTCCCAATGATACCCAAGCGCGCATGCCGACCTGCCACGATCTGCCCCCGGCGGCATCAGCGACGCGCTAGAGTTCGACCGGCGGCGTTGCCTGCTGGCCAGCCAGCCCGCTGGGACCGGAGCGCAGACGCTCCTGTTGCCCACAATGTCGTCGGCCACGAGCGAGGGGCTTGGCTTGCCACCGGTTCCCGAGAGCGGCTCCAGCACCGCGCCTGCTGCCCAGCCCGCGGCCGCGCCTTGCGTCTGAAAGGCTCGCTTGAGCGACTGCCAGCTGGCTGGCGGCGCCTGCTTCGCGAGGCCGCCGGCGCCGAGGCACGCGAGCGCCAGCACGGGCAGCCATGCCACGGACCCACGCCGCATCCCAGGCTGGCCCGCGAGGGAGGGGCGCTCCAGCGACGGGCAGGGAGGGGCGGGCAGCTCTCGCAAGGCTGTGCAGGGGAAAACGCCATGCCAATCGTGCCTGGCAGAGCCGCGCTGCGACTGCGCCGAGGCGTTGCGACGGCGCCAGCGCGTCGAGGGCCCGTCGGTCGGCGTCTGGGCGTTGCGACTCTGACGTTCGCCGAGGCCTCGTGTGCGCAGAACCCGGGGCTAGCTGGCTGTGGCGGAGGCGGGGCACCACTATTCCAGGGCAACCCACTCGTGGGGCGCTACAAGCATGCAGACATGCGCGGGCCAAGCATGCGGCGTGCATGCGAGCGTGCACCAGGCGCGCCAAAGGCTTGGAAGCCCATCGCTCTCCCGTCGACGAATGGCAGCCTCGCGGTTCGAGTCGCCTGGCAGAGCCCCATTAAAAAACCTGTCGAATTGGTCGCGTCGAACAGCGCTGCGTCAACTTGCCACAGCGCGCGCCTCCCGGCGGACCACCCGCCGCCTCTGGGGCTGACCCCGGCGCTGCTGAGTCGGGCCGTCAGCCGAACCTGCCCATGTGCACGCCCAGCGCGCGCGCGCCCAGCGCCTTGGCAGCGCTGGCAGCACTTGCGGTTTTGCTTGCCGAACCGTGCGCATCGACACCAAGCTCCAGCTCTGGGCACGGGCGAGCTTTGACTGCCTACCCCGACAGAGTAAGCCGCTGTGCCTTTGGTCACGAAATCCACGCTGCGCGGGCCACGTCGCGGAGCCGCCTTGCTCGGGTGGAGCCAAACGCCATGCTTCGGGTGCTCGTTTCGTCTGGTCCCCGCAGAGTTTCATCATCTCTGGGGCCCAATTTACTACTTCTAGAGCTTTGGTTGGCTTCGACGTCAAGGTGGGCCTCATGCATGGAGAGCCCGGCACTAGCTCTCGGCTGGGGTCCAGCGACGGCCAGAACCTTGACGTGATCTTGTTCTTCAACTGCTTCGTGTCCCTTTGAGCTGCTGATGTGCCGTTGCAATTGTCGCCCAGGTTGCTCTCAAGGACCGAAAGGAGTGGGAAAAAACGAAGCTACACACCGCCAGGTCCACGTCATCCACTTGCTGTGGCGGATGCAACACGCCCAACACGGCCCTCGTTTCTCCGGAGTTCCTCGAGGATGTGAACGATGACGGGCTGTTGCGATTCAAGTTCCCCGGTGACTCAACCTTCAATGTGCCTGCGGGGAACACCCTGATCATGACTCATGAAAGTAAGCTGGATGGTGCGGTGTGCCCAATCTCGGACATGGAGTGCACTGACCAGGTGACAGCTCGACACGCTGTCCACGTGGACACTAAATCGGACTTTGTTTTGGCGTGGACTTCGTACTACAAGCTTCAGCTTGCGCCCATCTGCGGGTCCAACGCTCCCCACCCGGCAGAGATTCGGCTGCTGACGTCGTTCGTCAAGGCTGCAGTGCCTATCACAACTCCGGCAAGCATTTCTGCGGTGTCGCTCCAAAGCGATATCGTTTTGACAAACGTCCGGAGCCCATCGATCGACGAAGAGCATTGGTGTGGCCACGAATGCCATGACATTCTCAACGACAACATTGCCCAGCTCCCGCTCCAGTCGACCCCTCAAGCCCGGTCGTTGTGCACCTTCAACGGCGAACAGAACTCAGTTACGTTCAAACCGCTCAGCAAGCTGTGTCCTGAATCGGCAGGCAAGCGACAAGCAGCAATTGTTTCCGTTCAAACACGGTCGGCCTTTCAACCAAACTCGGAGCTCGTGGGTATTCATGTTTTTCCCCCTATGCCGTCCTCCACGCCGTCCTCCACGGCCACGTCCACGCCGTCCTCCACGGCCACGTCCACGCCGTCCTCCACGGCCACGTCCACGCCGTCCTCCACGGCCACGTCCACGCCGTCCTCCACGGCCACGTCCACGCCGTCCTCCACGGCCACGTCCACGCCGTCCTCCACGGCCACGTCCACGCCGTCCTCCACGGCCACGTCCACGCCGTCCTCCACGGCCACGTCGACGCCGTCCTCCACGGCCACGTCCACGCCGTCCTCCACGGCCACGTCCACGCCGTCCTCCACGGCCACGTCGACGCCGTCCTCCACGGCCACGTCCACGCCGTCCTCCACGGCCACGTCCACGCCGTCCTCCACGGCCACGTCCACGCCGTCCTCCACGGCCACGTCCACGCCGTCCTCCACGGCCACGTCCACGCCGTCCTCCACGGCCACGTCGACGCCGTCCTCCACGGCCACGTCCACGCCGTCCTCCACGGCCACGTCCACGCCGTCCTCCACAGCCACGTCCACGCCGTCCTCCACGGCCACGTCGACGCCGTCCTCCACGGCCACGTCCACGCCGTCCTCCACGGCCACGTCCACGCCGTCCTCCACGGCCACGTCCACGCCGTCCTCCACGGCCACGTCCACGCCGTCCTCCACGGCCACGTCCACGCCGTCCTCCACAGCCACGTCCACGCCGTCCTCCACAGCCACGTCCACGCCGTCCTCCACGGCCACGTCGACGCCGTCCTCCACGGCCACGTCCACGCCGTCCTCCACGGCCACGTCCACGCCGTCCTCCACGGCCACGTCCACGCCGTCCTCCACGGCCACGTCCACGCCGTCCTCCACGGCCACGTCCACGCCGTCCTCCACAGCCACGTCCACGCCGTCCTCCACGGCCACGTCGACGCCGTCCTCCACGGCCACGTCGACGCCGTCCTCCACGGCCACGTCCACGCCGTCCTCCACGGCCACGTCCACGCCGTCCTCCGCGCCGTCATTGACGCCGTCGTCGACTGCCACAGAGACGACAAGCAATGCGGGACAAAGTTCACTTGAGGCATTGTCGTGCCGGTCTCTCTTCCCATCCTCAGGTGCAACTGTCACGTGTAGCAGCAATAGCCAAGGCCCTTGGCCCAACGGTGCTGAATGCCATATGACGTGTGGCCAGCAGGGCGTGGTTGGCCCAAGACCTATAATTTTGAAGCTATCCCCGAGCGTTGAGGAGGTATGGACTGTATTGCCGGAACAGGTGCCCACGAGAGTTGCCGTCGCCTCCAGCGAGAGTTCGGGGCCATTGGCGGCAGTGGGGCGCCTGGACACACGAATGCGGTGTTCGTCAGGCAAGTGGTTTTCTCAGCCAAACGGAGGGGCATGGCAAGAACTGACTGATCCCGAAGTCAGCAGCTCTTTTGTTGCGTGCACTGTCATGGACCCGCAGCCTCCACTTCGCCCTGCCGTCCAGTCTTGCAGCACTCTTGCAACCATCGACGTCCTGGTTCCCCTCGGCGTGCGTTTCCGCCACGCTCCTTCAGGCAGCTCTGCTGCTGCCGCAACGCGTGCAGGCAACATGTCGGCGAGCTGTCGAGGCCAAACTCCCCCAAACTGGTGGGCAGGTATCGGCGCCTGGTTTCCGACCCAGGTGCTTCTGTTCATCCATCGATCTCCCTCATCCACACTTCAATCTGCCCTGGGCGCCGTGGTTGTCAATTCAACATCAATGTCTGGGACTCTCCTTGCCAGCGTCGGCATCGACCCTGACGTTGGGGAGGCAACTGCGCTTGAAGTTTCAAGGCACGTGGCCAGCCGGACATCGGCCCACCTTTCTGTTAGCCGCGATTCAACAGCCGAAGCGACCGCCTGGCCAGATTGCGCTGGCTCGCTTGTTGCAGCAGCCGGCCATTCGTCGCTGAGGGTGAAACTTCAAATTGAGCTGAGCAGCGAGTGGCTTGATCAGCCGTTCACCGTGGTCGCGGCTGCCGGTGCAGGCAGCGCACAATCAGAGGTCAGGGCCCTAGCCTTCGGCATGCAGAGCTCAGAGTTCGTGGCAACGTCGTGGTCTTGTCGCCAGCTGCCGTTCAACGTTGTTGCGCCGCATGCGTTGAAGTCAGGATCCGCCGTCGTTCAGAGCTCGGCTTCATCCTCCCGGCTTGCGATTGGGTCAGCCTCTCCCAACGCAGAAATGCAGTTTGCGCTTCCGAGCCCGCCGGCGGCAGGCGAGACTCTTGTTGTTGGGTGCCAGTCGACCGTATCATCATTGCGCTTCGATCACTCTCGCGCGGCGATTGACGCAGACCTGTTTGCAGCGGGGGGGCAACTCCACGTCTCTGCGTCGCTCGACTCCAGTGAGGACAGTACCGTCACGGAGGGTGACGTTCTTTGCAGCTTCACTTCCACCTCGGCCTCGCTTGCTACCGCCGCTGCAACGCTGCAGGAAGCCCAGAGTGCCATGAGCAGCAGCCAAGCTCGACCCGGGAAGCGAGGCCTTCACAGGAAGCTCTCGAGTGCCTTCCCGGAACCACCCCCAGGCGCCCGGTTCGCGACGTTGCAGCCGGTGTCTGTTCTCGTGCGGCTGGTGCCGACTTTGCTGCCTCGAGTGCGAGATGTGCTTGTTCGCCAAGAGGGCGAAGCACTGGGAAACACTTCCAGCTGGCGCTCTTCGGCTCTGTCGCAGGTGCGCGTGCTGCTGAATCCTTCAACGGCGCTGCCGTCGGCGATCGCGATTGCAAGCCTCTTAGGGCCAGTTTGGGAGACGGCCACGAGCGAAACCGCAGGGCTGCCCCAGACAGACGGGGTCCAGCTGGCTTCCAGCGGCTCCAGCGAGATCATCATGCTGATGCGCCCAGGCTCCTTCTGCTTGGGCGCTGCGACTCGCGTGTTGGTCGGTGCGGCTGAAGGAGTCCCACTCGAAGTAGCCCCCGACGGCTCTGCCATGCGCTTGCGGCTGCCAAAGCAGGCGGAGGCCTGCAACTCGTCTAGGTCTGGCGCCTGGGGCTTGGGCGGCTCGTGGGTTGAGCTGCGCTTGCAATCGCAGTCAGAAGAGTGTGGGTGGCAAGGCATCACCATTCTTCCCGACGGGCGAAGCCTTGGAGACGTGCAGTGGACTGCAAGCGTCGCTCGCGAGTCCCGGATCCAGCCGCTGTGCCAACAGGCAGCGCAACGCCTCGATCTCGTCGCAGATGGGGGCAAAGTCACCCTTTGCCTTGTCGGGGTCGAGCCGTCGCGGCTCCGCAAGGGCGGCTACGAAATTGACCTTAGCGACGCACAATCGGATCTGCTGCCTCAGGCGGTTGTGGACGCCGGGTACGAATGGTCAACTGACCCTCAAGCGCGGACCCTGCGACTGGCAAGCGGCGCGCCTCTGGCTCAGGCGCTGGCCGTCTACTTTGTTGACCAATGCGAAGGGTTCGAGCCCCCTGGGCAGGCATGCGTGGATGGCACTGCCACGCTTGACTGCGCCCACGGTACCGGAGACGCTTGTCGCTCCTGCTCATCGTTGTGCCCGGCTAGAAAGCCGGGGTGCGGCGTGTGTCCAGGGGGCTTCCGCGTCTGGCCGGCCGCAGGCTTCTGGGTGCGCAGCGAGGCAGCTCGAGTTGTGGCTCAATGCGCGCCGCCCGCCGAGCGCCGGTGCCTTGGATGGGACGTATCTAAGGCAGTCAGCCGGTGCGGCCAGGGGTTCATGGGCGACGCCTGCTCATTGTGCTCCGCAGGCTATTTCCCCGACGCCGTCGAGGGCTGCGCTGTGTGCCCACCCGGCTCGCCACTGGAGCTGCTGCTGACCCCCTTGGCCCTGTATGGCGGGCTCGCATTCGGACTTGCGTTTGGCTCCATGTTGCTGTTCGGGACCTTGCAGTGCGCCGCTTCGGACGCGGATCGTCAGGAGGCGCTGGTGCGGTCGAGAACTGCGGAGCACTTGGATCGTGGAGACCCTCCCTGGCGTGCGCGCCGGGCAGCTGAAGCAGAAGTTGCGACCAAGATTCGGGCCCAGGGCTCGGTGCCAAGAGTCGCGTGCGCCAGGTCGATGGCCGGACGGGCGGCTGGGCGTGCAGCGCAGCTCGGCCTCTGGTCAGTGCTGAGCCTCCAGACTCTCGTGCAAGTGTCACGATCGTTGGCAAAAGGTGTCCCCGACGTGGTGGCTCGCGCGTTTTCCACGCTTTCGATCTTCGAGCTGTCGCCATCCGTTGCTGTCCACCCGCGGTGTCTGTCTCTGCCGGAACTGACAGTTGAGTCTTCCATTCTCATTGCAGTGCTGTCGCTGACTGCCGTGGTTGCACTGCTCGCCCTGGCAGTGAGCTGCGAGCCCCGCCCAGAGTCGGGCGCTCGCATCATGCCGTCCACAGCAGCAAGCATGCTGCCGCGCGTCTTCGCTGCAGCCTCCGTATCCTATGTGCTGGGAGTAAACACGATTGTGGCAGTTCTCCACTGCATCCCCGACACGACTGTGTCGGGAAGCGACTGGACCGTCATGGCTTCCAATCCTTACATCCGTTGCGGATCGGCAGAGCACGCGCGGGCTTGGTTGCTTGCCGTCCCGGCCGCAGTCTGCGTCGCGTTCGGGCTTCCCGTGGGTACATGGCTCTTCGTCAGACAGCGATCTGCGTGGCTTCTGACTCTGGGCATCACCACAGCCGGGGCCAGCGGCCCGCGTATCGCTGTCGGGCAACAGGCCGGCCAATTGGATCAAGCCTCCGCAAAGCTGCCAGCACCAGAGCGCCGACCAAGCCGGCCGAGAAAATTGCAGGACTCCATCGGTCGCCCCAAAGCACCCGCTGCCGGCGCAATCAGAGCTAGGAGGCTGCGCCGCGGCAGCCAAGGCGGGCGTGCAAGGAGCACAGGCCCGCACGGCGCCGGCTTCGGCAGTGCTTCCGTGTCCTGCACGACAACAAGGCGGTCACAGTCCGCATTGCCGAAGCGCTTTCCTAGCCGTTGCGTTGCACAGACTAGCTTGTCATCCACGGGCCAGCCAGTGAAGCCAGCTGAGCCACCCCCGCCCGAGGAAGAAAAGCTGGTTCTTGTGCGAAACCCGATGCTCGACGCTCGCCCAATGCGGGCACAGCAGCGGCGGTCTGCGAGGAGCTCTCCCTCGCCTGCTCGCCGCGCACGGACCAGGCACCTCAACGACGGCTGCTGTTGCAATCGCCACTCATTTCCAAGCTGCTTGGTTCGGAGAAAGCTATCCCCAAGCCGTCTTCAGGCCCCAAAGCTCCTCGCCGCAAACACGCGGAGTGCCGGTGACTCAACCAAGCCAGCCCAATCCATCGACAACAGCAACTTTGTCCGAGGCGACGCCGCAATAGCGTCCTGCGTCGCCCGTGATTTCCGCCCGTCACGAGCGTGGCACATCCCTGCAGGGCAGTTGGCGTTGCTGGCTATCGGCTGCAGCAGCGAGGTTCTCGTGGCATCGCCCAACCGCACGCTGCTGACCGTTTTGATTGGCAGTGCAGTCACAACGTTGGTGTGCTGCATAATGGCGGTCATCGTGACGCTGGACCAGCCCTACGCCTTAGGGCACTCCTGGAAGCGTTGGCTTCGAGTGCTCACGCTGCTGCTCACTGCAGTGACGGCGTGGCTGAACCTGACGCAGCTGGCCGCTTCTGGAATGCTGGCCAGCCCGGAGCAAGCGACAGTCCTCGTGGATCCAGACGCGGCGCGAGCTTTCGTCGGCCCTCTCGCGTTCACAGCGTTTGGAATGAGCGCCCTGCTTCTCGTCGCGATGGCGGGCGCTGTGTTTGGAGGGCTTGGTCGCGAAACAGCTGTGGCCATTGCATGCGAGCGCTGTGCCGCCAGGGCCTGCAGACCTCCAGAGGTTGCCCACGCTCCCGTTGCAAAGCCCTTTGGACGCGCGATCGCGTCCGGGCCATCGCAAGATATACCGAGCCTCAGGAGGAGTCTGCAGGCTGGAAGGGTTTCTCCGCTCATCACGGCGCGACGCCAAAGCCAGCCTCATCTTGCGGCGGCGCAGTTTGAGGGGCTGGCGCCCTTGGACGCGCTCGACAAGCCTGTCGGCTTGCTGAGCCCGACAGGGTTTGCAAGGGACATTGACTGCCGTCGCGACCGCAACCACGGAGGGGCCGCCATGACTCGAGTTCGAGCGAATCGCCATGAGTGAAAAGACATGGTGTTGGAGCTGGGGCCCATTCATCAAACACATTGTGCCTGCTTTGTCGAGAGAGTGCTTCTCGATGCATTGCGCTCGCTTCGGACGATTTTCGTGCTTGAACGTACCGGTTCGATCACGGCGCAGCGAGACTGAGTGAATGACTGCCCCGTTCCCAAGGCTGGCGAGGCCCTCGGCCGGGCTGCTCAAGCGAATTTGCACTCGCGCGAACACACAACATGCAGATCCGGTACAAAAGCTCATCTAGCCGGCGTCTTCGCGTCCGCTGCCAGACGAGTCGTGAACGGCGGTGGAGGGGTCCACCGGGCCTGGCGGCCCCGCGGCCCAGTTGTTTGCCTCCATGACGCACGCAAAAGCCCCTTGAGCTTTCCGCCATTCGTCGTACTCGTCCTGGGTCTGGAAGCCGTAGCGGGCCAGGAACAGCTGCTGGTGCTGCTGGGCCATCATGCCATCGTTTTGATCAGCGCTGCGGGTGCCTCTGGTTCCCCTAGTCTTGTGCGCGATGAACGAAGACTGCACGGCAATTGCTTGCCAGTGCGGGTCGACCAGCACGCGGTGGTAAAAGTCAATGTCCTCGCTGCTGTGGGGCGAGAACATTGCGTCATAGTACCCGATGGACGAAATCATCTTGGTCGAGAGCAGCCAGGGGTGGAGCGGCAGCGCATTCCGGTGAACCCTGCGCTCGCGAATCGGCGCTGCAACGCTCTCAAAGTCCTCTGGCCCCATCGCATCGAAATCTGGGTGCCGCAGCTGGCACGGCATGGCCACGCCAGCGAGCGGGAATTGGTCCACGGCCTCGAAGAGCGGCCTTGCCCACTGCGAGAGGAAGAGCATGTCGTCGTGAGCCTCCAGCACGCGCGAGAAGGAGCCGGATTGCATCACCTGCGCCATGATCGCGAGGCGTGGAGCGGTGATCCCGGCATTTTCGCCGTTTGACCCGTACAGCACCACCGTTGGCCAGGTCAGCGCCATAGTGGACCGCGCAAAGGCTGCGGCCGGTGATGCCGGCTCGTTCAGGAACACAAAGGCCGTCAGCTCCGGCACCTGCGACCACAAGCCTTGAAGCTCGAGATCCAATGCGTCCTCCGCCCAGGGGTGGGCCCTCACGGGGGACCACAGCGCGTCAGATGAAGTGAGGGACGACCACATCTCTCGGAGCATTGCGTCGTTGTGATCGACGACGAGGCTGATGGCCACACGCTCCACGAAGTCGCGTGACCGGGCGGCCAGCAGCGGCCGCAGCGGCCGCATTGGCTGCCGGATGACGTCATCGATGGCCCGGAAGCGCATTTCCGACCAGACGAGCTGCGCCTGCTGCTCGGCCGACAAGCGGTGGTGCTTGGCGGGCAGGCGCCGCCGGTGGCCCAGCACGAGGCTCAAGTCGAGCAGCAGCGTGGAGGCGTGACCGACGCGGTAGACTGCGCTGCCGGCGCAGTGGGCGCGGGCCCTGGCGTCGGACGCAGCGGCCGAGGCCAGAAGCTTGAGCCGCTCGCGCCTGGGACGGGACACGATGGCGCGCTGCGCCTCGCGCAGGCCGATGAGGAACTTGCGGCAGGCCCCCGAGTTCGCGTCCGTGGCCTCGATGGAAGCGGGGAAGAGCCGCGAGGGGTCGAAGGGGTCCCAGGCAATCGACAGACCCACCTTGACGCGCGCCATCAGCGGGCTGGCCGGGACGTTGGTGTTGAGCGCATGGTCGTTGTGGTGGCAGTGGGAAGTGTTCCAGGCCACAGCGTGGCGGGCCAGCCACAGGTCCTTCGTCGCCTGGTTGGCGAGCGCTCGGAGAGTCTCGCCGTCCACGGTGGTGATGGCGTGCTGACCCGCCTCCAGTGGCACCACCCAGTCAGCCCCCAGCATGGCTGCAGTCTCATACCCAACCTGCCACACGGTGCCAGCCCCTCCAGTCGCCGTGGCTGCGCCCGCATCAGCCTCGTCCGCCGCCCCCCCTTCCTCCTCCGCAGTGTCATCGCTGTGCTCCTCGTCGGCGAGTTCTTCGCGCTGGGCTCTGCCCCGTGGCAGTCGCCCAGCGGCCGCACTGCCACCGACTCTCTCTGCGTCGTCCTCCTCCGCCGCCCCCACTGCCTCCTCCTCTTCCTCCTCCTCCTCCTCCTCACGCGCCTCGGGATCCGCTGCCGGATCTGCAGCAAGCCCCTCCTCGATGTCGTCAACATCGCGGCTGTGTCCCCCATCGTCGCCACGACCGGCAGGGCCATTCCCGCCGTGTCGAGCGGAGCCACGTTGTGCCCCGCCCGCCTGCAAGTCATGCTCAGTCGAAGTGCCGACGGCTCTCTCTGCTCCAGCACGGGTGGCGCCGAGCGCCCGCGCTCGCGGCGCTGAGAGGCCGCTCCTAGCTGCTGCCTCGGGCAATTCGTGTCCTGCGCCGCTGGGTACGTGACGCGACGCATCTGCCGCAGCGGTCGATTGCGAGGCAGCGTGCAGAGTTCGAGCGCCGGCCGGCGACGGCGCCTTGGAGGCTGCGTTCGAAGAGGCCTTAGGCTTGGTGGCGGGCGACCGCGCCGGCTTGGGCGCGGCCAGGTCAGCTGACCGGCCCCGCAGCTCCGACGCCAAGGCTGTATCGATCACGGTCACTGGTACCCGCTCGGCAACGAAGGCCGCGAGCGCGTCCGTTGCCGCCTCGGCTGGGGCGCCGTCTGCCAGCACCACCACGCCGTCCACCGCCCCGGCGAGATCACGGGCTGTCTGGCCAGCTAGCATGCCCGACAGCCCCGTGGGAAGCCGCAGCACGGCCACCACTCGGTTCGAGTGCACCTTGCGAGGAGACGCCTCGTGCGGGTCTGACACGGCCAGCTGACCGAACCCGATGGCGCAGTCGAGCACCATCACCCGGGGCAGCACGGACGTCCCGTCGCTGGCAGAGCTGGACCCGGCAGGGCTGGCTGCCCACGCAGCAAAGTCGACGATGCTGCCGGCAGAGCCCACCCCGCTGGCGGGGCCTGCGTCTGCGTACGCTGCCGCCGCTCCCGGCAAGCCCCAAGCCACCATGAGGGCGCAGCTGAACGGGGCGGTGCCGGGGATGGGGTGCTCCCAGTCGGAGCGAAGCGTTGCCATGTCAGCAGTGCCAGTGACCCGCACGCACGCTCTGTGCCTGCCGCTGGCCCACACGGCCGGTCCGTTGGGCGTTGCTCGCCGCCCACCTTTCCCCGCGGCTCCGCCCACTCCACCCGACGTTGGGTCCGACCGCGGGCGGAAGGCAGCGCCGCCCTTCCCGTCCGTTGCCGCACCCGGCCACGGCTCCGCCGCCCAGTCGCCCTCAGCGCAGTCGATGACTGAGGCCGTTTCCGGCTTGGCCCGAACCACCCAGACGCCCCTTGCGTTGGCTGGGGCTACGACGTCGAAGGAAGCCTGCAGCCCGCTTTGAAGAGTGGTCGGGGCCAGAAGCGTCGGCGCAAAGAGAAGCGCAGTGGCAGCGCGACGGAAGGACAGCCGCGAGGCGCACGACCCGCCCACCACCGGGTTCAGCCGCCAGCTGGACAGCCGCAGCGACCCACAGACGGTCACAACCAAGTCAGCCGCCGCCCGTGCCTCGCCCAGCACCATCGCGCGGAGCGACTCCACAAGCAAGCGACGCTGCAGAGCTCTTCCGGCAGAGCCGGATAGATGGGCCAGCTGCAGCGACAGCGCTGGCAAGAGTCCGTCGGTGTACAGCACCCTGGGCGTCGGCAGAGCCGCTGTGGGCTGCGCCCGCATGACGACGGAGGCCCTGGACACGAAGTGCGCGCAAGGCAGAGCCGACGCCGATCGGCCAGGCGTGGGGCCCTTCCTTGGCCCCTTGAGGTACTTGTTGAGGGTCACGGGGTCGTGGGAGCCCCCTCGGCGGAACGGGTCACCGACTCTCCGCGGCGGCTGATGCTGCAGAAGCGAGCCCCACGGGTCGGATCCGCGCCCGAGGTCGACCACGACCGCGCCGCCGAAGCGCGTGATGGACTCAAGGCTGGTCTCAAGCGACACCATGACCGGGTCACGCACTGGGGCGGCCGGGACGGCCCGAGCAGAGCCTGAACCAGTGCCGGTCGACGTCTTCGGCGGTGCACCGGACGACGTCGGCGCTGACGGGCCGCCGGCGCCGCTCTCAGCGTGGCCTCCGGCCGGATGCGACCCGCCATCCGAAGCGCCTTGCATGCCGGCGTGGCCGCTTGCCGAATCAGCTGACCGCGCTCTGAGCTCCGACCGCAGGCCGTGGACGGACACGCACTCGCTCGCCACGCTGTCGAGCCCGAGAGAGAGGAGGTGCGCAGGAAGCGACGGCGGAATGATGACCCGGGGCCGGACAAACACAATGCCGGCGCAGAGAGGGTCCGCCACGCAGGCGTCACCGGCCACCTCGCGAACACCCTCCCACACCGCAGGGGACCGGGCGCGCCACTCCAGCGACAGGCCGGGCTCCTCCACGGAAGCCCCCGCTGAACGCGGGCCAGCAGAGCTCTGGTCCGCACCAGGGTTCGCGCCGCCAACGCCAACGCCGCCGCCGCCGCCGCCGCGGGAGGCAGAGGCCGGGGGGGCACTTCCGCGGCCGCCCCTCACCCCTCCACCAGAGCCAGCACCGGCACTGGCGTCGGCACTGGTACCGGTACCGGCATCGGAACCGGCCCCAAACCGCAGGCCGGAGCGCCTGGATGTGGCTTCCTCGCCGGGTGATGGCCCTCCTTCGGCAGAGCTTGAAGTGCTGCTCAGCCTTCTTGCCGTCGATCCTTGCGGATCCTTCCGCTTGTCGCGGTGCTGCTGGTGCACCGGCGCGGGCACGGTGCGGGCAACCGGGGTCACTTCCCGAACCCCCACCGGAAAATCTGCGCTCCGCACCAGATTCGCCAGCTCTACCGGAGGGATCCGGACCCCGGGGCGGTGAAGCAGAAGCAGCGACACCTTGGCCCCTGTGCTGTCCCCAAGACGCGCCAGCGATTCGAATGTCACTCGGATGTGATCGGCGGACCCCTCCACCAGCGCCGCCACCAGGACCCGCTGCTGAGAGACGCCGAGCAAGAGCGGCAGCTTCGCCGTCACGCTGGCCTGCGTAGCCTCAGAAGGAGCCGTCTCAGGCGAGAGAGCGCGACGCGCCGTCTCCGGCTCGCGCCAGACGCTGCCGGCACTGCCCTCGGCTGCTGGCGCCTCTGGAGCCTCATCCGCTGCTGACGACGCCTGGGCCGCAGATTGGTCCCCCGCCACGTGTTCCGCGCCGGCAGGACCGGGAAGTCCTTCCGATGGCCGCGGAGCCGCAGCGGCAAGACGTCGCTCGCCGCCGGGCGACGCACCCGGCTCCTCTGCCCGTGGCAGAGAGGGCGCTGCTGGGGCCACAGCCGAGGCTGTGACAGTGGTGGCGGCGTCAGTCGAGTGAACCACCGATACCAGCTGCAGGACCCCGCACGCGAAACCGCAGGAAGGGGCCTCCATCGCCGCGTCTCGCTCGATTGACACGAGGGACGCGACCGCCGAAGCGCCCGCCACGCGCGTGGCCACCTCCGCAGCGCTGATGGACTCGTGGTAGACTACGAGGTGAGCGGGTACCGGCAGCGGTTTCGGGTTGCTGACGTCCCAGTCCACCGCGCGAAACCGCATGTGGGACTCGAACAAGAACTGTTCCCGCGAGACATGCCCGCTTTGCTCGCTCGCCTCGGCGGTTTCGTGGCTCTGCCGGGGTGAGCGCCGGAGCAGGACGCGCACGGCAAGGCCCAGCCGCAGGGCCGCTGCGACCACGCCGCCAGCGGCAGACGACTTGCCCAGAAGCCGGCGCAGCTCCTGACCGCTGGGGCGACCGGTCACTGCGGGAAGCAGCACCTCCATCTGCGGGAGGGCCAGCGGCACGCCTCGCGCTGCGTCGGCCCCCAGCCACCGGAGCGGAGGCTCCGTGAGCCCGACCGTCAGAGACGCTCTCGTGAAGGGGTCCGATTCGGACAACTGCTGTTCCGTGCTTTCGGGCAGAGCCAGCGGTTGGAAGACATCGGTGTCGCCTGCAGGCGGGCTCTCGGAGCCTGGGGTAGCGGCCTGCTTGCCGCGCGAGCCACCGGCGCGCGAGGCAGCTTCCGGGCCAGGGGTGGCGAGCGTTGGAGGAGAGTCGGCCTCAGCGAGAAGGGTTCGCGGGGGTGACCCCGCGCCAGTCATTCCACCGGCGCGCACCGGCCCCGACCCGCCTCCACCTGAGCCAGCAGCCAGCGCGCCGGTCAGCGCGCCGTGGCTGGCAGGAGCGGTGCCAGCGCCGCCTGCCGCCACGTCACTGGAGCTGGTGCCGGCTGCAGCGTGCGTGGCGGAGGTGACGTCGCTGCCGCGCCCGCTTGCGCCGCCGCTGCCAGCAAGGTCGCCACCGCCGCTCGTTGTGGTCACGGACCCAACAGCACCTGGCAGAGCCCAGTCGCCCCTTGCAGCCGCGGCGGCGGCGGCCCCGCTGCTGCCAGCGGGCCAGCTCTCTGGCAAGCCCGCCGATGTCGGGCCGGCCCGGCCCCGCTGACGTCCAGTATGGTGAAACCGCTGGGGCCACACGGGCAGAGTGCCGGCGCCAGTGGCGCCTCCTGCGTCGCTCCCAGTCGCCGCGGCGCCCAGGCCAGCTCCTGCTGCAGCGCCTCCTCCTGCTCCGGCCCCGGCGGCTGCCCCCGCCCCTGCTCCTGCTCCGTGCGCTGCTGTTTGAGTTGCAGATTGGCCCGCGGATGAGCTTGACGGCTCAGCCGAGGCGGAAGCCTTGTCCAGCAGCCTGACCCACCTCCGCTTCCAGGCGCTTCGAGAGAGCGCTCTGCCAGACAGCTTCGCCTCGGCTTGCATCTTGCGCAGCTCTGCCATTGGCAGCGCCATGGCGTGAAAGGCATCGTTGAGCGACGCCAGCTGAACGCTGCTGGCGGGTGCGCTGTGGTCGTGCGGCGTAGCGGCCGGACGCTGCGCCGTGCAGTGGGGCGCCGGTGCTCCACGCGTTGCCAGGGCTCGAGACGGCAGCAGAGCCGCCTGGAGCCCGCCGGCGATCGGGGGCGATCCCTCGCGCCCGGGTCCACGGCTCTGCAGGTGCCGAAGACCGGAGGAAACCCCTCCGGGAGGGCCAGCGCTGGAAGAGGCATGTCCTGTTGGGCCCTGCGTTCCGGTCCGTCGCGGCTCAGCGATGACCCAGCCAGTGAGCCCTGGAATCACGATGGACATTGCTGCGCCCGCTGATGCCGGGGTGACCACCGCGCATCCCAAAGCCATCGCCCGCACAGCCACGCTGTCCGGGCCAGACGCCCACTGCGCTGGCGCAACGAGAACGTCGACGCCTTGCAGAGCCGAGTGCAGAGCCGCGTCACCGGGGCCCAGGCGGACGACCGACACTCGACTTGCGGCGTCGCCCCCGAGGCGCCAGGCCTCCGCTTGCGTTGTCACGCGCCGCTCCGTGCTGGCGTCTGACCCCGCGTCTGACCCCACCAGCCACGTCACCCGCAGCTTGGGCAGGTCCTCAAGCGCCCGCTCGACCGCCGACAAGGACGGCTCGCCTGAGAGCAAGCCTGCTCTCGATCCTTCCAAAAGCGGCGACGTCAGCATTGAGTTGTCCGGCGACTTGCGCAGTTTCGTGGACGGGGCAGCTGAGCGCCCGGACGCGGCCGAGGACGACGTTGTTCTGGGCGCAGCGGGGCCCCAAGGGGACTGGCCTGGGACCCCCAGGCGCCGACCGCCGTGCGGGGCGCTGCCAGACCCGCTGCGCGGCAGGACGTCGTCATCGTGGTCGCCTGCAGCGCTGCGAGAGGCCCAGGCGCTGCCCTGCGGTGTGGCGGCGGAGCCGAGAAGCGACGCGCTCGCGCCCCGGCCAGCCGAGCTGCCACCGGCCGCGCTGTGAGCAGTGCCTTGAGGGAAGCCGCCCAGGGCGTGGGTGCCCCATGCCGGCTGCACTGTGCTCAGCAAGCGGCCGTGGCCAGAGGCAAGGCGGTCGGCCGTCCGCCGCGGCGTCGGCAGTCGATCCAGCATCGCTGGCAGCGCCACGTGGAGCTCAAAGTCCACGCCGGCGACCCCCGCAGGCGCCTCGGACGAGCCAGGCACTGCTTCTGCGTCGTCGTGGGCCGCGGGGGTCTGGCTGGCCGAGGACGTCGGCGGGGCCTGCGCGAGCGGCACCACGTCCACCATCACGCCGGCATCGTTGAGCGACTCCGCGACCAGCGGCGATTGCGGGAATCGCTCGTCCACTACCAAGGCCTGGAAGCTCGTCAGAGCCTTCTTGAGGGTGGCAGGCAGACGGCCACCACCGCTGGCAGCACCAGCCACTCCTGCAGGCGTGGCGGCACCTGCGGCCGGCGGAGCAGATGGCGCTGCGCCCTGCTGCCCCAGGGGCGACGCGCTGGCCTCAAACGCCCACCAGCTCCTCCCACGGACCGTGCCTGCCTCTGCGTATCTCGCTTGGTCGATGGTCGACCATGCTGAAGGGGCCCATCTCGCGTCCATCACGCCAATGGCTGGCGCCAGCGGGCGCCTTTGCCACTGCGGCGCCGACAGCGCAGCGCCGGCACCGCTCCCAGCGAGCGTGCCGGAGCCGCTGGCGCCACCGGACTCAGCGCCAGTCCCCGCGCTCGTGCCGGCAGGGCCATCCTCGTGCGACGAACGCGCGAGCGATCGTCCAGCAGCTGGACCCGGTCCGGCAGCAGCAGCAGCAGCAGACTCCCCCACTGCGACGGCCCTGCCGGGATCGCTCCCCCTCTTGCTCAACACGGAGCCACCGCTGGCTTGATCTGAGCCGCTCGCTTCGGCCTCTGCCTCCGCAAGCCAAAATGGTGCGTATATATGCGCGCGCGAAATGTTGCCAACCAGGCGTGAGCGCATCAGGTGCCAGCCGGCAGCGCCCCCGCGAGGCCCGCAGCCGGACAGACGCCCACTGCAAGTCGCGGCAGAGCCCGCCGCACGGACAGCGGCAGAGCTCGAGGGGGACGTCGTTGACGGTGATGACCGTGACGCCGCAGCCTCAACAGCTGACTGCAGCGGCTGCCCGCCAAGCCGTCGACCCGGCCCCAGTCCAATGACATCGGCCTCCAACGGGCACCCGAGGCCAGCTGCGGCGCCGCTGCCAGCGCTACATCTCCCGCCTGACACCAGCCGCCCCACCCCGCTCAATCGCTCTGCGTCAAGGACCGCAACTCTCAGGTTGAGAGACGCTGCTGCCACCACCAGCTCTGCCATACCACTGGGCAGAGCCGATGCATCGGGTCCGGATGGATCGTGGGGGAGCCCTGGCGTGTGGACAGTCACGGTGCGACTGACGTCGGCGTGGCCAGATCCTGCCGGACTTGACGCCCAGAGCTTCAAGAACGGCAGAGCAGCGAGCGTTGCCCCCAGCCGGGCAGGCGGCAGGGCCGCATCGTGCGCGCGCGGCGGCGAAACAATTTGCCGGGCGGCGTGAAGCACGGCGGAGATTTGTTCCACCGTGGCATCGCCAGCCGCAGGTGGCCCCTCTCGGCCCTGCAGCGCTGCGCTGGAAGGATCCCGGCCAGGCCTCACTCCAGCCCCTGATCCCTCCAAATTGTCGCGGCGTGGCCCCTCGCTGGCACCGCTCCTCCTTCCATCCGCCCCTTCCAGCGCTTCCTGGGCCGCGCCTGCCTCATGCGCCTTCAACCGCAGCGCCGCCCCCGCATCGGGGTCTGTCCTGGGGTCTGGCTCCGCCCCCGCCCTGCCCCCCGCCCTAGCCCCCGCCCTAGCCTCCGCCTCGGCTACCGCCTCCTCGCTGAGCGTGGCCGCTGCCTCCAGCCTGACATCCGCCTTAGCCTCCGCCTCGCTCCCCGGGGGCATGAACGCCTTCAGAGACTCAACCTCTTCATGCGAAACCGCTGCCACTCTTGCAGCCCGATCGCGAAGCTCTGTTGGCAAGACGTCGACAGTCAAGTCGCTCAGCGTGATGAGGGACGCGAGCGACCCGACGTCGGCCCATGCCGGGAGCGTCAGCCCTGCCGCCTGAAAAGCATCCAGGTCCAGCCACAGAGCAGACTCCGGCAGAGCGGCCGCGTAAGCCCTGGCCAGGGCGAGGTGCGAAGCCAGGATCAGCGGCCTCCGCGCAGACAGGGCGCGTACGGCGACGCTGCATGGCCCGGCGTCGACCACGCCCTGCGCGGCGAACCTGGGGGTCCAATCCCTCCAGTTCTGCGTCGGCCGAACGATTGGCCGCCCGCCGGACATCGCCGCTTCGGCAACTTTTTGCAAGAAGTGCCTGTCCCTGTCGGCAGAGCCATCGAGCTCTTCGCGCTGCCTGCCCGGTGAGAGGAGGCTGAGCCCGGCGGAGAAGAGCTTCAAAGCCTGCTCCGCGAGGCTCAGCGGCTTATCGGGCGAATCTGCCGACTGGTCTGGGGATGCGAGGTCGCTTCCCCCGTGCCCAGACCACTGGTCCATCCAGCTGCGCGGGGAGTCCTCGCTGCCGCCAGCCGGCTTGCCGCCCGGGCCGCCACCCACGCCGGAGCCTTCAGCGGCTGCGGTCCCGTGCTCGCTATGCTGCTGCTGCTTCTGCTGCTGCTGGTCGCTTCGCTGCTGTGTGGCAGCCGCCACGGGCGGCCCGTCGTGCTGGCAGTGCGCGACCGTGGCTCCCCGCAGCGCCAGCGCCGACGCAAGGTGGGCCCCGCGGACATCCGAAGTGAAGTTATCCTGCGACACCCGCAGGAGGATGTGACCGCCGAGGGAGGCTCCTGCGGCGAGAAGGCCGGACAGTTGCATGACCTGCGGAGGCTCCGGCCCCGACACCGCAGCGGCCACGACAGCGTCCCGCACCGCACTGGGCAGGGCGGGCGGAACGAAGCGAGACTTGCCGTCGTGGCCCCATAGGATGCTGTCCTGCTGGCCCCACGACTGCGGATGCGAGGAGCGCGTTGCTTGTTGAACAGAACCTTCCGGGAGCGAGTGCGGCCCTCTGCGCACACCGGCTGCCGAGTCAAAGTCCGAGCCCGAAAAGGTCAGAATGATCATCACCAGGCCCGCGACCAGCGAGAAGGAGAGGAGCCCCACGCGAATGGACCAGTCTGCCGGCACCTCCGGTGCGAAACACGTGGGCCTGCGCCTGGCTCCGCGAATTCTGGGCATTCCGGCCGCACGCCGCCGCGCCAGCGACACGCTACCCGGCAAAGGGAAAGGCACAGGGCGAGCTGCCCCCGCGCCGCGCCGCCCCGCGCTGTGCGGGAGCCGGGTGAGTCGGCCGGAGCTGGCAGTCGTCGCTGAGACAGCGAAGCTCTGCCAACCACCAGCTTTTTCTGCAGCAGGGCAACCCGGCCCCGAATTCTGTTTCCGCGTGTGGCCCCGGCGCACGCGTCCCCATCCGCCCCTTGCGCGCCGCCACACTGTCTCGCTGGCTTGCCTCTGCGAGGGGGAGAGCCGCTCAGCGCCCCGTGTGGCCACTCTGAAGCGCGTTTGGGCTGGCGCCTGGCGGGTGCGTGCACGCCGGTTGCTCGTTACGGAGACTGACTCATTCACAAGGCTTCAGGACTTGTCACCAGGAGGGCTGGGCGCAGAGCCCGCCATCCCCGCAGAAAGCAGCTCCCACGACGACGCCGATGAGGCCTGTGCGGAGCCATCTCTCGACTGCGCTGCGGCAGGCGGCACCTCTTGCGGCGACTCTGCGTGCGCTGCCATCCAGGCTTCTCGAGCCGCCTCGACGTCGTCGTCCTCCTCAACAGCACTGCCGCCAGCACCAAGCGCGGCACGCGCATCAGCAGGCGTGCCGGGTCCAGCCACGGTGGCTTGACCGGCCGCTCCAGCCGCCGCAGCCGCCGCCGAGGACTCAGCCGCCGCAGCCGCCGCCGAGGACTCAGCCGCCGCAGCCGCCGCCGAGGACTCAGCCGCCGCAGCCGCCGCCGAGGACTCAGCCGCCTCATCCGCCGCAGGCTCCTTGCTGGCCTCTTCGCTGCTCCCCACCGCGCCGCTCCGAGCCACGGCCTTGCCCTCCGCAACCGGCAGCGCGCCAATGGGCCGTCGTCTGCGATCGACCATCGCGCCAGTGACGAGAACGACAACGGCAGGGTCGTCCGGCGACCCTTCCGAACTCAGCCCGAGTGCGGCCATCACTGCCGGGTCGCCTTGCGCCGCATCAGCCTCGGTCGCACTTGCACCGGCGCCAGCGCCGCCCGCCGCAGCGCCAGCCAGCTCTGCAACCACGGCCGCCTCTTCGAGCGAGAGCGCCGCGTCGGCCGCTGTGAACGGAGCCGCCGCTCCTTGCCGCGACCTGGCCGCCGCTAGCGCGCGTCGCGTCGTCAGCAGCCTCCTGTAGGTGAGCGACGCGCCGTCGACCCACACGCTCAGCTCCACGTCGTCGGCCGCCGAGTCAGCAGCAGCGTTGGCCGCGACACGCCCACCGCGCTGGAACGCCGACCGGACGTCAGCGCCCAGCACCTGCGAAACCGCTGTCATGAGCTCCGAAGCTTCGTCGCGCCGGTAGAGCTTGCACGCCCGTTTGTCCGCGCACACCCGCTGCAGGCCCTCGGATGCCGCTGCGGACCACCACACCGTTCGCGGGATCACGGCGGCGGTTTCGCCGCTTTCGGAAGGCGTCACCGAAACCGCCGAGGGCCGCGCAACCCACGAGGGATAAACGGCCCCAGGGGGGGCGTCGTAGGCCGCGACAAAGGGCTTGATGTCGAGGACGGGGGTGCCCTGCGTGAAGTCCACGCCCGAAACGAGCACCCAGCCGCCGGAGGGCAGACCGGCCTTGCCGGGCTTCCCGATGGCTTCTCCCGCAGGGCGCTGCGCAGCCACGCGACCGCCGTGGACTGCTGCTCCTCTCGGCCTCGCTGACGCCGCCGCTGCCGCCGCCGCTCCGGCCTGATCGGCATCGCCACCTGCCGTCGAGGCGTGCGCAGCGGGGGCGTCGGGCGAAGCTGCCCTGAAGACGTTGACGCCGTCGCTCACCATGAGAATCCGGACAATCGTTGCGCCGACGTGGTTGGGCCTGTGGGGCGTGCGCGTGGCCAGCACGCCCACTTTTGCCCCGCCTAGCGCCGGCGGTTTCACGCTGCCGTTCATGGCTCTGCCGCGGGATGCGAGGGCTCGCTTCCTGGCCGCGGTGTTTGTGTTCGTGTCGAAGGCGTAGAACACCATGGCGTGGCTGTAGGCTTGCAGGCCCGACAGGGAGGAGTTGGCCACCCACGGGTCGAGGTGGATGCGCGCGCGCGTCGCAGGGGCCAGGCCTCCCTGGCGAGGGGTGTCTCTGCTGATGCGGAAGCACGAGGTGGCTCTGCCGATGGCGCGCACCTGCATGGACCAGGAGCCGTCTGGGGGCGGCGAGGGCAGGGGGCTGGGAGCCGGGCCGGAAAGGGCAGCAGCCGGCCTGGGCTTGCGGGGCGGGCCGGCGGCGGTCTGCGCGTCGGAGCCAGTCGGCCGGCCGGACAAGGCGGCGGCAAGGGCCTGCGGGGCGGGGAGGGGGGGTGGGCTCGGGGAGCGAGCTGGCGCTCGCAGGGGCGTGCCATGGGCGGGGCGGGACTGTCGGCTGCGCCTCGCAACCGCCTGCGCGAGTGGAACGCCGTCGTCGCGGAAGCCGGCTCTCGCCGGGAGCGCTGCTGAGCGTGCAGGGCCCGCCGCGCACGGGGAACATCGGCCAGCTAACCTTCTCGGCAGCGAGCTTCGCATCCAGAGCGCGCGCCGCAGCCGCCAGGGCGTCGTCGCGGGCGGCGATTGCGTTCTGCTCGCGGTGCCACAGAGACGCCGCCCCAACGACTGCGCCTGCTGCTGCCAGCGCGCCGGCCACCCACGGCAGCGACGACGAGGTCCCGCCTTCCTGGCTCATTGCCCGGGCCGGGGCGGACTACGGCGCACTGTGAGGCGCGGCGCGGCGAGCAAAGGCCCACACTCCTGGTGCTCTGACCTCGGGCAGAGCCCGTCCGGCCAGCAGCCGTCGATCGCCGCGCCTGCAGTTGCAGAAGCTGCGCCGCGCCCACCTCAGGCGCGTCAAGCTGCTATGCCTTCGGTCAGCTGCGCCCTGGCGGCGGCCGCCGCCCTCCTGCTGGCGAACCCGGTTGCGGGGGGCGTGATGCGTGAGCCAGCGCCGCGGCGCGCTCCGAGGTTTTCGAAGCCGCCAGCGCACCGCGACACTCGGACGCGCAGTTCGCAGCGCTGAGAGCGACGCACGGCCCGCGTCTCGGCGCGGCCTGGTGTCGATGTGGGCGGAGGACGGTGCTGCTGACCGCGGGGCGGCCCCGTCGGGCGTGGAAGCGCGCGACCCGCTTGAAGATGCGATATCCAGTTGCAGCAGCAGCGCCGTTGGCCAGGCCCCTGCTGCGCGACCTCACGCCCACGCGCCGCTTGCCCTTGCGCGCTCCCGCGCAGCGCCACCGCGAGACGTGGCCCGGTACAAGTGGCTGGTGAACGCCGGGAGCAACGCGTCGGAGCCGCAGCAGGTGCACGCGTCGTTCGGCGAAGATCCCATGACGAGTCTTCAGTTCGTCTGGAGCACTCGAACGGCAGCGGACACCATCTTGAGGTTTGGCGAGGCTGGCAAGCCGATGACTTCCATCGCGAACGGCACGAGCACCCCGTTCGACGAGCCTGTCCAGTTCATTCACCGGGCTGCCGCCACCGGCCTCAGGGCTGGCACCACCTACTCGTACGTCGTGGGATCGCCAGCCGGCGGCTGGTCCAACGTCAGCACCATGACCACTGCTCCCGTTCCCGGCTCGCCCGAGGCAGGCGCGCTCGTGTTTGCTGTCTACGGAGACATGGGCCTCGACAACGAGCGCTCCCTTGCCTGGCTGGTCAAGGACGTCGAGGCCGGTGCCTTCGACGCAGTGCTCCACGTCGGGGATCTCGGCTACGACCTCGACTCTGACGGGTGAGACGCAGCCGAGCGCGGGGCATGCAGCTGCCATCGCCTTCACGTTGCAAGCGCGCTCTTGGGCCAGCACCGCCAAGCCGCGGCAGCTGGAGGAGCACTTCCGCCGCGCGCCCCTTTCAGCAACGCTGGGCGACGAGCTGCTGCTGGAAGCGCGTCGACCGTGTCTTGACTTGTCGCTTGCAGGGGGCTGCGCGGAGACGCGTTCATGAACAGCATCGCTCCCATCACCGCTCGGGTGCCGTACCACACCATGCCGGGCAACCACGAGATTGAGGGTGGCACCTTCAAGGCGTACCGCTCCCGCTTTTGGATGCCTGCGTCGAATGACGCTCTCTATCACAGCATCGACGTGGGCAACGCTCACTTCTCGATGATCAGCTCCGAAATGTACTTTGCCATCAGCGAGTACGGGCTGCTTATGATGCCCGAGCAATTCACCTGGCTCGAGAAGGACCTCGCAGCCGTGGACCGCACCAAGTCCCCGTGGCTCGTTCTCATGCTGCACCGCCCAATGGTGAGTCGCCCTGCAAGGTCGCCGCGTGGCCCGAGAGCTCTCCCCGCCAGACGCTGCCCAGCGTCAAGCGGTGTCGTGGGAGGCGACACAGCAGCTTCTCATCGCGTGTTTTCAAGCCGCGCCTCACCCGGAGCGCATCCGCTTCACCCGCAGCTTGTCTCCCGCCAGTGCAATCGCCCCATTTGCGCTCGCAGTACTGCCAGGACGACGACTCGCAAGGCGACGCGTGCCACACGCTGACCAACCCGACCCGCGTCGGCTACTTTGGGCAGTACGCTTTGGAGCCGCTCCTGCTCAAGTACGGCGTGGACCTCGTGGTCGGGGCCCACGAGCACTTCCTTGGGCTGTCCAAGGTGCTGTACAACAACAACGCCTCGACGGCTGTGATGTCCAACCAGACCGACGGCTCCATCCTCTTCCGCAACCCCGGAGCCCCGGTGCACATTCTCGCTGGCAGTGCAGGCTGTCCCGAGAAGCTTGACGTGCTCTCGCCCACGCAGCCAGAGTGGAGCGCAGGGGCATGGGACGTGTACGGCTACGGGTACCTGAGCTTCCCGAGCGCCAGCCGCGCCACCTGGTCCTTCCGCAACGACACGGACGGCAGCATCATCAACCGGTTGGAGTTTCAGCAGGATCACCACGGCCCGTTCGCCGCGTAGGCTGTTTCGTGCCTCGCGAATCACCGGCTTGCTTTGCTTCGCGCGTGGTGGGCAAGGCGCCAATCTTTATAAAACCCGGCTGTTGGGGCATGAATTCACTGCAGAAGAAGCGTGCGCGCGCCAGGTCACAGGCCGCTGCTGCTGACGAGCGAAGACACCCGCAGCCGAGCCAGCTTTCGGCCTCACAAGCGAGGCGAGCACACCCGCACGCATCCGCCCTTGATTATTGGCCGGGTGGGCGCCGCGGCCAGCATCGGGGGCTAACTGCGGGCACTGCGCGCCGCAACCGTGGCCTTGTGCTCCTCGAAAAAAGCCGCCACCTCTGCAAGCACGGTGTCTGCAGTGTCAGCGTCCAGGTGCGGGTGGTGCCCCCCTTCCATATGCACCCTGCGTGCCCGCAGCGCCTCTGCTCGCCCCTGCGTTCGCTCTTCCCCCCACGGCCAGCCGTTCGCCGTCGTGAGCAGCAACGCAGGCACTTCCACGGCCCTCAGCGCCGCAAGCACCTGGTCCTCCGACTGGTAGCTGATGGACTGGCGACGCAGCCCCGGGTCGTGGGTGAACTTGACGCGCTCCGAGGAGGCGTCTCGCTCATCCGCCGGGGCCACCGACCACGCCACGAGCGCCAGCGCCGCTTCCGGCGTGAGGATCTGCCCGTCGTTGCGGCCAACCACCGACTGTCTGCGCTGCGCCGCGGCCGCTTCCAGCGCCTCGTACGCTCTTCCGCCGCCGGCCCCACCAGCAGATTGCGAAACCGCAGACGCCGCGTCCCCCCGCCGATGCATGCGCTGCACCCTTGAGCGAAGAGCGTCCTGCAGAGCTCTTCCGGCATGGCTCGGGGGCTTTGTGAAGAGCCCGTGCCCCTCGATGAGCGCCATGGCGTCGACGCAGGCGGTGCCGAGGGCAGCCGCAACCATGGCCGACACCGCCCCACCCATGCTGTGGCCGAGCAGGAACAGCGGGCGGTCTGCCGGGATGGCCTTGCGCGGGCCGTCCGGCCCGTTCTCAACCCACCCCAGCCCCACCAGCGCCTCGAGCGCCGCGCTGGCGTTGAGCGCCTGGTGGTACTCTCCCCAGGGCTCGGCCCGCGCGGACACGCCGTGGCCGGGGAACGTCAAGGCCGCGACGTGGCATCCGTGCCGCTCGCCCAGGGCACGCCCAAGCTTGCTGAAGGAGCCCGCGTTGTCCATCCACCCGTGCAGGGCAAGGACGGCGGGGCCGCCCGCCTCGGCATCGCCCCACTCCAACCGGTGCATGGCCGCGCCCCCGTCTGCGAGCGGGACGGGCAGACGCAGCAGCAGCAGCAGCAGCGTGCCACACGAAAGCAGCGAGAAGTGGCGGGCGGGGCCGTTGGCGCAGGCCGCGGGGCGAGAATGGGGGCAAGACCAGACGCGGAGCAAGGGGCGCAGCTTTCGTCGCACGCACCCACCAGCGGCGCCACGGTCTCGCGACAGCGCGGGCCGGCGAGGCGCGCCCGAGCGGCCGCGATTGCCGCCGCAGCACCAGCCCTCGCGACGCTCATCGCTGCGAGTGGAGGGAAGAGCGCGCGCGCGGCAGATTGCGCCGAGCGGCGCCTCTGCCGCTCCGCTGCGGGCCTCGTTGCCAGCGGTCTGTGGTCGCGAACTGCAACGACAGGGCGACCCGAGCGACCGGCTGTCGCACCGGAGCCCCTGCACGCGCGCGCGAGTTTCTTGCGCGCGGTGGTGACCTGCCCATGGGGCTGCGGCGGCGTGTGGCGGACGGCGACGGCGTGTGCAACTGCGGCCGCCCAACACGGTCGTGGCAAGTGCCCGCCCGCCACGCAAAAACACGCACACACACACACCACCCAACCCCAGCCCCCCCCCCCCGCCTAGCCCACGGGCCAGCAAGAAGCACCCGGCGGGAGCCCGGTCTCCGCGCTCCTCGTCGATGTCTACCTGCGGTGCAATGCGACCTCAGGGCGGGCCGGCCGCTGGGCGCAAATGCACCCCACGCTCAGAGCCCCCGTGCACGCGTAGATGACGGCCGCCCAGAGCAGGTTCGTCGAGTGCTTCTCGTAGTCTCCACTGAGCCTGATGTACTCATAGCCGCTGGAGGTCAGGCCAGCCAGAACAAGCTGCGAGGCGGACGCGAGCGGGGCGAAAGGGGGAGCGTCATCAACTTGGAGCGGCGGCGGCCGCGTGCGTGGCGCCCAAAGGGTGGTCGCGCGGGGTGCCTCCCCCAGGCGCAAGCACCGGCGCCATAGCAGCCTTGCCGCTTGCCTCGGCTAGACGCTGGAAGGCCGGGGCGGCGGGGCGCCGCAGTGTTCCCGGCCAAGTTGCATTCAAGCAAGCGAGCTAGCCGCGGCCCCAAGGCGCGCGAGCGCGCAGCGGGCTCAGCGCCGCGCCAGGTCTGAGGCGCTCGCAGCAAGCGCACGCTGGGCACGCACGCCGGGGCTGCAGCACGGCGCGGCAGGGGCTGGCTCGCGCGCTCGCGTCTGGGGGGCTCACGAGGAAGAGCACTCCGGCGATGCTGAGGCTCAAGCACAGCGGGCCGCACCAGGTGGGCAGCCAGCGCAGGAACCGCGGCTTCGGCGCCTCCCCGGCGTGGGCCTTGTCCGCGGCAAGCATCTCGAAGAGCTCGTGGTCGTGGGAGGAGTCCTGCAGCCCCGGGACCTCCGTGCCCAGCACGTCGCTGCCGGGGCGGATGAGGCTGGAGGAGGATTCCACCGCCCCGTAGTCCATGGCCCCCGAGAAGACGCCGTCGATGTCCTGAGAGTGGGAGGACGAGAGCCGCGAGGACCTGCCCCGCTGCGCGCCGCGGTCGTCGAGTGCCGTGCGGCCTTGTGTTCCGTCAGAGCTGGCCCTGCGCAGCATCCGCGATGGCCGATGGGCCGGCGAAAGTCAACCGGCGCGCCTGGCCCCGGCCGCGGCGCGCTACCGCGCTGTTTGCCGCGGTGGGCGGCGATGTACCGCTGCGACGGCCGCGCCGGGCTGGTCGGGCGGCGTCGGGGGCGGCGTGGCCGCGGGCATGCGGCGCTTTCACCCCGCGCAGAGTCGCCCTGCCCGCCGGCGCCCGGCAGGGCCAGCGCGCGGCAGTTTGCTTGAGCGACGTCCCTCGGCCGGCGGACGGGCCTCGCATCGCACGGCCCGATCTCGAGCCCGAAGGCTTCGGGCGGCCGTTGCCATGTCGGGGGGGAACAGGTCCAAAGTGCAAACCGTGACGGACCGGGCGGGGTGGCTCGCGCGCCACGAGGAGGGGCGCAAGTGGGCAAAGGTCTTCGTGGTGAGCAGCGGAGCGCACGGCGCCGCCTCGCGAGGTCCAGCCGGCTTTCTGCCGGCCTCGTGGCCCGCCGCCGCGGACGCGCGGGCGGCGTGCCGCGCGCCTCGTGCGCTGCGCGGCCGAAAAGCAGGCTGCCACCGCGGGCGCGATCGGCTCTGGCCCGTCAGGCGTTACAGTTCCAAGCGCTCGCTGCCGCGATTGCGCCTCGCCCCCCCGCCGCGCTGCGCTGCGCGGCCCACCGCCGCCCCCGCTAGGCTGCGTGCGCGGGTCGCGATGCCGTGCGCTCGGGGCGCAGCTTGCAACTGGTCGCGCCGTCCCCGCCTCCGCGTTCCGATCTTGCGCAGCACCTGCGAGGCCACACCCTGTCCGTATTCGCCGACAAGCCCGCCAAGGTGAGGCCGCCCCGCGCTCGCAGCGCGCGAGCACGCCAGCGGACACCGCGGGCCGGCGCGCACTGCGTCGCAAGGGAAGCGGCTGGGGCGCGTCTGGACCTGCGGGGAGGGCGACTGCAGTCCGGGAGCGTTCACTGGCCGGGCAATGGGGTCGCCTGAACTGGCAACGCGCTCCGATCTCCCGCGCGCGGCCGCCTCGCGCCAGCGCGGGCCGGCGCGCCAGCCCTCCGCTAGCCGCCCCGCCCTTGGCCGGCCTTGGCCGCCGCGCCACGGGGCCGGGGAAGAGGCGGCCTCCGTCGTGCCAGCCGCGCGAGCCGGCCGGCCCACCCGCTCGACCAGCTCGCGACTGCCCGCGACGGTCCTTCACCCCTCGGTTCCTCTCTCCCCTGGCCCGCTGCCCCGCCCCTACCCCTCCCTCCTCGTGATCGCTCGGTTGCCGGCGCGCCTTTGCAGGGGGCCGCCGAGCCGCTGGTCCGCGTGGACATTCGCCATGCCACAGTTGCGCCGCTCGAGGCCGCCCGCACGTCGAAGCGGCACGCCTTCGAGGTCGTGTGCGCGGAGCAGCCCGAGGGCGCCCAGGCCGGCGAGGAGCCCGCCGCGGCGGCCCCGGACGCTGCGGCGGGAGCTCCTGCCGCCGCCACGGCCCCCGCCGCCGACGACGGTGCGGCGCGCGTGCGGCTTGCCTTCGCTGGGGAGTCGCGCGAGGACATGGAGGGCTGGCTGTCGTTCCTCGCAGCTGCAGCCGTGCCCCCCACATGGCCCGGGGGCTTTGGCATCGACAAGCGCCCCGCCCCCTTCCTCTACAGCCGCGTGGAGCGCGCGGCGCAAATCGCGGCCCAGCACGTTCGCCAGGACGGCGGGTCCGCTGCCGACGCCCGCGCCGCCGCCGAGGCCGAGGAAGCCCGCCTCTCGCCCATCCACCGCCTGCCCGCAATCAAGAGCGTGCCTGCCTGGCAGCAGCGCGCGCTGCTGCTGCGCAAGCTCCGCCTCTGCAGCGTGTCGTTCGACTCAACGTCCTCGCCCATGATCGACGCGGGCGAGGCCGAGGAGGAGGCCGCCGCAGCTGCTGCGGCGGCGGGCGGCGACGGCTCGTCCGTGCCCTCCGCGACGACCCTCGTGGCCCGCGACACGAAGCGCCAGACCCTTCTCGAGCTGGTGGACGTCTGCGACACGTCGCGCACCGCCTTCAACGACTACCGCGTTCTGGACGACACCTTTGCGATGCTGCGGGCCAACCTCATCCGGGCCCTCCCCAAGCCAGTCGCGCCCACGCCCGGAGACCCCGACGAGGAGGAGGAGCCCTTTATGGACCCGCAGTGGCCGCACCTCGCCGTCGCCTACGAGCTCCTCCTCCACCTGGTCTCGCTCGACTGGATCGAGCTCCCCCTCAAGAAGAAGGTCATCGACCCCTCCTTCGTGCGGGGCCTCCTGCAGCTCTTCGACTCGGAGGACATGCGCGAGCGAGACTACCTCAAGACCATCACCCACCGCATCTACTCCAAGCTCACCCAGCGCCGCGCCCTCATCCGCCGCGTCATCTGCAATATCTTTTTCGAGTTCGTCTACGAGACGCAGGAGCACAACGGCGTCGCGGAGATGCTCGAGATCCTCGCGTCCATCATCAACGGCTTCGCGGTGCCCATCAAGGACGAGCACAAGGTCATGCTTGCGCGCGCCCTGGTGCCGCTCCACAAGCCCGCCAGCGTCATGACCTACCACCCCCAGCTCTCCTACTGCATGGCGCTCTACGTGGCAAAGGACCACACCCTCACCCGCGAGATCATCCCCGGCCTGCTCCGCTACTGGCCCTTCGGCAACAGCCAGAAGCAGATCATGTTCCTGAACGAGCTGGAGGACGTCTTCGAGTACGTCCGCGACGACGACATGCCCTTCTTCCGCCGCCCCCTCGCCCTCCGCCTCAAGAAGGTCCTCGGCGGCTACCACTTCCAGGTGGCGGAGCGAGCCCTCTGCCTGTGGCACGCCGAGCGCTTCGCCGTGCTCATGCTGGAGGGGGCAGCCACCCGCTCCGAGATGCTCCCGCACCTCTTCCCCATGCTCCACGCCAACGCCCACCGCCACTGGCACGAGTCCGTGCGCCAGCTCTCCGCGCACATCCTCGATCAGTACGCCGAGACGGACTCCGACCTCTTCGAGACCTGCCTGGCAGCGGTCCCAGCCGACGCGGACGAGGACGACGGCGGGGGCCTCGGGCACCTTGAGAAGCCGCCAGCGGCGGAGTGATGCCGTATCGCCCCCCCCCCGCGAGGAGGCGCGCCGCGCCCCGGAGGCCCAACCCGGCCCAGCTCTGGGGCTGGCCTCCCCCCGCCCTCCTCTGCCCTTCCTTCCTTCCCTCTGCTCGTCGTCTGAATCACGTGCTCCTTCTCTTGCCAACCGCCCACCCCCCATCCCCCCCCACCTCACTCCCCAAGTGTGTGTGCGTGTGTGTGTGTGTGTTTTGCCGGGGCCGCTCTGACGAGCAGCCGCGCGCTCCGATACCCCCCCCCCCTCCTCTGGACTCCCTCCATCCCTCCCTCCATCCATCCACTGCTGCAGCAGTCCCCAGTGCCGGCCCACCTCCCACCGAGGTGCCGGCTGCTCGGCACCCTGGCCGGCTAGCCAGCTGGCCGGCGCGCTGCGCGCAGCGGCCGCAGCTGGATCTGCCAGGCGCTCCCGCCTGCAGCCGCCCTGCGGTGCCGCTGCGCACGGCCTCGGTCACAGCCAAGGCTGGCGAGTGGCCCGTGCGGCCAGCCGTGGCCGCATCGCTGTCCGACTGTTGCTCTGTTGGAGGACTGGTATCGTGAGCCAGGCGCGCCCGCTACCCCCCTCCCCCTTGCCGCCTGGCGGCAGAGGGACGGACCCGCGCCCGCTCGCGGGGCGCACGGACCGCTTGGTCCGGCGCCTGCGAGCGGTGCGCGGAGCGGGCGCGGCCTAGTCTGCTGCTCTCGCGATTTCCCCCGGCCCGCGCATGCAAGCTGTGCTTCCCGGTGGGCCAGGTCAACCACGCGCCGATCAGCGCGTGCGTGAAGACTGGCCGCCGCCGCCGGCGCATGCCCTGTCTGCTGAATGCGTGGCCGCGTCGCGCCCTGCGCAACGAACCGTCGCTGTGCCCGTCACCGCACCAGACGCCGCGCCCACCAGGGCCACCAATCAGCTTGCAGCGCGGGTCCTTGCACCCAGCCACTCACGCGGCGCGGCGGAGAGGGGGCGCCAGTTTAGTGGACCTTTGCCATCGCGCCCGTTGGCAGAGCCCGCCACCAGCAACCCAGCCAGCGCCGCGGGCGCAGCCCCGATAGGGCACCACAGGAGCAGCTTTCCGCCTCCTCCCGGCTGCAGCTAGCCGGTCGCACTGCGCACTCGGGCCGGATGGCTTTCGACGGGTGCCTGTCGGCTGCAGGTCCGCCTGCCCCTCCTGGAAGCCGCATCTGCGTCGCGGACCTGCGCCATGGCACGAACGACTGGCTGAACATCCAGGTCAGGCCCATGCCCCACTCCCCAACCCTGCGGGCACGCGCGGGAAGGCCTTGGGGACCGGCCCGCTCGTTTCCTGCGGGCGCACCGTGCCGCACTGCTGCAGGCAGCCAGCGCTCAGACCGTGCGTTGCCACGCAACTGCAGCCGCGATGCAGACCCATCGTCGCCTGCCCGTCGCAGGACGGCATCCGCCACGCGATCCTGGACATCCTAACGGAGCTCGGGCGCCAATCCCACCGCGCGGACGCTGCGGAAAGCGCCCTGTCCGCTGCTGTGGACAGGTTGGCGACCAAGTCGCGGGTCGCGGAGCTGGAATCGGAGCTTGCCGTGAGACGGCCGCCGCCCGGTGCCCGTATGCACTTTCTCCGCAGGGCCGCCTTTGCATCGCGGCCCCGCCCTCTGGCGTCTTCGCCACGTTCGTGCCCCCGCGTTCGCCGTTCGCTCAGGGCTGTTAGGGCTGGCGCCGCCCCGTTCGGTCCCCGCTTCTCGCTCCCCCCCCCCCCACCCCCCGCCGACCCTTCGGCCCCCGTCATCCTCCACACGCCCCTTGTCGGCGCCACGCAGTCGGAGCGACGCGCAGTGTCTCAGCTGCAGGCGGCAGTGCGCGCCCTTCAGAGCGACGCAGAGCGGAGAGACGACGCCATTGGCGCCCTGCCGACCCACGGTGAGCGCCGGGCGATGGCTGCGCGATGGGAAACCACGGGCTGGCTGCAAACGATGCTTTCGCTTCAGCAGCGGGGCGATCGCAAGCGTTCGACCACAGCACGGGCCCCGGCGAGTGCCGCTGCAGCAAGCGCCGCTGCAGCAAGTGCTGTCGTCGCCAGTCAAGCTGCCTGTGGCGGGCTCTTCGCTCGTTGCAGTGGGCCATGCGTCCATCTTGACCGCGTCAGCTCTCGATCAGAGTGTTATCACCGCGCCATCTGTGCCGTTTGCCTTCGCAGAGGAGCTCGAAGCCGTTGGTCGTCGCGCCAGCGACGTCGCGGCGGCATCGGGAAGGGAAGCTGGCAGAGCTGCGTCGGCAGCAGCTGCCAGCGAGGCTAGCTCTGCCAGGGCACAGTCCAAAGCGGCAGAGCAAGCAGCAGCAGCAGCGCGAGCCGACGCGGCGGCCGCCAGCGCCGACGCTAGGCTTGCTCGGGAGGCGGTGGCAGCCGCAGAGGCTGCCGCAGAAGCCAAGAGCAGCTCTGCCGCGGCGCAAGCTGCAGCGGCGGCTGAGCGGGAGGCAGCAGTTACGCGTGAAATGAGAGACGCGATCGGAAGGATCGCTGCAGTGGAGGCGGCGCTTGCGAGCAAGGCCGACGCTCGCCGAGTCGAAGCTGCGATTGACGAAGCCTACAGCTCTGCCGCCCCTCGGGCGGAAGTGGACGCGGCACTCCGCCGAAAGGCCAGCAGGGAGCGTGTGCGCGCTGCGCTGGAGGAGGCAGAGGCGCGGTCGCGGCAGCGGGACGAGGACGTGGCCGCCGAGGCACGGGTGAGGCGATCGACCAAGGCAGAGGGCGGGCTGGGTTGCAGCACGGCCGTGGCGGGGTGGTGGCCGAGACTGCATTTGGAGGCGGGGAGGGAGGGGAGCAGCGGGCGGGGGGCAGGGGCGGGTAGGGAGGGGCCGAGGGGGGAGGGGGGGGCAGGGGCGGGTAGGGTGGGGCCGAGGGGGGAGGGGGGGGCAGGGGCGGGTAGGGGGTGGCTTCGGGGCCGTGTGAGGCCGCGGCTGTGCTCCGTCGGCAGAGCTGCATGCTCGGCAGAGCTGCGGTGCTTGGTTGCACGCCCCCACTGCGCGCGCGCGTGGGGCTCCCGCTCTTGCAGGCAACCTGGTCGCGATGTCCGTGTTTGCGCCTCCGGCTCGCAGCGCCTGGGAGCCCGTGTTGGCTCACTCGAGACAGCGTTGCGAGCGAGCAACGCAGACGCTGGCGCCGCTGCGCGCATCCTGGCCGAGGATCTGGACAAGCGCGTCGACGCTGCAACGCGTGAGGCCGAAAACCTACCGCCAGCTCCGCCGCCTGAGCGCCTGAGCGCCAGTGCGCCTGAGCGCCAGTGTACCTGAGCGCCAGTGCGCCTGAGCGCCAGTGTACCTGAGCGCCAGTGTACCTGAGCGCCAGTGCGCCTGAGCGCCAGTGTACCTGAGCGCCAGTGTACCTGAGCGCCAGTGTACCTGAGCGCCAGTGCGCCTGAGCGCCAGTGTACCTGAGCGCCAGTGTACCTGAGCGCCAGTGCGCCTGTGCTCCTGTGCGCGGCTGTGCGGCGCTGGGTCGCTGTTGCGGCGCTGGCGCCGTGGGGTTGGACTGTGCCGCGAGCGCTGACATGGCTTTCGCGCGACCCGCTGCTGTGATTGGGCTTCACGTCGCAGGCGGGACCGCCGAGGCTGCAGAGCTCGCAATCGTCCCACTTCGTCGCGAAGTGTCCCAGCTCAGGGGCATCGTTGAGTCGCTCAAGTCCACAGCGGTTTCGCAGGCAGACGTCCGTCGCGCGATCCAGGGCGAGGCCGAGGCCGCCGCGGAGTCGGTGACTCGGCAGCGGCGCGCAGTGGAGGCTGCGGAAGCCGCTGCCATGGCAGCCACTGAGGCGGCGGCCTCGGCGGCCGAAACGCTCCACCAGATCCAAGACGGGGGTCTGGCGGCGGCGGCAGAGGCGCTGCCACAGGGCCCAAGCTCGCCTCTGCGTCGCTCCATGTCGCAACGGCTCTCTCGGTCAATGGGTCCCCGAGCGACGGGAGCAGGGGGGCGGCGAGGCGGCGACGACGAGGCCCCGCGTGGCCGCAGAGGCAGCGGCGACCGACTTCAGACTGGAAACGGCCGGGTCAGGTGGGAGTCACCAGGCCATCACGGCGTGGCCTCGTCCCAGCAGGCCGGGGCTGGCGACGGGCCCTTGGATGGGTGGACCCACGCAGCGGGCGTGGCCACCGCAGCACAAGCGGCTGCAGAGGCTGCGGCCGAGGCCGCCGCCAAGGCCGCGGCAGCTGCAGAGGGCGCAGCGGAACGCTCCGCGAACGCCTCGCGCCTGTGCTCCACAGAGGCTTCGGCCGCGGCCAGCTCTGCCGCAGACGCCGCCGGGTCAGCCGCCGCAGCGTCGCGACGAGACACGGTTTCGTCGTCCCACCTTGAGGGCACCGCAGCAGGGCGCGTGAAGTGGGTCGAGGCAGAGCTCGAACGGATCCGCGGCGAGGTGGCAGGCATGGAGGCTCTGGTCGGCCGCGTGGCCGCCGTCGAGTCGTCCACCGCGGCTCTGCGCACGAGCTGCGATCGAGCATCGAGCTCTGCCAAGGCAGTAGGATCCTTCCTGACTGCCTTGCAAGACCAGGTGCGAATGCTTGACGCAGCCGTCACCGGAGGCCGCACCGCCGCCGCCGCCGCCGCGGCCTCCGCCGCCTCCGCGCCCGCCGCCGCCGCCGGCCTGGCTTTCACCGAGGCAGGCTCTGCCGGACTCGGCTCTTCCAGCGGGCTGACTGGAATGGGGCCCGCCGCCACTTCCGCCGCGGTCGCTGGGAGGCGTGCGCTGGCAGGTGGCGGGGAGGCTGGCGGCGTGGGGGCTGGAGCGGTCAAGCCGCAGTCGAGCATGGGTCGTCGGCCCGTCCGCGGCAAGTCACCCGCGATGCCCCCGCCTGTGCCGTCTCTGGTGCTTCGCCGTCCGTCCCCGGCGCTGGGCGCGTCCGTGTCACGGGCCCGCCACCACGAGGCTGCGCTGCGCGCGCCTCACGGCAGCGGCGCCTCCGCTGCGCCTGCAGGGGGCGGCGGAGGCGGAGGAGGGGGAGGCCCCGATGGTTTGGTTGCTGGGCCCAGGGGCATGGTCGGGGGGGGTGCCAGCGTCGGAGGCGCGGGGGCGAGCGGCTCGACGGACGAGGACGAGTTCGAGGTGGGGCAGCTGCTTTCGCGCAGGGCGGCGAAGCGAGCGTCGGAAGTTGCAGCGTCGGCCATGGCGGCTGCTGCCGGGGAGGGCGCGAGACCCTGCCCTGCTGGCGGAGGCGGAACGGCTGACTCCTGGCTGGGCGGCGACGCTTGGCAGGCGCGCGCACAGCCGGCCGGCAGCAGTCCAGGCTCGAGCCGCGGCCCCGGAGGCCGCGGCGGAGCAGCAGTCGACAGGGACCCGTCCCCGCGCGAAATGAGGGCGGCGCCAGGCCGCGGGGCCGCGAGAAGGAGCCCGGGGGCGCGGCGCCGCGCGCGCGCGCAGCAAGCGTCGGACCTTTGGGCTGGCGAGGCGCGGGAGTAGCGAGCCCCTGCCTGCCCCGCGCACGCGCGCACACTGCACCGAATTGACGATGCTCTGCGAGCTAGATTGGAGAGATTGGCCTCTGCGTGGGGATTCCGCCGAGGGCGCAGGACTGCCATTGCAAGCGAATCGCAAAATTCCCAGTGGTTGTTGTTTCGGGCTGCAGCGCGACAAACACCGGCCGGCAGAGCCAGCGAGCGATTTGCGATCGAGCAAGGCGGGCAAGCCACAGAGAGGCCGCGGCAGCAGCCGCGCGCCCTCGCACCGCGTCGGAAGATCTGGCGGGGCCATGCGCGTCCGCATGGGTCTGGTGAAGACTGTGACTGCCTTCGTGGCCGCCCTGGTGGTCGGGATGGCCACCTCTGTGGCGGCGGTGAGCCCCCTGGCGGCTCCGGCTGCACCAGGCGTCCCTGCCCGCGCCTTCCGCCACCCCGATGCGTCCCCGCTCCCCCCACCGGCCCCCGCAGGAGGACATGACGCGCTGCCAGGTTTGCATCTATGTGAGCGCGCTGGGTCCGGGCGGATCGTGGCATCCTGCGAGCAGGAGGCAGCCCGCGCGCGCGCCGTGCACAACTGGCACGGGCGGGCGCGGCGCTCCCTGGAGCTCCTGACGGGCTTCCAGCCGCTTCCCTGGGCGCCCTTTGCGCGACGTAGACCTTGCATGACCGGGTCCTTCGTGGCTTGGGGCCTATGGCCCGGCCGGAGCCCCGCGAGGCCCTCTGTTGCGCGCGGCCCGACCTGGCCAATCGTCTCGTGCCTCCCCGCCCCGCCCACCCGCGCCCCGCAGACGCTTGAGCGCATCAAGAACGGGTACACGTACTTGCTTCCCAACATTTGCGAGGAGCTCAACGCCAAGTACCCCGGCACGGACGGCGCCCCCAAGCCGCTGTACGGCCAGTGCATGGCTCTTCTCTCGGGCATGTCCCAGTGGGGCGCGGACGTGAAGCACTGGTGGCACTTTGGCTGCTACAAGGTTGAGGACTACGGCGCGATGGAGCTCATCCAGCCCTGCCCTACCCACGCCGTTTGCGCCAAGGTGAGGGGCGCACAGCGCAGCGCGTCGCGGGGGGAGCCGCCGCCCCCCAGGCGGCAACATGCCGGCGGCGCAACCGGCTTTCCCTGCCGCCTGCCTCGGCGGTGGCCCTCTTGCTTCGTCCACCGCGTTGCCCCCCGCCCCTGCTCCTCACACCGGACCGCCTCCGCCTCCGCCGTGGGGCGCTGCCTGAGCCAGCCGCGTCCAGCGGGCACGCCGCTCAACCTTCCCTCCCGGCCACCCCGCCTCGCCTTCCGCGTTCCCGCAGATCACGGACCTGAACAAGGTGCCCTTCTGCGAGTGGCCCAAGTCCGATTCTGACATGGAGGGTCTCAAGTCCTGCAAGGACGAGAAGTGCGGCGAGACCTGAGTCGACTGCTGCCTCCGGCCGCTGCGGCCAGCCAGGCCGCCGGTGCCCCCCGCCCATGGATGCCCAGCGTGCCCCCGGGATAGAGGGGGCGGGGGCAGGGGCGGGGAGCCACTGTCACGTGCAGTGGGGCGTTGCACTGGATGTGCGGCCTTGCTGTCACGTCTGCCTTCGTTCAATTCTGCGTTGCGTCTTGCCGCTGCGCCGTCAGCACACTCGTCACCGGCCACATGCCACACGCCCGATCAAGTGCGCAAAGGAGTGCGTTGGGGAAAACCGAGAATTTCCCGGCCGCAAATATGCAAGCGAGGAGTCGTCGGTTCAAGCCAATGCGTGGCGGGGCTCTGCCCAGCTCGCAATTTCAGTCGCAATCCAGCGCCTGCCCGCACAGGCCACGCGAAGACAGCGCGCGGGGTCGCTTCGGAGCGAGCAAGCACCTTCACACCGCGCCGTTGCAATGTCCGGGGGCTTTCCGGACCTGGGGCTCCTGCCGGAGCTGGTCAAGGCCACGCAGACGGCGGGCTGGCTGTGAGTTTTCGAGTTTGCGCGCGCCTGGTTCCGGCCCCGGCAGCGGTGCCCCGCAAGGGCTCGCCTGTGGAGCCATGCGCGTCGCGTGCTCCGTTTGCCATTCGCCACCCTCGCAGTCTGCCATCGGATGTGCAAGACGAAGCGATCCCGCTGATGCTGGGCGGCGGCGATGTCATGGTGGCCGCTCAAACGGGCTCCGGCAAGACTGGCGCCTTCGGTCTGCCAGCTGTACAGCTCGCATACGAGATTCGGCAGCGGCAGCTCTCGGGGGTGGGGTCTGGCGGCGGAGGAGGCGGCGGGGGTGCTGCCGCCGCTGCCGCCGCAGCGCCAGCTGTCGGCCCTGCTGCGCTGTCCGTCGAGGACCGATCCTCCTGGCTGGCGGTGGACCCCACCGGGCTGATCGCGCAGAGTCGCAACGAGCACACGTGGGGCGGCGTCCGTGGTACCGTCGGTGAGCGCCGCCCGCCGCCATGCAGGCCCGCCCCGCAGAACGTCGCAGCCGCCCCCCGCCCTCCCCTGCCACCCCCCCAACACACACACACCTCCCCTTTCCTCGTCTGTCTTGCGCCGCTAGCCAGCTTCCCGGAGCGTTCCAGCGTTGCTCGCCCCTGGTGCCCGAGGGAGCCGCCACGCCACCCCAGTCGGCCACGTCTTCAGTCGTGGCTGCCCAATTGCCCGACGCGCGACCGCTCGCAGGTGTTCGGCGCGGCAAGGTGTACTTCGAGTGCACGATGAGAGACGAGGGCATCGCTCGCGTGGGCGCAGGCACCGTCGCAGCGTCGCTCGACCTCGGTACCTGCTCGCAGGGCTTCGGCTACGGCGGCACGGCGAAGCGCTCAAACAGCAGGCGCTTCGAGCCCTACGGCGAGACGTTCGGCAAGGGGGACGTCATCGGGGTGATGCTCAACGTCACTGGCGTCGGGGCCAAGGGCTCTGCTGGATCCGGCTCTGCCGGTACGATCGCCTTCTCGAAGAACGGCGTGCCTCAGGGCGAGGCCTTCCAGCTGCCCGCCACGGCAACGCCTCTCTTCCCGGTGGTGTGCATGAGGAACGGCGAGGTGGAGGTCAACTTCGGGTCCAAGCGCTGGGCGCACGCCCCGCCCAGCGGTTTCGTGGGGCTTGCGTCGCCGCCAGCCGCTGCTGCGGCGGCTGCTGTCCAGCTTGCCGCGCTGGCACCGGCGGCGGCCTCCGCGTCGCCCGCCTCTGACACGCCGGCGAGCAAGGCACCGCTCGTCCTGGTCCTGGAGCCGACGAGGGACCTGGCAGAGCAGACCTTCGACGTGCTGAGCGGTTTCGCGGCCGAGGTGCCGGGCAACATGGTCCGGTGCGCTCTGCTCTGCGGCGGCGTCGACGGCCGCAAGATTGCCTCCGCCATCGCCAAGGGGGTGGAGGTCGTGGTGGGCACGCCCTCGCGGGTGTTCGACGCCACGGCTGGGAAGAAGGGCGGCGGGCTGGACCTGTCGCGCGTGCGAGTGCTGGTCCTCGACGAGGCGGACCGGCTGGTGAACGACGCGGAGGACCGCGACCGGATCGACAAGATCTGGGCCAAGCTGCCTCGCGCGGGCGTTGAGGGGGAGCGCCTCCAGACGTGCTTCTTCAGCGCCACGCTGCACTCGCCGCAGATCGCCTCTCTGGCGGCCAGGGTCTGCCACGAGCCCACCTGGGTCGACCTCAAGGGCAAGGACAGGTGAGACCCCATCGCAGTGTTCCCGACCAGGCGCCGCTGTCGGCCTGCGCGTTGCATGGCGAGTCCTCCAGTCCGGCTCGCTTCCTCTGCTTGGGGGGGGTTGGCCGGGAGGGGCGGAGCGGGCATGCGTGGCGGCGGAGGCGGGGGCGGGGGCGGAGGCGGGGGCCATGTGTGTGTGCGTATGTGTGTTTGTGTGTGTGTGTGTTTGAAGGGGGCATTGGGGCTTCCGCCACGGCGCGTGGCCTCGCCTTCCACATTGCTGCGCGTGCGCCGCCGTGATGCGATGGGGCGAGGGGCTTCCTGCGCGACTCGCTTTTGACCCGCCCGTGATGGTGACTTGACGGTGCCGACGGCCTGCGCTCGGCGCCGCTGCTCGCAGTGTTCCCGACACGGTCCACCACGCCGTCGTGGAGGTGGACCCCCGACGCGACCTGACTTGGGCGGGGCCGCTTGGCGCCGCCGCGATGCGCTGGAGCGACTCGGTGCATTCCACGGACCGCCGGCGGGGCCTGGGGGCGCTGCCGGCTCCTGGCTCCGATGGGGCGGTGTCTCTCACGGAGTCGGAGACGTCGCTCGGCGTGAAGTTGCTCAAGCTCGTGATGTTGGCGGACGTTCTTGACGCCATGGGCAAGGACCAGTGCATGGTGAGACAGGGCGGTGATGCGGGCGTGACGTGCGCACGACTGGCGGTGCACCGCCGCCTGCGACGGCCACCGCCCCAGGCGACGGGGAGCCTGCCTCCGGGGCGTGCCACTCTCCGCCGCCGCGCTGGCCGGGCGTGGCCGTGCCCTGCGGCTCGTGCCATCCCCCTCCGATGCTGTTCCCCTGCCCCCCTCCCCCCCCTCCGCCCCCGCCCCCCTTCCCTCCGATGCTGCCCCCTCGCGTGCTGCTTCACACCCGATGCTGCTGCACACCCGATGCTGCTGCATTCCCGCCCCCGCTCGCTGCTCGCCCTCCGCAGATCTTCTGCCGCACCAACATGGACTGCGAGTTGGTCTGCGGCATGCTGACGCAGCTGGGAGGCGGTGCCGAGTTCCGCGCCGGCAGCGTGTCCGGCAGCGAAAACGCATACAGCGCCGTCATGGTGGGCGGCGCGGTGCCGGGGCAGCAGCGGCGGGCGAATCTCGCGGCCTTCAAGGACGGCGCGGTGCGCTGTCTCGTGTGCACGGACGCCGTGGCCCGGTGAGACGCTGGTACCAGCGCTCAGCGATGCCCGGCAGCTGCTGCGGGGAGTGCCGCGACACCGCAGCAGCAGCGGCGGCAGCAGCGCCCGCGGGACGGGAATGGCAGCCCGGCACAGAGCAGAGCCAACCAGCCTCCCTCTCCTTGCTCCATCGCGCGCCCCTCATCCACCCTCTCCTTGCTCCATCGCGCGCCCATCCTCCGCCCTCCCCTTGCTCCATCGCGCGCCCCTCCTCCGCCCTCCCCTTGCTCCATCGCGCGCCCCTCCTCCGCCCTTCGCAGCGGCATCGACGTCACTGGCCTCCCGTTCATGATCAACTTCACTCTGCCCGACGATGCAGAGCAGTACGTGCATCGCTCCGGCCGCGTCGGCAGAGCCGACTGCCTGGGCCTGGCCGTGTCGCTCGTGGCTGCCGCAGGCTGCAGGGAGCGCCTCTGGTTCTTGCAAAAGTCCGCCGGCCGCCTGGGCCGCGACAACATCCCGTCGGACCGCCGTGACTTCGCTGCCGGCGGGAACTGCGTCTGGAGCGACGAGGCTGCGTCTCTGGCTGCGGTGGAGGCCAGACTGGCCAAGGGGGGCTTCCAAGGCATGGTCGCGCCGGCCACGGCCGCGGGCAAGCCCACGATTCCGCGCATCGCGGCGGTGCCCCTGGTCCGTCCCGATGGCAGCGACGAGGCCGATGCCGCGGTGGCGGCCAAGGCGGCGGCTCTGCCTGGAGCCTTTGCACTGTCAGGCATGTCGTCCGGAGCGTCGTCCTCGTCAGGCTCTGCCGTGCCTCGCATCGCTCCGTCAGGCCGCCGACTGCTATACGGGATCAAGTTCCCGCCCGGCATCGGCACCGGCAGCGGGGCCGCGTACGGCGAGACCGCCGCGGCCGATGGCGGCAGCGCGGAGGGCGCAGCTCGCCTGATGGTGCTGCGGCCCACGGTTGACTCGCTCTGCGCGCTGGAGCAGCAGAGCCAGTCGGCGTACCTGTCGCTCCGGGCGCGCTTTGGCGGCGCTGGCATGCGCGGCGCCGACACGACTGACCGGCCGGGCAGGCCGCTCACTGCCGCGGTGATTCGAGCTGAAACGGGCGACGGACTGCCCGCTGCGCCAAAGCACGTCAAGGCGCCGAGCGCCACCCCGACGGGGCCGGCGGCCCGACCGTCGTCGTCGTCGTCGTCGAGCGGCGGGGCCGGGCGCGGGTCGCCCAAGCCGAGCGCAGGCGGGGCTTCGGGCGGAGGCAGCGGTACAGGGGACGGCGGCGGGAACAGCGCCGGGGGCGGTGGCGGGTCTCGCCGCGGGCGCCGGCGCAAGAAGCCCGCGCGTGTGTGATGCAGGCGGTCGGCCGCGAATCGAACCAAGCAGCAGCCCGCAGCACTGCCACGCACCACGCAGCTTGCATCGGGGGTCTCTGCTGGCCAAAATGCGCGCGCATGGGCGCAGGACCGCGGCGCTGCAGCGGGGGTTGGCGAGCACGCGCCGACGCTTTCCGCGCGCCGCGGCATTTCTGGGAATCGACCAGCTCTGCCAACGGCGGCGAACGTCGCGGCACGATCGCAAGAGCGAGCCACTTGCCGGCCCCTGCACGGCAGCAAGGATGTCCGCCGCGGCGCGGTCCCACAGACCCGAGCTGCCACGCCACAGCCATGGCCCGGCGTTGAGGGGGGTGGTGTCGGGGCCTGGAACTGGGGAAAACAGCGGGGAGCGCGCCGGAGTTGCAATCGAGCGGTCGGCGTCCTCCATCCCCACCACGGTGGAGGAGGCGCCGCGTGCCGAGGCCGACCCGTTTCCGTTTTGGAAGGTGCGCAGACTGCAGGTGCCCGGGATCAGCGCGGGCGCCGGGACGCGAAGGCTCGCCGCGAGCTGCGCGCTTTCTCGCAGCTTGCAACCGGCAGGCTCGGGTCGCGACTGCCGCACCGCGAGCTTCCGGTCGTTTGAGCTTGAGCGTCGCCCTGGCGTGGCCCCTCGCCGTGCGTTTCGCAGACTGTCATCGTGTCGATGCCCCAGTTCTCGATGAGCTCCATCACGGTGAGGCGATGAGCACCGCGTCACGGCGGCACTGAGTCGCGGTTTGGTGCGCGCGGGCATCCCATCGCACGGCGCCAGCCACGCGCCCGTGGTCGACTCCGCGACGGAGTGCGCAAAGCTCACACGACCGTGCCCGGTTCGGCCTTCGTGGGCGAGCCTGTAGGCCGAATTGAGCGCTCGCTTCACAAGGCGCCCCCGATCTTGACTCATCGCCCGCTCCCCGCAGATGCTCCTGAGCATTCACCTGCTCAACTTTTTCTTGCGGCTCGGGGCGCCGACGGCAACTCTGACGCTGGTCATCACGGTGGCGCGGTCTATCGACCTGCTCTCGGACCCCGCTGTCGGCTGGGCGACGGATGGCAACGTGCTGCGCATGTGCGGACCTTGCAGATTTCCCCGTGGCGTGCGCCGCAAGCCCTTCATGCTGCTCGGCGCACCCTTTTACAACCTGTTCCTCGTTCTGCTGCTGGGGACCCCGTTCGAGTTCGAGGGCACTGGCTGGGGTGAGAGGCCCGCGCGGCACGCGCCCTGCACGGTCCGTTGCCTGCTGCCGATCCAGCGCTGCAGCGAGCCATCTGCGGCTCCTCGCTGCCCTCACGACTCCCTTTGCGGCGGTTGGGCATCACGCACCATCCGATGCTCTGCGTCGTGACCAGCGGAGGGTGAAGATTGTCGGCCCCACCGCCTGTCCATGCTGTTGCCTGCCGCTCATGCGCAGCTGTGTCTTACGGCTTGTTCAACATCCTCCTGTATCTCGCCGACACGGTGACGCATGTGCCCTACAATGCCTTGCTTCCCAGCTTGTCCCAGGACCCCAAGCAGCGCGAGACCATTTTCAGCTTCGCGCGAGTCATCAACTCGCTCGGCGTGATGTTCGCGGCGCTCGCACCCGTGCCGTTGGGCATGCTGCTGCGCACGGATGAGTGCATGGTAGACAAGTGCGCCGCCTGCCCCTTTCAGCTGCCATCCAACCAGACGCTTGGGGAGTTCTGCCCGGCCATCCAGCAGGGGCTCCCGCTCTCCCCAGGTTGCCGCTGCCTGCAAGCGTGCGACGGCGAGTGCGGGCTTCAGGGCGAGCGCGAGGGCTTCCGCGTCATGGGATACGTGTTCGCCACCTGGCACCTCGTTGCGATGCTTCTCGTCATCATCTTCATCGAAGAGCCTGCCGAAAAGGAGCTCGGTATCAAGGGGGGCCTTCCCTGCCTGTACGATGCAGCGTCTCGCGCGCGAGTAGCGGCACTTGAAAACGATGGAGCTTGGAAGGTGGGAGGATCCCCCACGCAGACGAGCGCCAAGGTTGGCGCTGCCGCTGGCAGCCAGGCAGGGTCCGTCGAGCTCACAACCCCGATCAAGAAGACCCAAGCGCAGTCCGTCGCACGAGATGGCACCGGAGGGCCAACAATCCAGCGATCGGCGGCGAGCACGTCCGCACTGGCTCCCGCAGCGGACGCCGACGCCGGTGCCACCCCGCCTGAAGACGAGGCCAGCGACATGGAGCCCATCGTTGCGTCGATCAACAAGACGTTCAGGAACAAAGGTGCGACTGCCCTCGACAGGCCAGAGCCCGTCGTTCCGCCCACCCGCCCGCCGCAGCTGCTGCACGCGCGCCTCGCCGGACGGACGCTTGTCTTCGCCCGTCTCACAGCCCTGACGCTGCCAACTGGCTGTCTCGCCGCTGCCCCGCTCGCCCGCGCTCTGGTATTCCCCGTCACGACTCCTCGCAGCGTTCCGCACGCTCATCGTTCCGTGGCTCCTGGATATGGCCTCCGTGTCACTGCTTGGGTCTATGCTCACTCTGTACGTCACCTACGCGGTCCGGCCGACCGACCCCACCGTGGTTCCTGAGTGCGCGGGGGACGGCATTCGGGAGGTGTTCGGCATTCGGGGCTCCATCTGGTGCAGCGGCGACAGCGTCTGGCTCGGGATGGGCCTTCTCGCGCTGATGATCGGACAGGTGGCCTTCGTGCCTGTCTGGCGCATGATCTCCAACCCGTTCGGCACGCGCAACACGTGGCTCATGTTCAACCTGCTTGCAGCTGTCACCACGGGCCTGTTCATCTTCGGCGGCGTCGGAACTCCCCGCATCACGGTGTTCCTCAGCCTCATCAACGGCATCCCCATGGCCGCCATGTTCCTCAACGACGCAATCGTGTCGCAGGTGATCGACTACGACGCGAACCTGCAAGGCGGCCAGCGCGCCGAGGCGCGGTTCATGCTCTTCCAGTCGTTCATTCCCAAGATCATCTCCATCCCAGCCTCCGTGCTGCCGCTCTCCGCGCTATCGGCGTTCGGCTTTGTCGAGCCCGTCAACGGCGTGGCCCAGCCTCAGTCCCCCTTCGTCGTCAACTACGTGCAGGCCGTGTTCTTCGGCGTGCCGACTGTTCTCAGCCTGCTCTCCTTCTGGTACAAGCTGTCCTTCCCTATCCGCTACGACGAGCAGCTCGACCGCATCGCCTACAACAACGCCGTCCTCACTGGCGAGGCCAGCGCCAAGCACTCGGCCAAGGGGTGGCTGCGGGACCCGCTCGACCCGAGCCTGGCGACCGCTAGCTCGCGGAGCGCCCCCGCCTGTGCTCGCTTCTTCAGCTGCTGCTCGGGCGCCGGCGGCCTCTCGGCCACGGAAAAGGCGGACAAGCACACCCGCACGCGCGCGGCCGTGGAGCGCCGCGACGAGCCGCCTCTGATCCGAGCGGCCGCGGGCGAGGGCGCGAGCGACGACGGCCTCGCCGGCGGGCCCCCAGGCATGGCGCTCGTGCAGCGGCGCAAGGGCGGCGCCGGCGACAGGCAGTCGACCGAGCTCCGGGCGGCGGGCCTGGCGTCCACCCAGGCCGCCAGCCAAGACTCGGAGAGCAGCGGCCCGGGCGAGCGCGTGGTGCCCCCGGCGGCGGGCGCCGGGGCACCGCCCATGGCCCGGCTGGTGAGCGAGCGCGAGGAGGAGCGCCTCCGCGACGAGCAGGTTCGCCGCCGAGCCGAGCACGAGGCCGCGGAGGCCGAGGGCACACTGCCCGCTCCGCAGCCCACCCTGGCGCGGTGGATCCCCGGCATGCCCCGCCCCGAGGCCGACGTCCCGCGGCTGTCCGTCTACGAGCGCGTGCCGCTCACGGCTGAGGACAAGAGGGCCTTCTTCGTGTTTGACCACTTTTCGCTCGCCGAGCTGGGCCTGTGGTCCCGCTTCGGGCGAAACTTCCTCGACGCCCAGGTGCGGAGCCGCAGGCGCACGCTCTCGGTCGTTCTCCTCTTCCTGGCGCTGGCCGTGGCCGGCCAGATCGGCACTGGCATGATCGAGTCCGCCGTGCTGTCGTGGGTACCGACAATCTCGATGCTCTCGTTCGGCCTCACGCTCGGCCTCCTCGTCATGACCCACTTCAAGGTCCGGGCATGCTCAAACCTGCGGCTTCCGATGTGCAGAGCCGAAGGCCGCTTCGAGAAGTGGATCAAGTTCAACGCCATGGCTCTGCAGCTCGACTGCCTTGAGCTGGAGCTAGTTCCCACCGCAGCAGTCGCGACGGCGAGCAGCACGCCCGGCGTGCCGGAGCTGGGCTCCGCTGCAACCGCCCCTGTCGCGGCAGCGCGCAGAGCCACTCAGTGAGGGCCGCCAACGGCTCGCTGAGCTTGCCTCACTGCCGGCATTGCTAGGTTTGTTCGCTTCGACCAGATCTCGAGAGTTCCGCGTGGATTGACAGCGTGCACTGTGGGCCGCTGCGCGTGAGTTGCCGTCCGCCAATCGACGCAACGACCTGAGCGACGCAGCTCCTGTTCGAAACGGTGCCAGCCGCGGGTGCATACACTCGGACCAGCGCTCGGTATAGGCGCAATGGAGCCAGGCCCGCGCGGCCGCCACACGAGGCCAGAGCCTGCACGCCCCCGCAATGCCCGCACGGCATGGCTTGTGTGCGCCGGTTCCCAACAATGAGGCTGCTTGCACTGCCACGCTTTGCAGGTGGAAGGCAATGACCTCTCGCAGCGGATCTCGCGCGCTCTCCGCCCGGCCGTCACTCGCCGTACTCGCCGCCATCCCACACAGCGGCCGGCTGCTGGGCCAGCGCTGCGGCTCCGACTTCCCCCCAACGCTCCCCGGAGGCGCCGTCATCGGAGCGGTCGGCGTCAGAGCCTGCCTGCCGAGATGGGCCGCCCTCGTGCTGGTCTCTGCCCCGCTGCCACGAGCGCCGGCTCTGCTGCTGCTCCTCGCGCAAATCGAAAAAGTGGCCCGCCGACTGGCCAGCAGAGCCGGCTAAAGAGCCGGCTAAAGAGCCAGTTCCCGCGTCGGTGCGAGCAACCAGCCCGTCGTCCAGCGATCGGCGGACGGCCTGGCGCCGGCTGACCGTGCGCTGGTGCTCAGTCCACGCATCGCTCAGCGGTCGCGCGTCGGCACTCCGACGCTCCGCCGGCAGCTCCCGCGGCTCGCCACGGGCAGAGCCCCGGACGGCGGGGCCCGCCCCTGCTGCATCGCTCGCTTCAGCTTCGCCAGCTGAGGCGTCGACGCTGCCCTCGGATGCGGCGGCGGCGGCGGCGGCATCGTCGTTCGCAACGCCCGCCACACCTCCAAGGCCGGCAGGTGCCGCGCCCTCTGCTGCCGCGTGAGACCCCGCAGAGCCGGCGCCGTGAATATGGTGCATCGGGCGGGCGCCGTCCGCGCTCGCGGCTCCGCCGCCACCTTTGCCGTGTTCTTCAAAGTGGTGCAGCGGCTCTGCATCGTCATCGACAAGCTGCCCGTGCGGCGGAGCCGATCCCTCCAGTCGGGTCGACAGCCTCGCAAGCGCGTCTCTCATTGCCGTCGCAGCGCGCACAACCGATGCCGCGGACGGGAGCCGCCGCTGCGAGCCGAGGGGCTGCGTTCCACCGGAGGCGACCTCCGACTCTGCATCCTCGGCAGAGCTGTCATGACCTGCACCGGCAGAGCTGGATCCGCCAGTGACTCCAACGATGTCAGCCAACTCGCGCAGCGTCGATCGATGCTCTGCAACGACTTGAGTCATTCGCGAAACCGTGGGAGCAACTCCTGCCAGAGACGTCACCCCCATTGCTCGCATGCACTGCCCCAGGATTGCGTCCTCAACCGAAGCTGCAGAGCCGGTTCGTAAGGCCTCTGCAGCCGCGAAAGTGGCGTGATGCCGAAGAGACAGGTTCTCAAAGTGGACGAGCGACGCAACCTCCCTCGCGAGCGACTCAACGTCAGAAGCCAGCAACCCCTCCCGGGCAGGCAGTCCTGGAGGCACTCCCAGCAGCGCACCGGCTCTCGCGTCGACGTCCTGCGGCGCAGGGCGACGGCTGCCGATCCTTCCTGTTTCGTGCGACCTGCCTTCCTGGTCCTCCGCTGACGAAGTGGACGGACCTGTGATGGAGCTGTGATGGGCTCTGCCAGTTGCCACGTCGTCAGCGAGCTCTTGCACGCGCCGGCGCCCAGCCTCGCCCATGCGGCTCACCCTCCAGCGAAGTGCCCTGCAGAGCCGATTTGCAAGCAGCTCTGCCCTTCGCGCCGCTTCGGCGCGCGCGCGTAACTCCACGACGCGCGCTGCGACGCGTTCTAGGAAGGATCCGCCGTCAGCTGACTGGTCCGAAGAGGCGCTGGACGGCGGGCCAGCCCGGCCTCCTGTCTCGGTCTGGATGCCGTCCGCACCGCGCCTGGGCTGTGCGGGGTCCAGCGACCGTCGCGGCGGTTGCGGTTTCGCGTGAGCGGCAGGCCCACGCGCCCGCCTCTGCAGGCCCCCGGATGATGACGCCTCCGAAGCCGGAACAGCCGCTGCAACGGCCCTGACGAACCGCTCCAGGGCCGGAAGCGACGAAACCGCTCGCTTGACGGTCCTGACGGCAGCCGGAAGGCCGTTGGGGTCGGCCACGCCCAGGTCCACGCACGCCTCCTTCACGATGGCGGCCAAATCGGCTCTGCCCATAACGGACACCTGGGCGGACAGTCCTGATTCGTGTGACTGTCTGTCGATGGACGCGAGATGGCCAGGCCGCGTCAGCCTTCGCCTTGCACTGGCCTCCTTCCGCAGCGACTCCGCTCGTGACATGAGTGACTCCGAGTCGATGCCTGCCTCTGATGCGGCTTCCGCCACAGAGCGGAGTCGCTCAATCTCCGTTCGTGCGTCTCGCCACGCCTCCACGGTGGGGCGCGCCGCGAGCGCCACTCTGAGCGACTCTGCGTCGCGCACCGCCTCGGCCGCTCGCGCATCGGCAGCTTCTGCCGCCTCTCGGAATCGAGCGACGTCGCGCCCAGCAACGGCTTCCCGACTCCGCACTGCCGCGGCTCGTGCCTGCAAGGCTGCCTGCACCACCAGCAGGGACCGTCGCTCACGCTCCAGCTGCAGGGACAGCTCTGCAATGCCGGATCCCTCCCAATGAGCGGGCGGGCGCAGGGCGGGAGTCATTGCCCGCTGCTGGCCCGGATGCGTGGCCAGGCCGAGCGACGCGTCGGCGCTTGAGGAGGAGGCGCTGTCGGCGGGCCAGCTGGCCCTCGTACCGGGCACAGCGACGGCGGCGGCAGCGCCTGCGGCAGCGGCAGAGCCAGCGATGGCGGGCCCAGGCGGTGGGACCGGCTCTGCCGTGCCTGGTACCGGCTCTGCCGTGCCTGGTACCGGCTCTGCCGTGCCTGGTTCCGGCTTGGCCGTGCCTGGGGCCGGTTGCAGCTGGCTGGCGTCGCGGTCGGCGCGGAGGTCGGTTTGCAGCGTCCGCAGCAGCAGAGACGCATCGAGGGCGAGTCGCTCGTTCACGGGTGACTCGGGCACGATGGGCTCCTGATCCGACTCTGACGCCGCCGGAATGACGGCGCGCTGACCATCCTGCGACTGCTCAGCGCCTGCCGCAGAAGCCCCGCCCGCCACACCCGCGCCGTCGGGACCGAGCGACTCCGCGTCTCCGCCTGGCAGCGACGACACACCGACAACTGGGCCGCCAGAGGCACCGGTCGCACTTGCAGCGCCAGCTCCGCCCGCAGAGCCCGACGATGCGGCGACTGTGGGCACCTGGCTGGGGCCGTCGCCCAGTGATGCACGCCCTCGGGATGCGAGGTCGCCCACTGAGTCGTCTCCCTCGCTGCCCAGCAGCGCGTCGCGCGCCACAGCAACTGCAGCTGCCCGAGCAGCCTGCGCCGCGAAACCGCCCCCGCCTCCATGCAAGTGGGTCTGCCTCAGCGCGTTTTCGGCGTTTCGAAGTGCCGACGCAAGCGCAGCCACCCTTGACGCCAGTGACTCCGCGTCCTGTGTTGCCCGGGCCGCTTGTGCTCTCACTCCAACGGTGAGCGCCACCGCTGCCGAGTCGGCAGAGCTCGATGCAACGGGGTCACGCCCGTGAGCGACGCGGAAGAGCGACTCTGCGTCGAGCCTCGCGCGCTCCCAACGCCGAGCCGATTCCTCAAGGCGGCGCCTGAGAGACTCAGCATCGCTCTCAGCGCGCGCAGCGCGACGGTCAGCTTCCTGCACAGCATCGGTCAAACGATTCGCCGTTTGCTCTGCGGCCAGCTCGGCATCGGAAGCCGCTCGGCGAGCGGACTCCGCATCCGACTCCGCATCTGCGACACGCCTCTCTACGTGGGCCAGCTTCGCTCGCAGCTCTGCCCCCTCCGAGGACGTCAACCGCCCCCGAGCCGCAGCAGCTTCGGCGGCGCCACGTTCTGCCGCCTGCAGGCGCCAACGCTCCGCTGCCGACGTCGCTTGCGACAGGGCCTCTTCAAGAGACCGTTTCTCGCCGGCCAAGCGATTCGCCGAAGCCTGCGCCTTGGTCGCCGCTGCCTCCGCCTCGACCGCCTGAAGCCGCGCGGCCACCGCTCGCGATCGCGCCTCGCTCAGGCGCGCGTGCAACGCGGCCTCTGACTGCTCGGCCAAATGTTTCGCCGCTTCGAGCCGGGACTCCGCACGCCGTGACCGGCTCTCTGCTGCCTGCAGTCGGCCGCGCAGAGAGTTCAGGGTGGCCGAAGACGACGAGTGACCCCGTCTGCCAGGGGCTGCCGAAACGCGCGACCTGTCATCCCGAGCGGAACCGCCGGCGTCGCTCAGTCCCACGACGCTGGGCGCTGCGTGGCCTTCACCAACTGACTCCTCGCTGATGTCCAACTGACCGGCACCTGACCCTGCAGCCGATGCGGAACCGCTCCTTGCTGAAGCAGCCACGCTGTCGCCATCGCCACGGACACCGCCCCTTGCCCTCGGTAGAGCCGTGCCAACGTCGGCACCAGCCTCCTTGGCCGCCCGCCAGGCGGCCTCCGCCCACCGACGCGCCTCCGATCGCTCTGCCCGGCTCTGCGCAAGGAGCCGCTCCGTCGATCGCACCTGAGTCTCCAGCTCTGCCACTCGTGCCGAGGCTGCAGTCAGCTGGCGGGACAGCTGATAGCGCTCGTCGACGTCAGTTCGGTCGGCTGCTCGGCGCTGCGCGTCTCTCAATTGCGCAGTGAGCGACGCCCTTGCAGTTTCATGCTCCCGCCTCTCTCGGGTCAGCTGCGAGTCTGCCTGGTTTCGCGCCGTCTCGAGCGCGCGGGCGCGGTCAGCGAGTCGTGCCACCTCGCGACGAAGCAGAGCCACTTCGGAGTCAGTCGGCCCGGGACCAACATCGGTCCCAATCAGCGCAGACAGCTCGCTTGCCGGAGCGGCAGCAGCATCGGTGACAGCGTCGGCACCAGCATCGGCAGGATTGGCAACAGAATCGGCAGGATCGGCCGAGGCGCTCTCCTCTGGGTGGCGGCGCTCGCTTGCGTCGTCGTCGCCTGCGGGAAGCCCTCCATCGGCATCACAAGCGGCAGTGGTGCCAGCGGCAGCATCGCCAGACGCAGCGTGAGCGGCCGCAGCTCTTGGAGTTGCAGTTGCAGTTGCGGTTGCTGCTGCAGACGACGATGAAGCGGTTGCAGGTCCTCTCTGCGAAACCGCTCGCCTTCCCCTGGCCGCGGCAAGCGCTGCTCGGAGTCGGCCTGCGGTCTCTGCAGTCATGGCCTTGGCTCTGCTGAGCGACTCCTCCGATGCCTGCAGCTGTGCGCGAAGCGACGCAGTTTCGGTTGCAAGCTGGTCCTTAAGCGACTTCACTTCCGTTTCTGCCGCTTCTCGAGCTGCCTGCGCCGCCGCCAGTCTGGCTTGGGCCTTTCGTTTGGCCGTCGTTGCTGCCAACTCCGCACGTCGGGCCCTGGCCCTCGCCTGGTCCGCATCCGCCTCCGCAGCTCCAGCGCGTCGCTCCGCGCTCGAGAGCCGGTCCATCAAGCGACTCGCGCCGACCGGAGTCAGACCACCGCCGGCACCAGAACGGCTTCCAGCGGCTCTGCCTCCGGAGTCTGAACTGCCTGCAGAGCCAATGATAACCTTCATGCTTCCCACACTTCGCTGCTCTGCCGTGCGCAGCCGGATCCGAAGCTCCGCCACCTGAGCCCGAGACTGGGTGAGCGACTCGAGCGTCTCTCGGAACGCCTCAAGGACGTCGCTCTCCCGTGCCTGCACGTGGTCACTGGACCCCGTCGCTGCCCCTGAAGCGACGCCTGAAGCTGCAACTGCAACTGTGGCTGCAGGTGCAGCTGCGTCCGTGCCCGCTGCAGTCCCGGCCTCCCCCCGGGATGCGACTCGCTGGCCGGAGGTGGCGTCGGGGACTCCACCCGGCAGAGCCAGTGGTGCCTTCCCCGACACAGCCCCTCGCATCATCTGGGCGTCACGCTGAATCAGCGGAATGTCACGCCGCACGTGTGCCTGGCCGAGCCAAGCCCTCACGGCACGCCACGGCCGCGCCGTCAGCGTCAGCAACCGACGCGACCCGTCAGCTGACGCACGAATCGCGCCTGGGGTGAGTGCCGCTGCCGGATCTCCGTTTTGGCCGGGAATGGCTGAACGACGCAGCGAAGTGACGAGCGACAGAGGGGTGCCTGTGCCATCGGTGATTCCTTTCGCCGACGCTGGCGCCGTCGGCCCACGGGCGAGGGGCTTTGCACCGTGTGCGCCGGCCGTCGAGCCAGCGCCCCCCGCACCAGCACCAGCACCAACACCAGCACCAGCACCAGCACCAGCACCAGCACCAGCACCAGCACCAGCACCAGCACCAGCACCAACACCAGCAGCACCAGCCGACGAAACCGCAGTCGAAGACGACGACAACGGTCCAGCCTCTGAGCCGGCCACTATCCGCCCGAGCAGCGCCGTTGGCAGAGCCAGATCGGTGTCGCGGCGGAGCTCTGCACTCGACAGAGCCGAAGTGCTTCCGCCTGTCGCGGCGTGCGGGGCTCCGTGAGCCAAGCTCCTGTGATCGTCCCGAGACCGATGGCTGACAGACCCGTGACCAGGCTGAGCCTCTCCAAGCGGGTGCACAGTCAAGCCAGTCCCAGTCACTCCAACGTCAACTCCGGAGAAATGAAACATCGCACGATCCTTGGCGGTGTCATCGCCGTATTGGAGTCGCTCCGCACCAAACTCCGCACGATGTCTGCCGTCGAGCGCTGCCCAGCCTGCCGCCTCCTCAGCCTCGGCCTCTGCCTCCTCCACCTCCTCCTCCTCTGCGGTTTCGTCGAGGAAGCGCCCGAGCGCGCTGTCGTCCAAGCCCAGGTCCGCTCCGGACGCAGCCCCTGCGCCGGGTGCCGACGCGTGCCCCGGTCGCGCGCCCTGCGGCTCCTCTGGCCGCCTCCGGCCTCCCGCGGCCGTTGCAGAGTCCGCCAAGGCCAGCTGGTGGGGTCGGACCGACCCTGCCCCAGTGGCAGCAGTGGCCGCGGCACCTTGGCTCGACGGCTGAATCGCGGAGGGAAGGGTCGGCCGTCCAGCTGATGCGCTGGTGACTGATGCGTGATGCGCACCGGCCGAAGACATGATCGGTGCTGCAGGCCACGCAGAGCCACCAGTGACTTGCGTTTGATGTTCTAGTGACCCGCCGACGACAGGCCCCCCTCCCCCTGACGGATCCAGCGGAAACACCTCCAGCGACCCCGCCGGCCCACCGGACGTATGCGTGGCTGCGGCAGACACATCCGCTCGCCCGTCGGCACGAGGCGGCGACTGTGATGCTTGGGTGATGGGAAGTGACGGCGGACTGGCCGACTGCGCAGGCGCAGTGGCGCCGCCTGAACCCACGGGCCTGTCTGGTGACGGCTCCTCCTCCACGAAGAGCCGGTGCGGTTTCACGTGGTCAGAAGCAGAAGGGGACGTGGCATGTTCCGCGTCAGCTGGCTGGCGTCCATCGGCAGAGCTGTCCTGGTCGTGGCTCTGCGAGGGCCAGACGTCGCTCACCGGTTCTCCGTCACTGTCCCATACGGCATCAGCGTCGGCGTCGGCGCCAGTGTCCGACCCGGCAGTGTGCCGGGCAGAGCCAGCGCGTGCAGCGGGTGGCTGTGAGAGCGAACGCTCAGACGCCGTCTCAGAGGCCCGCGCGGACAGCTCTGCCACTGCCGGGACAACTGCCCCCGTAGCAGCACGCCCGTCGGCTGATGTGGCGACATCCCTGCCGAAAGGAATGCGCTGGAGGGTCGGGTGGCCGCTTGCATTGCGCTGGGTCTGTTGGTCTGCTGTCGCGGCGCCAGTCGCCAAGCGGTGGCCAATGGCATGGAGGCGGCTGAAGATGTCGTCTTCCTCATCCTCGTCTTCTTCGGCTCGCACGGCCGTCGGTTTATCGGCAAGATGGGAGGTGCCAGAGGAGCTGGCGGCCGCTTCTCGGTGAGCAGCGTCCGACGGGGCCTGCGGCCTGCGCGCGCCACGGCTGGACGGTGAGGTGTGCGCCGACGGCGCGGCCATGTCTGCCAGCACCTGAACGTCCATTCCTGCGGCGACAAGGCTTGCAGCGTGCCGTGCAGCAGCGGTTGCTTCCGGCGACTCGGCCTCCCGTTGCTGCAGCCCCGGCGGGGTGCCCGGCGGGCTGGCCATCGAGGCCAGGGACACCTGGCAACGGAACCTGCTGGCCAAGCACGGGCCCTGGGCCTGTGGTCTGGACGTGGGCGGCGCCGGGCTGTGGCAGCCCGCATTCAAACGCGGCAATCGCTGTCGCAGGCCCTATATACGCCTCGCTGCAAACACTGGCCGATGTTTGGTCCAGCCGAGCATTCCGCTCGCCACAGCGGCGTTGCAGCGCAGGCAGCCGAAGGCCGGACAGCGTCAAGTTGGCAGCTGCATCCCTTTGCTGCGAAAGCACGGCGGCTGCAGCGCTCTGAGGCGCTTGGTCGGCAGTTTTGTGCATCGGTCCTCCACGCGCGGCTGCCAGCTCGTGCTTCCTCCCCCCCAACACACTCGCCCCTTCCCCCTCTGTCTCCTCAAGGGAGGCTCCCCCAACAAACGGGTCAACATCGATAGAGCAGGCCGCGCCGGCGTCCAAGTTCCGGCTGCGCGCGCCGCGACACTGGGGTGGTTTTGGGTTGGCCAGACGGGAAGATGGAGGCCGGCAGCAGGCGTCGCGACGCCATTTGGTGGCTGGCATGCCTCGTTGTGGCCAGCCTCGCGGGGGACGCGGGCGCCGGGCCTGCTGTGCGCGCCGCTGTCGCGGCGGCGACGGGCCAAGCCTGGGCGGGCCGTGTCGTGGCTGCAGCGTGCGACTGGCTGGCGCATGCGCTGGTGGCAGCCTTTGCGTGGATGTGCGCACGGGCGGTGGGCGTGCGGGCGACCTCACACCACGCGGCGCTGCGGCAGGCCGCGGCGGCCGCTGCCGTGGCGGCTCTCGTCGACACCGACAGGTTCGTCGAAACCCTCTCGCTGCGTTTGGATGCGTCGTCGTTGCTCGGCCGCCAGGCATTCTGGCACTGCCTGCCGAGCATTTGCGCGCTCGCCGCAGCAGCGTACTGGGCGGGAAGGTGGCGGCCGGACGCCATCGGTCGGTGCGTCGGAGCCACCCGCCACGTGTCGGAGGCGCTGGCTTGCATCGTGCTGGTTGCGGGTCTGACTCACACACTGAGAGACGCGGCCCGGAGAGGGCTCTGGCTGCTTCCGCCGGGAAACGGCTTGCGCACTCCGCCGCTTGGCGTGCCGCTGTCCCTTGCGGCGCAGTGCGGAGTTGCGCTGGCGGCAGGGCTCGCGATGCGCCGCCTCGGCTTGCAAAGGCGCGCGGCCCGAGAAGGAAGCGCAGCGCCGAGCGCGGAGGACGGCGTTTGAGTGGTACGTGTGACTCTGCCCCCCCCCTCCCCCCCGGCCACAAGGCTGTCGGCGGCCAACCGAGAACCGCCATGCCCGCACAACTGTCCTGCTTGCGGCCGCCAAAACGCATGTTTGCATACCCACAAATATAGCAGTTGAAGCGAGATTGGCGGCTTGCCCGCGCTGCTGCCGCAGGCCACTCACCTCCGGCCACGGCCTGAATTCTACCCGGCGCACGTGCAGTGCCTGGATTCCGTCCTGAGGCTGAGCCCTTGCCGGATAGCTCGGGCTCTGCGGCTTGCGGAGGGAGCCGGAGTGGTGACATGTCTGCTGGCCCCCTCCAATCCGACGTGCAGCGGCTCCGGCGCGAGTTTCTGAGCGCCAGGCGAGCCGCAGCCGAAGCAGATGCGAGCGGCACGGCAAGCCGCCGTCGGATTGCGACCGGGGCGTGGCAGCAGCCTCCTGTGGACAGCGGGATGTGGTCGGGCAGGCTGTCGACCGTTCGCCGCCGATTGCACAGCCCCGCGCCCCGCAGCCCCCCCGCAAAGGGCGGAAGCGGCGGGGATGGCACTCGCCGTCATCGGCCTTTCTCGAGTGGGTCAGGGGAGCATCACGTGCCGGCAGTTGCCGGGCACTGGGACGGCTCTGGCTCGCTTCCTGCTGGCTTGGCTGGCCGCAGCTGGCCGCGGAGCAACGGCCAGCCTCTGGCCAGGCCCGCGTCGTCCGGGCGCTCCCTCCTGTCGCCTCCCCGCGAGGCGTCAGGGGCGCTGCGCCGAACGCCCAGCCCGACGCCCTCCCACCCGTTCAGCGGCGCCGCCGGCCGCAGCGGGGGCGGCCCTGAAACCGCCAGCCCGGGACGCGGAGTGCCCGATCGAGCGACGCAAGTTGCTCGCGCAAGCAGACGGATTCTCAGCGCACTTTCACCGACGGGCGCCACAGGTCTCGCGACGCCAGTGCCTGCCATTCGGAAGCGACTCGCGAAGAGGCAGCATCAGCAGCCCATCACCGAGCAGTCATCACCCGAAGACGACTCGAAGTTGACATTGGCCGGAAGTCTCGGGTCTGACCCCGCTACCACCCTCGCCAGTCCTAGCGGGCAGAGCCGTCTGCTGTCCCCGTGGCAGCCCCGTCCGCTCGGCCCCAGCCCCAGCGGCCACCTGTCCCCCGGCAGAGCCGCCCGTGGCACCCCCAGCGAGAGCCTCTCACCGGCTCGGCACCCCGTCACCCCGAGAAGGCCCCCCAGCCAGGCGGCAGGTGGCGTCGGCACCGGCAGCAGCGGCTTCGCGGCCTTGGACGACAGCCCAACTGAGGACGCAGAGGCAGCGCGGACTGCCCCACCAGAGGAGACGTTGACCGCGGTTTCGCGAGCCGAGGAGGCCGAGGCGGCGCTGAAGGCTGCACAGGAGGAGACGTTGACCGCGGTTTCGCGAGCCGAGGAGGCCGAGGCGGCGCTGAAGGCTGCACAGGAGGAGACGTTGACCGCGGTTTCGCGTGCCGAGGAGGCCGAGGCGGCGCTGAAGGCTGCGCGGGCAGAGGCTGCATCCACAGTTGCGGCTGCACAGGTGGAGACGTCGACCGCGGTTTCGCGAGCCGAGGAGGCCGAGGCGGCGCTGAAGGCTGCGCGGGCAGAGGCTGCATCCACAGTTGCGGCTGCACAGGAGGAGACGTCGACCGCGGTTTCGCGAGCCGAGGAGGCCGAGGCGGCGCTGAAGGCTGCACAAGAGGAGACGTTGACCGCGGTTTCGCGTGCCGAGGAGGCCGAGGCGGCGCTGAAGGCTGCGCGGGCAGAGGCTGCATCCACAGTTGCGGCTGCACAGGTGGAGACGTCGACCGCGGTTTCGCGAGCCGAGGAGGCCGAGGCGGCGCTGAAGGCTGCGCGGGCAGAGGCTGCATCCACAGTTGCGGCTGCACAGGTGGAGACGTCGACCGCGGTTTCGCGAGCCGAGGAGGCCGAGGCGGCGCTGAAGGCTGCGCGGGCAGAGGCTGCAACCGCAGTTGCGGCTTCGTGGGAGAGGGAATCGACCGCGGTTTCGCGAGCCGAGGAGGCCGAGGCAACGCTGAAGGCTGCACAGGAGGAGACGTCGACCGCGGTTTCGCGAGCCGAGGAGGCCGAGGCGGCGCTTAAGGCTGCACAGGAGGAGACGTTGACCGCGGTTTCGCGAGCCGAGGAGGCCGAGGCGGCGCTGAAGGCTGCGCGGGCAGAGGCTGCATCCACAGTTGCGGCTGCACAGGTGGAGACGTCGACCGCGGTTTCGCGAGCCGAGGAGGCCGAGGCGGCGCTGAAGGCTGCACAGGAGGAGACGTTGACCGCGGTTTCGCGAGCCGAGGAGGCCGAGGCGGCGCTGAAGGCTGCGCGGGCAGAGGCTGCAACCGCAGTTGCGGCTTCGTGGGAGAGGGAATCGACCGCGGTTTCGCGAGCCGAGGAGGCCGAGGCAACGCTGAAGGCTGCACAGGAGGAGACGTCGACCGCGGTTTCGCGAGCCGAGGAGGCCGAGGCGGCGCTGAAGGCTGCACAGGAGGAGACGTTGACCGCGGTTTCGCGAGCCGAGGAGGCCGAGGCGGCGCTGAAGGCTGCGCGGGCAGAGGCTGCATCCACAGTTGCGGCTGCACAGGAGGAGACGTCGACCGCGGTTTCGCGAGCCGAGGAGGCCGAGGTGGCGCTGAAGGCTGCACAGGAGGAGACGTTGACCGCGGTTTCGCGAGCCGAGGAGGCCGAGGCGGCGCTGAAGGCTGCGCGGGCAGAGGCTGCAACCGCAGTTGCGGCTGCACAGGAAGAGGCGTCTACCGCGGTTTCGCGAGCCGAGGAGGCCGAGGCGGCGCTGAAGGCTGCACAGGAGGAGACGTTGACCGCGGTTTCGCGAGCCGAGGAGGCCGAGGCGGCGCTGAAGGCTGCGCGGGCAGAGGCTGCATCCACAGTTGCGGCTGCACAGGAGGAGACGTCGACCGCGGTTTCGCGAGCCGAGGAGGCCGAGGTGGCGCTGAAGGCTGCACAGGAGGAGACGTTGACCGCGGTTTCGCGAGCCGAGGAGGCCGAGGCGGCGCTGAAGGCTGCGCGGGCAGAGGCTGCAACCGCAGTTGCGGCTGCACAGGAAGAGGCGTCTACCGCGGTTTCGCGAGCCGAGGAGGCCGAGGCGGCGCTGAAGGTTGCACAGGAGGAGATATTGACCGCGGTTTCGCGTGCCGAGGAGGCCGAGGCTTTGATGGAGGCAGCAGAGCTGGCCGTTGAATCCACTCTTGGCAGGGCCGACGAGGCGGAGGAAAGATTGGCCGAGTCGCAGGAGACGATCGATCGCCTCACCGGTGAGCTGGAAGAACTCACCGCTTGGCGGCGGTCGGCGTCCGAGCGACACTCCGAGTCGCTCAAGCTGTTGGAGCGTCAGGCTGACGGCCGGGTGGCAGAGCTTCAACGAAAGGTAGAGCTGCTCACTTCGAAGCTGGAGGCGATGGACACACTTCGGCAACGTCTCGAGGCAGCGGAGGCGCGACGCCGACAGCTCCAGCAGCAGCAGCAGCAGCAGCAGCAGCAGCAGCAGCAGCAGCAGCAGCAGCAGCAGCTGAAGCAGCGGCAGCAGCAGCGCTCGCAGACCCAGCCGGCGGTGCCGGGACTGCCTGCAGGGCTGTCCACAGGAGCGCCGCCAATTGCAGCGAGCAGCGCTGCCGGTGCGTCGGGCCCGGTCTCTGGCGATGCTGCTGCCGCACCGGCGGCGGCGGCGAGCGATGCACGACCTCTGGTCTCGCCCAGCGGGTCGCCCACGGGTCCTACGCACCACGCCTCGGCGGTTTCGCCCGATCAGTCCCATCGATCGCAAGCTCTGCTGGCCGTGGCGAGACGACGTCGGGAGCTGGCGGATGCGCCGAGGATGCGGCCGGCGCCGCCTCCGGCTCTGCCACCGGGGATGTCGATTGAAGACTTGTCTCGACGGCTTGCTGACCGGCGTGCGATGGCAGCTGACCCGCTGGCTTGCGGAAACCTCCCGGCAAGTTCCTTGCCGCCCGCGCCTCCGCCGTCGCCTGCCGGGGAAGACAGCGACGCCATCAGCAGCCAGTCAGGCGAGGAGGCCCCCACTGCGGAGAGGGAAGATGACGGTGATGTATCTCTGACGCGCCACGGACACGCCGTTGATTGGGCTGAAACCAGGGGCGGCCCCCATGCGCAACCCGGCACGGAGAGCTCCAACTCCGACTCTCAGTTGGACTCCGAATCTGGAGATCATGCCCCAACTAGGGGCAGGGCACCCACCAACCATACGCAGCAGCCCGACCACGAGGTGTCCGTTGGGGCGCGCAGGTCCAAGCCTTCGCCTCACAGGGCTCCTGGTTCCCGTGCGAAACCGCCCGGTGCGAAACCGCCCGGTGCGAAACCGCCACCCCCTCCCAAGAGCCGCTTGGCTCCGCCACCGGCTCCATCGCCCACGCCGGGCTCACCTTCGGCGAATCGTTTGGCCGATTCCGAAGCTAGCCTCATGGCCAAAGGCAGAAGGCAGGACTCCGGGAACGAGTCGCTGGAGTCTGACCCCGAGGCAGGCACGCCAGCGACTCGGACTGGGACTGACACACCGATCGACGAGGCCACGCATGCACCGCCCCCCCCGCCGCAGGGCCAGCCCTCCCCCCGTGAAAAGCCGCCCGAGTTCCAGAAGGGGCCCTCCGAGGCCCCCAAGAGGCGAAGCGTGATTCCGGTCGGCAGCCGCCCGCCGCCGCCGCCGAAGCAGCGGAGCACGCAGTCGTCGCAAGCCTCGTCGCAGCCCACGTCGCAACCCGCTTCACTGGCGGTTTCACCGGCGGTTTCGCAAGCGGTTTCACCGGATACGTCGCTTGCCTCGTCGCCTGCGATCGCTCCTGCCGGATCGCCACGGGAGCCGCCGCCCATCGGAGGAGTTGCTCCGTCTGCCGGCGCCAGCGCTGCTGCCGACACGGCCGTTGGCGCGCGTGCGGCCGTCGCGCAGTCCGGTGGGCCGGCGCTGGAGCGTGCGGCCGTCAGCGAGGCAGGGGCGGCGGCGGTTACTGAGGCTTCGGCGCGGAGCAACGCGCCGTTGAGCGACTCGGGATCCGCTTCCTGGGGCACGGAGTCGCTCTCGAGTGACTCCAACGATGCAGGCGGGTCGCTTGACGGGGAGTCACTGGGGGATGACGGAGACCGCGCCTCAGCGCGTGGAGGTGAGAGGGCCGTTGCTGGCAGTTTGGAGGGGGGACTGGATGGCTCCGATGCCGCTGTGGCTGTTGCCAGTGCTGGTGCTGGTGCCGGTGCCAGTGCTGGTGCTGGTGCTGGTGCCGGTGCTGGTGCTGGTGCTGGTGCTGGTGCTGCTGCAGCGAGTTCTGCCGGTGCTGCTGCTTCCGCCGCCGGCTCTGCCGCCCGGGATGAGGCCTTCTTCGCTGCCAAGCGGCGAGCCAAGGCGCAGGCCGAGGCCGAGCGAGCGGCGAGGCGAGCGGCAGAGCTGGCGGCGATGGATCCGGAAGAGCGCGCGGCTGCGGAGGCGGAGGCGGAGGCGGAGGCCTTGCGGGAGAAACGGAAGGATCGCGGCTTGCGATCGACCATGGGGGTGTTCAAGGCGGGCGGCAGAGGCGCTGGCAGGGGGCGGGGCAGGGGGCGCGGTCGCGGGGGCAGGGGCCGCGGCCATTGATTATGGCTGAGCGATGCGGTGTTGCTGTGGTGCTGTCGATGCGCGGCGCGGGGCGCCCGGCCAAATGAGGACGGTTAGTTGCAGCGCAAGCTTCAGTGGCGTCACGACACGCGAACTGCGCCACAATTGCGGATGCCACCGGCTTTGCAATCCTCTGCGCACACTCGCGCGAGAGTGGCGCGCTCGAGCGTGCTCGACGCATCAGAGTTCTGCCACGGCAGAGCCAGCAGTGGCCAGGCGGGTCTGTGCGGGACTCGAATTTCGCTGCGCACCTCGGCATCTCGGTCGCAAACGCAAGGCCACTTCCGCACAGGCGAGCATTGTACTCCGCGCGTGCTGCCAGGTGACTTGTGGATCATGGACCCGCCGCCACAGGCTGCCTGGGGCGCGCCCCTGGCCTCGCTGCGAGTCGCTTCGTCCTTTTCTGCGGACGAGAGCTTCCACGCCGCCTCATGGTGGGCAACTCGCCTGGGCATCGCGCTGGACACATGCTGTTTGGACTACGGGTCTGCAGCGGGAGTGGCGCCGACCCCCGCGCGGGCCTTCTTCCCAGGGCTGTTCCCAGCCTCAGCCGCGCAAGCGCCCCTTCCATCGCACGCAACCGCCGGAACACAGACTAGCGCGCAACAGGGGGCGGGCAGTGATGTGTCGCATCGCCCCGCGCCGCCGGGTGGTCCAGTGTCGGGGCCGTCAGTGGCCCTGGAGGGCGAGGCCGCTGCGGCGCTGCGGCGCGAAGCCAGCTCCCTCGCAGCCGGCCCCGCCGTCGCCCTCTGGCTCTGCCGGGTATGCGACCTGGAGCCAGCGGAGGCGGCGGTCGGGTCTGACGGGCCTGGGCTGCGTGTGGTGCACCCCGAGACGCGGGCGCGTCGGCGGCGGCGGCTATCGCAGCAGCAGCCCTCGGGGGCGCCGCCAGAGCGGCCGGACGCAGCAGCGCCAGCTGCGCCGCCGCCGCCGCCGCCACAGGCAGCCCGTGGCGCAGGCTCAGGTGCCAGTGCTACTGATTCGGCTGCAGCACCAGCGGCGGCGTCAGCTGCCGGCGGAGCTGCCAGCCGCTGCCCGGAGAGCCGGTGGACCGCCGAGGCACGCCGTGTCGGCGAAATTATTGGCCGGACAATGGTTCGGCATGCAGAGCTGAGCGAGTCGGAAGTGAGAAGCAGCTCTACCGGCTTGGTCCCGGGCGCACCACTGGTCGTGGTGCTGGCGCCGCCTCCGGCACTGCCCCGGGATGCAGAGGCTAGCGCCCGTAGGCCCTCCAGCCCATGCAAGCGTGAGTCTGACCCCGGTACTGACCCCGGGTCTGACTCCCTCGCTGTCGCTGCGGAGACAGCTGCTGCCAGCTACTGGCTGGAGCACGCCGCTGCAGAGGCAGCCATCGCCGCGGCCGTTGCGGGGACCCCGGCACACCTCTGTGGCTCTGCTGGAAGGCTCGTGCTTAAGCCGAGCACTGTGGCCGCCGGGTGGGAGGCAGAGCCGAGCGCGGAACTCGCAGGCGGAAACGGCCGGCGAGCCCAGTCACACCCCGGTCACGCTGGAGTCAGACCGCTGCCGGCTGCTGGGCCGCTGGGTTGGGAAGTGCGCAGGGCAGACGGTGGTGGCAAAACGTTTCGCCGGGTGTTCCTGATTGGGGCTGCCACTCTTGCTCGGTGGTGGGGCGGGCTCATGCCTCCGCAGCTCTGCCGAGAGTGGCATCACGACCAGCTCAGCGTCGATCCGGCAGAGGCAGTGGGCGTCGCTCCGCCGTCGCCCAGCTCTGCCGTGGCCGGCACTCCAGCAGGCGGCGATGGACCTGGTGGCCTGGACCACCATCATCATCGTCCGTGCCTGCCATCCGACGGTTTCACGCCGGCGCTTGAACTGGCGGGTCATGCTCCCTTTTCGCGAGCAATGTCCGCGTCTCTCATTGGCCCTGCCATCCGCGTCGCTCACGCGTCGCTCCTGGCGTGCGCAGCGCTGAGCGACCCCACAGACGTTCCCGACCCGCTCACTGGAGGCGACGGATTCGCGACCGTTGCCGGGCGGCGTCTGCTGGAGCAGGCGGCCGCATCAGCCGACGGAACAGCGGTTTCGCCGCTTGCCGTGCGGGGATCAGCGCCACCCTCGCAAGCGACGCCAATTGCAGCAGCGACGGCTGCAGCAGCGACAGGGGTGGCGGCGGCGCCAGCGCCAGCAGCACTGGTACCAGAAGCGGCGACGACGGGACAGAGCGACGCGGCGGGACAGAGCGACGCGGCAGAGCCAATGACTCGTTCGGCAGAGCTGTGTGGCATCGGGGGACTCGTAGCTGCGCTGGTGCCGGCAGAGCTCGGTTTCGCGTCGGCTGAGGGCAAGAAGGCTCTGAGTCTCGACTGCGACTGGACGCTGTGGGGTGGGGTGGCGTCGGAAGGATCTGGGAAGGATCGTGACGGTAGCTCTGCCACTTTGGCTGCAGGTGGTCCAGGACGCGCCGGGTCCAGCCCCGATGGTGGCTCTGACGTGCATGCGATTGGGGAGGGACTGGTGATTGATGGCGGTTTCGCGTGGGTGCGTGCCGCTGCAGTGTGGATGCGCGACCGTCGCGGCTGGATCATCGGGCTCTGCAGCAGGAACACAGAGGCCGACGTCCGCGCAGCGGTTTCGCGTCTGGCTGGAGCAGCGCCCCGGGCAGCGCGGCGGCGGCTTGCGGCGAAGACTGTGGGCGGCGGCGCTGGTGATGCTGGCACCGGTGGCGTGTCTGGCGCTGCTGCTGGGGCTGGCGCCGGTGGCGTGTCTGGCGCTGCTGCTGGGGCTGGCGCCGGTGGCGTGTCTGACGCTGCTGCTGGGGCTGGCGCCGGTGGCGTGTCTGACGCTGCTGCTGGGGCTGGCGCCGGTGGCGTGTCTGGCGCTGCTGCTGGGGCTGGCGCCGGCGCCACGCTGCCCGTCGCTGCGCGTGCTGGTGGCATGCCGGAGCCTGCGCTGATGCCGTCACAGCGGCCGTCACAGCGGCCGTCGACGTCGTCTTCGTTTGCGGCGCTGTGGGATGGCGGTTCAGGGGTGTCGTTCCTGGCGGCTGGTCACGGCGCAAAGTCGGCTCTGCTCACCAAGGCAGCAGCGTCTCTCAACATTGCTCGGGCGTCGCTCGTTCACTTCGACGACAACCCTGTGGAAGTGGCAGAAATCTCCGCATCCGCACCAGACATCACTTCACTTCGCGTGCCTGCCGACCCCGGAGCGACCACGTCCGGGCTTGGCCCCGCTGGCTCCGCGCGCAAGTACCGCGCTGCAGTCGCCCACTTCTGGGCGATCGACGAGCCTCTGCCCGTGAGAGTGATGGTCCATCCCATCGCGGATACGGACGGCTTCGCAAACGACCCCTCAGGCCAGGACTTGCCGAGGCCCCGGGCTGCGCCCTCGGCCAGCGGTGATCCACGCGGCGGTGACGGCCGTACGGCGGAGGACCGCGGCAGAGCCGACCTGTACGCGGCAGAGCGACGTCGAGTCGAGGCAGCGCGCGAAGCGACCGCAGCTGTGCTCTCAGCAGACGAGGCGGAGGCCGAGGCGGAGGCGGGGCTCTTGGCAAGCGGTGCTGGCGCCGGAGTGCCAGCTGATGGAAGCATGACTGGCCAAAGACCCTCAGGCGATGGGGTCGTGGCTGAGGCCGCAAGCGCTGCGGCAACCCAACCATCTCGGCAGCGGCGTCGCGTCCGCAGCGCTGCCGCTGCGGGTAGCAGAGCCACTTCAAGTAGAGCCCGTGTTCTGGCATCGTTCTTGGCCTCGCTGCGACTGGCCATGGAGCCAGTGGCGAGCGACGCGGCATCGCTCCTCAACGACGCCGAGTCACTGGCGCGAGTCGCGCAATTGACGCAACGGACAAATCAAGTCAACGCGTGCAAGGACCCAACCCCGCTGGCAGAGCTGGTGCTGGCTCTGCGCATCGCGGCCAAGCGTGACGCCGCTCGAGCCGCCATGAAGGCACTGCCGCCCGCAGCGGCTGGTGGGCTGGCCAGTGCTCCGGTGACGGGCCAGCCTGCAGCAAGCCAAGCCTCCCTCAGCGTGGCAGCTGCCGCTGCTGCTGCACCCTTCTGTGGCGGGGTTCGCGTCACCGCAGCCCGTGTAACGGACAGGTTCGGGTGCTACGGCCTCGTCACGGTGGCGGCATGCGAAGACTTGGCAATCAGACTCGATTCAACTTCAACTTCAACTTCAACTCCCGCTGCTGTCCCTTGCGATACTGCTGCAAGCGCTTGTATCGATGCTGGTGCTGGTGCTACTGGTGCTGCTGGTGCTGATGCCGCAGCTGGCGTGGCTGCCAAAGCCTCGACCTCTGCAAAGGTGCCAGTGCCGGCATCTGCCGCTGCCTTCGCACTGAGGTCCTGGCAGTCAGCTGACGGCTTGCCGCTTGCTGTACCGGCCTCCAAGGCAGCTCTGCCTGGCTACGGTTTCGCCGGCAAGCCTCCACCGGCAAATGTCGGTCCAGCGTCTTTGGCTGGAGACGGAGTGTCACTGGCGGTGCCTGCAGCTGGTGCAGCCGGTTCGGTTGCCGTTGCAGGCCGGGTTGCCGTTGGGAGGGCCCTGCTTTGCTCTTGTCGCATCCTGCAGCGGGGAGCGGAGCAAGCCTGCGTCTCTCACCTGGGGTCGCTCGCGCGGCAGGCAGTGGAGTCCCTTGCAGATAAGGAGTCTCTCACCGGGGCCCCACCAACACCACAAGCCTCTGCCGCTTGTGGAGTTGCTCCGTCTGCCCGTGTGGTCCGGGGTGACTGGCTGGCGATGCCGTGGGTGCCCTCGGACCGGAACGAGCCTGCAAGGGCGTTGCTGTTCGGGCCCCGGGCGACAGTTCCTTCCGGCACATCCAACGACAGTGGTTCGTTGCTGAGCGATTCCGGTGTTGCACCAGGTGATGACGACGCTGTCATCGGCGAAACAGAATGCCCGATGCCCGGGTCGCTATTTGCGCCGCTGCAGCCCCTTGTGCCTGCACCAGTGGATTCACTGCGCGGAGTTTGCGAAACGGCCGCATCAACTCCGCACTATGAGTGGTCGGAGTCACTCGTCAATCGCCTTGAGCAGGAAGCGCAAGGCGGGGCGCTCAGCGATACAGCTCTGCTCGCCGACGTCGGACCGACATCGCGAGCAGAAGGCGTCGCGGAAGCGGATTGGGCTCTGCCCAACCGGGCTCTACCGAGGTGCCTCCGCCTCGCTAGGGTCGCGTCAGCCGCCTCGCTGTTGAGACTGTGTCGGTCTGCGGCCAGCGAAGTGTGGGGCCGCATCGAGACGGTGCGCCACGCCGCGGGGCTCGCTCGCCGCGAAGGCCTCACTGGCTCTGCCGACGGTGACTGGCAAGTGATGGCGCTGAGACTCGCAGGGATGGACGGGTGGTGCGGCGCCGCGCTCCCGCGGGCGCGGCTGGAGGGGGACTGGGGGTTTCCGGCGTGGGTGGTCGACGCTGTTCGTCGGCGAAAGGTTTGTCCGAAGCTGGCTGCCGGCAAGGGGTGTGCGCTGCTGATGCGAGGGAAGAGTGGCCACGTCGCGTCCGTCGACCACTCTCCATCGCTATGCCCTGCGCTTCTAGAGGCCGCGGTTTCGCGTGGTGACTTTGCCCAGACCCGTAAGCAGCAGCGGCAGTCGCTAGCCAGCGCGGGGCGCGGAGGCGCCGGCACAGGCGACCACCGTGAACAGTCGCCAGACGCTGTGGGTGCTGCTGCCGGCGACGGCGACGGAGCTGTTCGGGGGATGACGTCACCTGCCACTCTTCCTCCCGGCTGGGCCCGGGCCATCGTGACGGTTGCCTCGCTGACGAGGGCTGCGGCTGGAAAGGATGCCCCGACGGTTGCCGATGCCGAGTCTGACTCTCGTGGCGGCATCGGCAGGCTGCGGCGTGGCCTGTGGGGGTCACTGGTGCACTGCGGGGCCGAGTCACTCATCCGTCACGATGGAGCCGGTTCGGCCATTCATTGGCCATTTGCAGCCCCGGAATCCACCCGCCATCCGAACGCGGCGGAAACGGCTTTCGTGGCGTTTCTGGCGAGCGACCCCGCGTCGCTCAACGCAGCGCTGTCTGGAGCCTCTCTGGCCTCGGCCGCAGCAAGCGTCGCCGCAGCCGCGGCAGCCGCGTCAGCTGCGTCAGCTGACGGCACCAAGTCTGCCAAGGCCGGAGGCGAAGCCATGTCCGAGCTCGTAGCCAACAGCGCCAAGAACGGCGGCCTGACCGCGTTCCTGGGAAGCGCTGGCACGGCCGGGGGCCCCGGCGGGACAACCGGCTCTGCCGGGCCGAGGGGCTGGATGACCGACGCAGAGGCAAGGCGGGCGGCCTTGCACGCCGCGAAACCGCCGCCCGGGCTGCTGTTTGTGCCAGTGGCGTCGGCGGAGGGACACCGCTTCGACGCGGAGGCGGCTGCCCGCCGGGCGGTGGGCGAGGCGGAGGATGCGGTGGTGACAGGGACCGGGGGCGGGGGTAGGGGCGCGTCAACCCCCGGTCCCAGCGGGAGCCGTCGGGCGGTGGACCGCGGCGCTGCCGGCCGCAGTGCGGGTGCGGGTGCGGGTGCGGGTGCGGGTGCGGGTGCGGGTGCGGGTGCGGGTGCGGGTGCTGATGCGGGTGCGGGTGCGGGTGCGGGTGCGGGTGCGGGTGCTGATGCGGGTGCAGATTCACTGGTCGCTCGCGAGGGCGCCGACGTTGGCGATGGCGGTGCCGAGGATGCCGGGAGTTCTGGCTCCGACAGCGGCGCAGACGGCGATGACGGCGAGCCCTGCGCTGGCACTGTGGGCCAGGCCGGCTGTCTGCTGGCGTCGGAGGTATACTCAGAGCTCTGCCTGCAAATGAGCGACGCCTGGTCCCTCGTTGAGGCACTCTCCACTGCCGAGCCGCCAGCTGCGCCAGCAGCCTCCGCTGCCGAAGCCGCCGCCCCGGCAGTGAGCCAGCCACAGTCGAACTCGGAGGAGCGTGATCACGGTCGCGAGGGACGGGCCGATGGCTCAGCAGCCATTCCCACAGCTGCGCTGACGCAGAGCAAGGACGGCGAAAAGGCGGCGGAGCTGTGGGGCTCGATTGAGTCTGGCGAGACCGCCGACGAGGCCACGGTGGCAGAGCTGCGCCGGCGTGCCCGAGACGAGGCCAGGCGGCTTGGTGTGTGAGGCGGTGACGACGGGCAATTGGCGCCAAAATGATCACTCTTGGCCTTGCCGAGGCCCATTGGCGTCGCGAAACCTTGGCCGAAAGTGGTCGCACGCACTTGAGCGCGTTGTTGCACCACGCGCCTGCATTCCTCGCTCCAGGGATATACACTGATGCCACCAGCCATGAGGCTGCGATTTGGGGTCATTCAGGCATCCCAATCCGCGAGGCAGCAAAATCCGAACTGTGCGTTGACCACTCTGCGATGCGTTGTGTGCGTCGCTGCCCGGAAGCACCTCTGCGTGGCGAACTCTGTGGCTACAGGGTGGGGAGGGGGAGGGGCGAGGGAAAGTCTGGTCCACGTGCTGGTTGGACGGTGTTCCCTGGCGTCTCGCTGGGCTGGGCGGGAGACTCACTCGCTCGATCGAGGCAAACCCTTTGCGACACCGGGCGACGCCGTCGCTTTTGTGCAACAGGCCTCGGTCTCCAGTGCGGCACCTTGCCACTGGCGTGGCGCAGTCCATAGATCGCTCTGGAGGCTCCCACTCTGTGCTTGTGCGCACGAGCCTGTGGGCACCGAAAAGCGACTGGGCGGACGCAAGCGCGGGCAGAGCAACTGGGACTGGCGCACCCTGAGCGGCGCCCCCTGCAGGAGCAGTTGCAGGGCTCGCGGGCCAGCCACCCTGCGCTGTTGCAGCCGAACTGCGGGAACGCCGACGATTGCAACCAAGCCGTTTGTTGCGTCCGGCAGTGCCCAAGCGGTGCTCCCGCCGCCCGGCAGCCTGCCCGCCACTCGCGGCGAGCTGTTGCAGCACCGCTGGGCGACCCCTCGCGGAGCGGGCATCCCGGAGCGCCCGGCCTCGCGCCCAGCAAGCCCGTGGGCTGCCCCTACGCGTTTGGCTGCGCTGAAATGCAAAGCTCGGGCAGCAGCAAGGCCGCTCGGGGTGCCTCGTCGCTCGTCGCAGCGCTGCGTGAGCGCGCCGCGTCCGGCTGGCTTGGCCTTGCCGAACTGGCTGCAATCCTAGCCACGGCGGGCGATGAGCTGGCTGACGCGTGGCTGGACACCAGCGGCGCGTCCCCCCAGCCTCTGCGACCGGCCTCTGGGTCAGTCTTCGTCATTGCGGCTGGGAACGTCGGATCGGTTGCCGGCACTGCAACAGGCTCGGCTGCCGGCGCTGACAGCGCCCCGTGGGAGGCAGACGGTCACTGCTACGCCGCCAGTGGCACAGCCACTGTTGTTGTCGACCCAAGGGCGGCTCTCCGCAGCGCCGGCGAAGGACCCGCCGCTGCCTCAGGCGCAGCGACCGGCGCCGCCCCGGCTCCACCGCTGTGCCCCCCATCTGGCCCGCAAGCCACTGCCTCGCTCGCGTCGCTGCTACCCCCGGCCTCGCTGGAGGCCGCCCTGAAAGCAGCCCTTCAGCGGTCGGACCAGCTCTGCCTGGAGGGCTCTGCCGGTCCCGCCTCAAGGGCAGAGCCGGTATCCGCGTCGCTGGTCTTGCACCCCAGTGCCTGCCCGACCGCGCCAGAGCTCGTTGCAGCCCCGCCGGCGGTACGATTCGCCGACGCGGAGGCGGTGGAGCTGGGGCTGGCGACGCAGAGCGACGCGGCGGACGGTCGCTCAGCGTTGCTCACGATGCACATGCACTGGTCGACGTCCTTTCCTGGCTCTACCGACGGTAGCGAGGGAGGCGGCAGCGGCAGCGGCAGCGGCAGCGTGTTGCAGGTACTGCAGAGGCGAGCGGCGTGCCTGGCTCTACCGGGGCTCTGCCGTCCGGCAGAGCCGCTGGATGCGGTGCAGCACATGCGCCTGACAGGGGCTCACGGTGCCGGTGCCGGTGCCGGTGCTGGGGCCATCAGTGACAGCGGTGTCGACTCGGTGGGTGTGCACCCTGCTGACGCCGGCCGTGTGGTCTGGGTGGTTCAGTACCACCTAGTGGACGTTGACCGCCCGGTCGACCTATTCAGAGACCCGACGGCATCCTGCCCGCGGTTCAACGCCGCTGACGGCTCGCCGTGGCCCAGTGGTCTCCGCCGCGCCTCAGGGCAACCCGCCCTCACCGGAAGCTCGGCCACCGCTGCTGCTGCTGCTGCTGCTGCTGCGGCTGAACCCCCTGACGAGAGCGGCGGCGGCGGCGGCGGCGGCAGCAGCAGCAGCAGCAGCGGCAGCAACAGCAACAGCAGCAGCGGCAGCAGGATGGATCCCCGTTCGCATCGCCCTGCGGCTCGAGCGACGCCTCTTGCCGCGGCACCGGCTTCCGCAGAGGCTGGCTCGGCCGCTGGCAGGCAGCCCTCCTCAGCCCAAGGCGGCCACATCGGTCAGATGCGGCAGAGCCATGCCACTTCGGCGGCAGAGCTGCTTGAGGCCATCGCTGCCCTCGAGAAGGAGTCCGCTCCCGTGCCGGCAGAGCCGCGCCCAGCGGTGACCACTGTTAGTCGGGAGCAGAGCCCCGGGAGCAGTGGAGCAGATGCAAGTCACCACGGGTCAGATCTGCATCAGGAGTCAATCGCCATGCAATCAGAACTTGTGCCTTGGCAAGGAGCCGTGAGCGTCGCAGGCAACGGCCTCGCTGGCCCATCCCGCGAAACCGCTGGAAGTGACCAGCCATCTCCTCGGCGACGGCCGCCTCCAGCAACCCCTGAGCGACGCGCGCCCCACCCCGACTCGGGGCACGTGTCTGAGCAGTGGCGTGCGGACGCCGCCTGGCCCTCAGAGCGCGGCAGAGCCGCGCCCGGGTGGTCTCCGGCCGCAGGGCTGCACGGCGGGCCCGACGAGGAAGAGTGGCAGGCTGAAGGCACGCTTCCAACGCTGCCCCCGCAACAATCAACTGCAACTGCAACTGAAACTGAAACCTTCAATGCAACGGTATTGACTCCGCCCCGTCCCCGCCGTCAGAATCCGCTGGAGGATGGCCCACCGGCTTGGCGACTGGACGGTGATGTTGAGCGCCTGTCACCCCCATCACCGCCCCATCACCAGTCTCCTGATGACTGGGCCACGACCCTGAGGAGGGATGAGACGCATCTTGCAGCTGCAACCAGCTCACGGTCGCTTCAGCCCTGGGCGTCTGACCCACGATTGGCCGGTGATGGGTGGCCCATGGACCCCAAGCGAGACATGTCTCGCACCCATGCAGCGCTGCCATCCAGCTCTGCCAGCAGGCATGCTGCCCTGTCATCGACAGCGCCTCACGCGCTGCAGCGACGATCTGAGCGACTTTTGGACAGTGGAGCGGAGCGACGATCTGAGCGACGAGCGGAGCGACGAGCGGAGCGACCCGGCTCGCGCAACGGTCACAGCGAGATGTCTCTTGCGCTCTCAGGCACGAGAGCCGAGGCGGGCCACTCCCCGGCGGTGGCGCGAACGCCGTCAGCTGAGAACGTACTCCGGGAGTCACGCGCGGAGGCGGCGGCGGCGGAGGAGGCGGAGGAGGCAGCATCGCGGCTGGCGGCTGAGGCCATGGGCAGAGCCACGTCGTACCGGTTCGGTGTGCGGATCGACCGTCTCAAGGCGGAGGCGGAGTCACTTCGCGGCAGCTTGAAACGCGCGCGACGCGCTCATGATGCTGTGGTGACCCGAGCCGATGCGCTTGCCGCCGACAACGACGAGCTTCGGAAACGCCTAGGATCCGCTCTGGAAGCAGTGAGAGCCGAAACCGCTCGAAGTAGCTCTGCTGAAGCAGAGCTGGAACAAGTTCGCGCGTCGTCAGCCACTCTGCAGAGCCGGCTGGAGGGCCAGGCGGCGGATGCGAAGGCCGAAATTCGGGCCTTGAACAAGCAGCTGGCCGATGGCGCGGCGGCCCACGCAACGGAGACTGACCGACTGAAGCGGTCTGCGGCGGAGGCGGCTGCGGCCGCAGCAGCTGCAGCGGCGGAGGCAGAGCGCTCGGCGGTCCAGCGGGCTGAGGAGGCGTCCGCCCAGTTCGCCGCCCAGTTGCGCTCCGTCAGGGCCGCCACTGAGGGTGACATGAGAGGGCTTCAGGAGCGGTTTCGCGTGATGCAGCAGCGGGCAGAGGCTGCCGAGGCAAGGTTCCAGTCGCGAGACGCAGAGGCCGAGCGACTCTGCGTCGCTGAGCGACGCACGGCAGAGCAGCTTGCGACGGCTCTGTCCAGAGCAGCGGTTGCTGAGGATCAGTGCAAGGAGACAGAGGCGTCGGCCAAATGTTTGTCCGATGAGCTTCAGGAGACGTTGGCAGAGCGCGACGATCTCGCGGCGAAACTGGATGCCTCACAGAGCCGCCTCCACGAAGCCGATCTTGGCCGATCGCAAGCCGAAGAGGAGCTTGCCGCCTCGGCAAAGCAATTGGCCGATGCCAGCCGGAGTCTGGATTCAGCCAGAGAGTCGCTGCAAGGGCGGGAGGAGGAGTTGCGTCGCTTGAGGGACAGACTTGAGGCAGCGACTGCCTATGGCAGGCAGGCAGAGGAGTCGCTCGGCGATCTGCGGGCCGAGGTTGCTTCGCTTCAGCAGGACGCTGAAACGGCCAGGTCTGACGCCGAGCTGGCGTCGCTGGCTGCAAGACGCGAGGCCGAGTCAGCTGCCGCTGCCCGAGTGCAACGGATCCGGGATGACTTCGCTGCAGAGATGGACTCACTTCGAAGGGAAGTCGCTGCCTGCAGAGCTTCGGAGGCAGCAGCGAAGGATGCCGCCCGAGACGCAACGGAACGAGCAACTCGGAGCGACGAAGAGCGACGCCAAGCCGCCGAGACTGCAGCTGCTGCGCGAGACGTCGCAGGGTCGATGACCTCTCGGGCTGAAGTGGCAGAGTCAAAAGCGGAGACTGCAGCTCAACGGATTCGCGATGCGGAAAAGCTGGTTGAATCTGCAACTGCAACTGCGGAGACGGCACGCAAGGACGCCGTGTCGCTCAGTGAGCGGCTGTCCGACGCCCGGAGCGAGGCAGCGAAGCTCCAAAGTGAAGTGAAGTCGCTCAGGGAGGAAGTGCATCGGGAAAAGAAGCGTGCCGAACGGATCCAGAAAGAGTCTCTGCTTGCGTCGCGTCGCGCCGACGAGTCGCGTCTCTCGGCAGAACAAGCCGCCGCTGAGGCGAGAGACAGCGATACCGCAAGCAGGGAGCGGGCTGCCGAAGCCGAGGCCTCAGCGCGCGCAGCCGAGGAGGAAGCGGCCAGAGCCGTTGCAGCCGCAGACGGAGCAAGAGACGCGGCGGTTTCGCGTGCAGAGCAAGCGGCTCTGCGCGTGGCAGAGCTGGAGCGTCATGCAACTGTCCACCGCTCCGAGGTTGCAGAGCTCCGCCAGCAGCTAAGAGACGCAGTGTCCGTTGCAGAGGACAGAGCTGTTGAGTCAGCGTCACTCAGAGAGTCGCTCCGAGCGGCCAGCGAGCGCATCGAGGAAGCGATCGACGAGCGGCGAGCGGCCGAAGCCGCAGGGGCGGCAGCGGCCAGCGACGCCGCCGCAGCCCGCAGCGCAGAGAGAGCGGCTGTGGCGATGGCAGAGGCCGAGGCTAGGCGGCGTGCCGACGCGGAGGGCAGAGCCGACCAGGCCAAGGCGGACGCCGACTGCGCTGCCGGGCGCTGCGAGAAGCTGGGCGATGCGGTGGCGGCTGCGCGAGCTGCCGAGGCGGTGGCTGGGGCCAAGGTGGAGGCTGCCTGCGCCGACGCCGCTTCCGCCCGTCAGGAGACCGAGCGTATCCGCAAAGAGGCCGGTGCGACAGCGGCCGCCCTGCGTGCTGACGTCGCCGACGCTCGGGCAGAGCGAGATAGTCTGGCCAAGCAGCTTGCAACGGCGCAATCGGCTCTGGAAGCGTGCAGAGCCCGCCTGCAGAGCGCAGACGACGCCGTCGCTGCGGCCCGCACAGGAGCAACGGATGCCGTTCGCACAGCGGCCGAGGAGGCGGCAGCGAAGCAGCGTGACACGGAGAGGCGAACCCGCTCTCAGGTGCTCGAAGCGCGAGCGAAGCAGGCTGACGCTGTGGCCGCGGCAGCGCGTGACGTGGAGGCGGCTCGGGCGGACGCGGACGCCAAGGTGGCGGCTGCAGCCGAGCAGGCTGACGCCAAAGTGGCGGCTGCGAAGCGGGAGGCGGCTGACGCTGTGGCCGCGGCAGCGCGTGACGTGGAGGCGGCTCGGGCGGACGCGGACGCCAAGGTGGCGGCTGCAGCCGAGCAGGCTGACGCCAAGGTGGCGGCTGCAGCCGAGCAGGCTGACGCGAAGGTGGCGGCTGCAGCCGAGCAGGCTGACGCCAAGGTGGCGGCTGCAGCCGAGCAGGCTGACGCCAAGGTGGCGGCTGCGAAGCAGGAGGCGGCTGACGCTGTGGCCGCGGCAGCGCGCGACGTGGAGGCGGCTCGGGCGGACGCGGACGCCAAGGTGGCGGCTGCAACCGAGCAGGCTGACGCCAAGGTGGCGGCTGCAGCCGAGCAGGCTGACGCCAAGGTGGCGGCTGCGAAGCAGGAGGTGGCTGACGCTGTGGCCGCGGCAGCGCGTGACGTGGAGGCGGCTCGGGCGGACGCGGACGCCAAGGTGGCGGCTGCAACCGAGCAGGCTGACGCCAAGGTGGCGGCTGCAGCCGAGCAGGCTGACGCCAAGGTGGCGGCTGCAGCCGAGCAGGCTGACGCCAAGGTGGCGGCTGCGAAGCAGGAGGCGGCTGACGCTGTAGCCGCGGCAACGCGTGACGTGGAGGCGGCTCGGGCGGACGCGGACGCCAAGGTGGCGGCTGCGAAGCAGGAGGCGGCTGACGCTGTAGCCGCGGCAACGCGTGACGTGGAGGCGGCTCGGGCGGACGCGGACGCCAAGGTGGCGGCTGCGAAGCAGGAGGCGGCTGACGCTGTGGCCGCGGCAACGCGTGACGTGGAGGCGGCTCGGGCGGACGCGGACGCCAAGGTGGCGGCTGCGAAGCAGGAGGCGGCTGACGCTGTAGCCGCGGCAACGCGTGACGTGGAGGCGGCTCGGGCGGACGCGGACGCCAAGGTGGCGGCTGCGAAGCAGGAGGCGGCTGACGCTGTGGCCGCGGCAACGCGTGACGTGGAGGCGGCTCGGGCGGACGCGGACGCCAAGGTGGCGGCCGCAGCCGAGCAGGCTGACGCCAAGGTGGCGGCTGCAGCCGAGCAGGCTGACGCCAAGGTGGTGGCTGCAGCCGAGCAGGCTGACGCCAAGGTGGCGGCTGCAGCCGAGCAGGCTGACGCCAAGGTGGCGGCTGCGAAGCAGGAGGCGGCTGACGCTGTGGCCGCGGCAACGCGTGACGTGGAGGCGGCTCGGGCGGACGCGGACGCCAAGGTGGCGGCTGCAGCCGAGCAGGCTGACGCCAAGGTGGCGGCTGCGAAGCAGGAGGCGGCTGACGCTGTGGCCGCGGCAACGCGTGACGTGGAGGCGGCTCGGGCGGACGCGGACGCCAAGGTGGCGGCTGCAGCCGAGCAGGCTGACGCCAAGGTGGCGGCTGCGAAGCAGGAGGCGGCTGACGCTGTGGCCGCGGCAACGCGTGACGTGGAGGCGGCTCGGGCGGACGCGGACGCCAAGGTGGCGGCCGCAGCCGAGCAGGCTGACGCCAAGGTGGCGGCTGCAGCCGAGCAGGCTGACTCCAAGGTGGCGGCTGCGAAGCAGGAGGCGGCTGTCGCTGTGGCCGCGGCAGCGCGCGACATGGAGGCGGCTCGGGCGGACGCGGACGCCAAGGTGGCGGCTACAGCCGAGCAGGCTGATGCCAAGGTGGCGGCTGCGAAGCAGGAGGCGGCTGACGCTGTGGCCGCGGCAGCGCGTGACGTGGAGGCGGCTCGGGCGGACGCGGACGCCAAGGTGGCGGCCGCAGCCGAGCAGGCTGACGCCAAGGTGGTGGCTGCAGCCGAGCAGGCTGACGCCAAGGTGGCGGCTGCAGCCGAGCAGGCTGACGCCAAGGTGGCGGCTGCAGCCGAGCAGGCTGACGCCAAGGTGGCGGCTGCGAAGCAGGAGGCGGCTGACGCTGTGACCGCGGCAGCGCGCGACGTGGAGGCGGCTCGGGCGGACGCGGACGCCAAGGTGGCGGCTGCGAAGCAGGAGGCGGCTGACGCTGTGGCCGCGGCAACGCGTGACGTGGAGGCGGCTCGGGCGGACGCGGACGCCAAGGTGGCGGCTGCAGCCGAGCAGGCTGACGCCAAGGTGGCGGCTGCAGCCGAGCAGGCTGACGCCAAGGTGGCGGCTGCGAAGCAGGAGGCGGCTGACGCTGTGGCCGCGGCAGCGCGTGACGTGGAGGCGGCTCGGGCGGACGCGGACGCCAAGGTAGCGGCCGCAGCCGAGCAGGCTGACGCCAAGGTGGCGGCTGCAGCCGAGCAGGCTGACGCCAAGGTGGCGGCTGCAGCCGAGCAGGCTGACGCCAAGGTGGCGGCTGCGAAGCAGGAGGCGGCTGACGCTGTGGCCGCGGCAGCGCGTGACGTGGAGGCGGCTCGGGCGGACGCGGACGCCAAGGTGGCGGCTGCAGCCGAGCAGGCTGACGCCAAGGTGGCGGCTGCGAAGCAGGAGGCGGCTGACGCTGTGGCCGCGGCAGCGCGTGACGTGGAGGCGGCTCGGGCGGACGCGGACGCCAAGGTAGCGGCCGCAGCCGAGCAGGCTGACGCCAAGGTGGCGGCTGCGAAGCAGGAGGCGGCTGACGCTGTGGCCGCGGCAGCGCGCGACGTGGAGGCGGCTCGGGCGGACGCGGACGCCAAGGTAGCGGCCGCAGCCGAGCAGGCTGACGCCAAGGTGGCGGCTGCAGCCGAGCAGGCTGACGCCAAGGTGGCGGCTGCGAAGCAGGAGGCGGCTGACGCTGTGGCCGCGGCAGCGCGCGACGTGGAGGCGGCTCGGGCGGACGCGGACGCCAAGGTGGCGGCTGCAGCCGAGCAGGCTGACGCCAAGGTGGCGGCTGCGAAGCAGGAGGCGGAGACAGCTGCCTGCAAGGCCCAGAGTGAGGCGTCAGGGCGGATTGCGGCGGAAGCTGACGCGTCCTCTGCTAGTCAGGCCGCGGCAGCAGCAACGTCGGCAGCCGCCAGACTGCAAGGCGCTCTGGATGCTGCCAAGAGCGACTCCGCGTCGCTCACTCGCAGAATGGCAGAGGCAGAGTCCAGAGCTGCGCGGCTGCTGGCAGCAGCCCGAGCTGAGGCGGAGCAGTCAGCTGACGAACTGGTCACAGCGCAGTCAGCTCTGCGTCAGGCCACGGTTCAAGCCCGAGAGTCGGCCGCGGCACAGGCATCGGCGGAACGAAATGCCGCATCAGAGGCCCGCAAGGCAGCGGACGCGCTCGCCCGGGTGTCACGGCTTGAGGAGGCGCTGGATGCGGCCTCGCAGCTGGCAGAGCAACGCGCTGACGAGGCGAGCGACGCGGCCGCTGGGAGAGCCATCGCAGAGAAAGAGGCGGCTCTGCTTCGCGAAACCGCTGCCAGGGCCAAGGCTGCAGCCGCAGCCGCAGCGGAGGCGTCTGAGTCGGCCAAGCGAGACGCCGACGCCGCGATGCGACGCTCCGCCGCTGAGTCGCGCCGCCGGCTCGCGGCCGAGGAGCAGGCGGCAGAGGCGGCTGACGCGGCGCAGCGGTCTGAGGCGGCCCGTCGAGCCGCTGAGGCAGAGCTGGGCTCGGTGCGGGCAGCCCTTGCGGAGACGGAGACCCGATTGAGAGACGCTTCCGCAACTGCCGAGCAGGCGGTATCAGCAGAAAAGTCGCTCGCTGCGTCGCTCGAAGTCGCTCAGACGGAGCTCAAGGCTGCACAGAAGGCCTGCGAGGCTGCAAGGGCATCGGAGCAACGCGCCATGGCTGCAGCCCGCGACGCCGATGAGCGGGCGGCTTCGGCCGAACGTTCCTCCGACCAGGCAGCGGCTGAGACAAGGGCCATGTCACTGAGCGCCAGCGCGGCCGAAACCGCCCGGGAGGCCGCCGAGGCCCGTGCAGCAGACGCGCTGGAGGCGAAACAGGAGGCCCAAGCCCGGGCAGCGGCTGCGGCCGAAACCGCGTCACGGCTGTCGGCAGAGCTGGAGGCGACGACAGGGCGGCTCGCGGAGGCAGAGGCAGCAGAGAAGCGCCTTGCTGTCGCTGCTGAAGCCGCCGACACGGCGCTGCTCGCGATCAAGCGGCAGTTGAGAGACGCGCGTTCCCGCGCGGAGGCGGCGGAGGCGGCTGCTGAAACTGGCTCTGCAGGGCTTGCTGCGTCTGAGAGCGCTAGAGCCGCCGCAGAGGAGGCGGCGAGAGACGCTGAGCGACGTCTGAAAGACGCAGAGACGGCTCTTGATGCCGCGACGACCGCTGCACGACAGGCGGAGGCGGAGGCGGAGCGCAGAGCCCGTCGCCTTGCTGCGGAGGCGGAGGCGGAGCTACGACAGACAGTGGCAAGAGCCGAGGAGGCAGAGCTCAACGAACGCGAAACCGCGCAGAGGCTGGCCGCATCCCTTCGTCAGGCTGAGGAGCTCTCGAGAGCATCTGGCTCTGTCCGGCAGAGCGCTGAAACACTTCTGGACGAGGTTCAACGCCTCTGCCCAAAGGCGTCAGCGGCTTCGCCGCCTGACTCTGCGACGTCGGACCCAGCGCGCGATAGTGCGGAACCCTCCGACGCTGCTCAGGAGACGGCGGCGGTTTCACCTGGCAGTGGCGACGCTGAAGCGTCTGATTTTGCGTTGGCCGGCGTGGCAAGACGGTTTCGCGGGGTGGTGTCGTTGCTCCGGCAAGCAGAGCTCGACCGGGATTCGGCGGAGTTGGCGTTGAAGAAGGCCCAGCAGGCTCAAGCCGGCCAGTTGTCTCGGAGTGCTGCGGACGCTTCGGCGGGGGCTGTTGAGACGGCTCGGGGTTCGGCCGCCGTTGAGGGTGGTGGGCCTTCGGAAACGGCGGCTGCTTCGGAACTGCGGGACGAAGTCGCTCGTTTGAGCGACGCGTTGGAAACCGAGCAACGCCACGTGGCAGATCTCGAGGCCAACGTGGCCCGACTTGAAGCAGAGCTGGAAGAGGCGCTGCTGGCAGGGGCAGCCATGGAGGCGGAGGCCAACGCTATGCGAAGCGCAGCAGAGCAAGCTGAGCTTGAGAGCGGGAGGCTTGCAAAGGTTGTTCGCACGCTCATGACAAAGCCAGCGCCGTCCCCGACTTCCCCGTCGGGCGCAAAGCCTCCGCCGCCAAAGGGCAAGAAGCCTCCGCGCCTGCGACCCAGCACGGCGGCACCCGCCGTGCCGCATGCCACGTCGGAAGGCGGCGCGGCGGCTGCTGCAGCGGCCGCTGGCGATGCCGGGGAAGCCGCAGGTGCGCCTGCCGATGGAACAGCGTTCGCCCTGTGATGCGCCGCCGACGAGCCGAGAAGCAAGCTTGCCTGGTGCGGCGCGATATATGACGGTGAACGATGTTCGGCTGCGCTTTGCAGCAAGCGCCGGTGCAGCAGCTCATTGTGTGGCGCGGGAGTGCTCGTGTATGCGTTGTCCATCCCCCACGAGCTGCACCGTCAACTTGTGCGTGTGGCGCCTGGAGACTCGAGAAAGCCAATGCCAATGGCCAGTCGCCCCACCGACACCGTTGCTGCGAAGCTCGAATGCAAAAACTGATGCTAACGCCGTCGGAGCAACACCGCAGCCGGAGCGCAAATGGGTTGTTTAGCGACTCAGACAAAACACAAGTGTGCGGCGCAAGACTAAGCTGCACTGCTGCTCCTGGCTGTTGGATAGCTATGCAGTGCAGTGCAGCCACAAGTGGTCTGCGTTGGGCTGTCTCCTTTTGCTAAGGGCTGGTCCAACCGAGCTGGACTGCTAGCCACAGCTACAAGCCAAGCACCTCAAGTTTCTGGCTCGTCGGCCCTTCCCCAGTGGCCGCCGCCAGCAAAGCTTGCGAACCCACTCTCATCGATCGACCCCACAGAGGAGCCGTTATCTCCGGCGTGAGTTCCCCAGCCAGCGTCAGGCAGCCCGCCAGGACCGTCCAAGGCAGACTCGACAAGCGGCAGCCCGGACAGAAGCGCCGATTCACCAAGCAGGGCCGCATCGGCCTGTGGGTTGCTGGCCACTCCAGCGGAGGCAGCGACCATATCAGCTCGCAAATCCCCCACGAGATCAGCATGCAAGGACGCAGCCATCGGGTCCAAATCGGGCATTGCTGAGGGTTCAGAGCCATCCACAGCCTGTGCTGCACCTGCTGCTGCCGGTAGTTCTGCGTCAGCATGTACACCCACACCCTGCGGCACCGAGGCTCCACTGCCATCGGCATCCGCGGCCGGCGACCCCACCGACCCGCCACCGACGGCATCCGCGGCCGGCGACCCCACCGACCCGCCACCGTCGGCATCCGCGGCCGGCGACCCCACCGACCCGCCACCGTCGGCATCCGCGGCCGGCGACCCACCGACCCGCCACCGACGGCATCCGCGGCCGGCGACCCCACCGACCCGCCACCGTCGGCATCCGCGGCCGGCGACCCCACCGACCCGCCACCGTCGGCATCCGCGGCCGGCGACCCCACTGACCTGCCACCGTCGGCATCCGCGGCCGGCGACCCCACCGACCCGCTGTCATCGGCATCCGCGGCCGGCGACCCCACCGACCCGCTGTCGTCGGCATCCGCGGCCGGCGACCCCACCGACCCGCCACCGTCGGCATCCGCGGCCGGCGACCCCACTGACCCGCCACCGACGGCATCCGCGGCCGGTGACCCCACCGACCCGCCACCGTCGGCATCCGCGGCCGGCGACCCCACCGACCCGCCACCGTCGGCATCCGCGGCCGGCGACCCCACCGACCCGCCACCGACGGCATCCGCGGCCGGCGACCCCACCGACCCGCCACCGACGGCATCCGCGGCCGGCGACCCCACCGACCCGCCACCGTCGGCATCCGCGGCCGGCGACCCCACCGACCCGCCACCGTCGGCATCCGCGGCCGGCGACCCCACCGACCCGCTGTCATCGGCATCCGCGGCCGGCGACCCCACCGACCCGCTGTCATCGGCATCCGCGGCCGGCGACCCCACCGACCCGCCACCGTCGGCATCCGCGGCCGGCGACCCCACCGACCCGCTGTCATCGGCATCCGCGGCCGGCGACCCCACCGACCCGCTGTCATCGGCATCCGCGGCCGGCGACCCCACCGACCCGCTGTCATCGGCATCCACGGCCGGCGACCCCACCGACCCGCCACCGTCGGCATCCGCGGCCGGCGACCCCACTGACCTGCCACCGTCGGCATCCACGGCCGGCGACCCCACCGACCCGCTGTCATCGGCATCCGCGGCCGGCGACCCCACCGACCCGCCACCGTCGGCATCCGCGGCCGGCGACCCCACTGACCTGCCACCGTCGGCATCCACGGCCGGCGACCCCACCGACCCGCTGTCATCGGCATCCGCGGCCGGCGACCCCACCGACCCGCCACCGTCGGCATCCGCGGCCGGCGACCCCACCGACCCGCCACCGTCGACATCCGCGGCCGGCGACCCCACCGACCCGCTGTCATCGGCATCCGCGGCCGACGATCGCATAGGCGCTTCAGGACCGCGGCCCGCCTCGCCGGTGTGGACAGACGCGTCTCTGACCCGGCGGTCGACCGCGCCGGGCATGCGTCCATCAGAGGCAGATGGCACGTCGAGCAATGCCACCCTGTCGGCGGCAGAGCTGCTCTGAACCTCGGGCGCGCTGCCGGGCAATCGATCGGCCGCGCCCGCAGCTGCGGGGCCACCCTCTCGGTCGCTATGTGCTCTGGAAGTGCTAGCTGTCGTCGGGGGCTCTGGTGGCAGTGGCGCAGTCTGGAGCCCTGCTGCCGTGCTGAACGGACGGTGACTCGCCGGTGACGGGGGTTCGACGCTCTGAGGTGGCCGTGCTGTCTCGCTCACGATGTCCGGAGCTGTTTCAGCGCGGTTTCGGCGGAGGCTGCCCGCCCCCACCCCATCGACCACTGGGGTTTCCGACAGCACGCCCATCGGTGAACCCACTGCGGGGGCCTGGGGCGGAGCCGGCGTTGCTCGCGCCCGTCGAACTGCGGCTGCCATTGCAGCTCTGCCCGCAGACATCAGCCTCGCCGAGGCACGGACACCCGTGCCGGCAGGGCTGTTGCCAGGTCCGCCAGCCGCTTGGCTCGTTTCAGCATGCGACGCAACCGGCGCCTCCCCAGCAGGGAGCGGCTGCCCTGGGCTTGCCAGCAGCAAGCCAGCTGCCGCGATGGCGGCCTCGGCCGAGGTTGGCGTCCACCGCTGGCTGCGCAGAACAGACATCAGTGATGAAACCGTCGAAGCAAGCTCTGCAGCAGATCCCGGCGAAACCGACCCGTCTGCTGCCTGGAACGTTGCAACCGCCTCGGACAGCAACACAGCCGCCGTGGCTGACTGCATGAGAACTCTGCACGCAGAACTCAGAGCCACAGTTGTGGCCTCAGTGCCGGCAGCATAGTTGGAGTCCCGCCGCAGCGCCTCCGGGGGCTGCCCCCTCCCCGACAGAGCGCTTGCTTCCGGGTCGCAGCGACGGTTCACGTGAGAGCATCCCGGGCACAGGCGGGGCGCCGCCCCAGCCTCTGCCGCCGCCCGGCGGGCCGTGGCGGCAGCGCTGCTGGCCGCCTCAGCAGCCGCGCGCGCGGCCATTGCCCCCTCCACAAGCCCTGCTTTGGCGGCAGAGCTTTCCGATCGGATCAGGGCCTCCAGGTCGTCGCCCCGTTTCCGGTTGGCTTGCGACGAAGCAGTTGCAGTTGCGAGATCATCCCTCAACTTCGCAATCTCGTCGCGTAACCGCTGGGTTTCGTCGGCCTCGCGCGCGCCCGTCCCGCGTGAACTCGCCGAGTCGCTCGTGTGACTCGTCGCGCTAGCCCGTCGCAGCTTCAGCCCGATTCCGGAGCCCGCTGCGGCGGCAGCAATCACAGGCGAGCCGCCTTCGGAAGGGGTCGTTAGCCTCCTCTGCGAAGTGGCAGAGCCGGTTGTCGTGGCGGATGCAGTTGCAGCGTTGGTGGTGATCCCTTGCGCAGGTGACCCAGCCCTGACGCCGCTGTGGCGGCTGCCCTGGGGGCGTTGGCCCGAGGGCGACGGCCCTCGGCTGCTGCTGCTAGTGCTGGTTTCCACGTCGCATTCATCGTCAAGGCCGGGGATTGACACTCCGGTGGCCCTGGCAACGGCGCTTGCACCTGCCCTGGGAACAGCGGCCGCTTGACGGGATGCTGCTGGCGGCGGGACGGCGGGAGGGTCGCGTCCCGGCGAGTCTGGGGCTTGCCGCTGGCTGGTCGCGGCACCTGCTCGGACCACAGCCGGCGAAACCGCGCCCGGGGTCGTCGTCTGGGACGACGGCGACGGCGAGGAGACGCCATCAGCGGAAGGATCCGGGCCTCGGCGAGCGCCGGCAGAGCTGGCACGCGCGGGCGCAGCCGCACTCGTCGCTGCTACTGCGGCGGCTCCCGATGGTGCGACCAGATTTGAGGCCGGCGCGGTGGAACCACCAGCCGCCGCAGAGCCGGCCGCGCCAGGCTGGGAGGCCGGAGCAGCACCATCGGGCTTTGGGCGGAGCGGGCTGGGGCCGGCTGCACCGTCATGGCCGCGCTGGAGGGATCGCCTTGGTGTGCGGCGCGCCTGCGCCGCCTCGGGAGGCCGGGATGCCGAGGTGTCGGTCGAGGCCAGCGATGCCATGGATGTCGACGCCGACGACTCGGAGGCCAGTGCAGCCACGTGTCTGGCAGAGGGCGCCTCCAGGGGCCCGCCTGGGGCAGCGGCCGACCAGAAGGATTCAACAAACAGTTGCAGGGCGTTCTGGTGGCTCTTTCGCGCCTTGGCTGCAGCGGCTTCGGCGGCCTCTGCCGCCACTAGTGCCGAAGCCGCGTTTGCCCGGGGAATGCTTCCCGGGGCAAAATACAGGTGACTGAGCCGAGATGCGTCGTAGCCCCCGCCGCGATGCTGGCGCTGGAAGTGGCTGGAGGCGCGTTTTGGCTCTGATGGCGCCTCCGGCTTTGGCGGTGAGACGGGAGGCGGCGGCGGAGGTCGATGCGATTGGCCTGTTGCGGCCGCGGGTGCAACTGGCTGCGCTCGCGATGCATCTGAAGGCGCGACGAGCGGAACGCCGCTGAGCGCTGCAAGGATGTTTGCCGCCCTGGCTGAGCCATGGGCAAACGTGGCAGCCAGGCGTGCAGATTCGCGGGAGGCACGAGCAGTCTCTCGGTGCCCCTGCCGCCTCGCCAACCGGTCCTGCTGCGCTGGCGCTGTCGCTGACCGCCCTGAACCCACGCGGCCTGGTGAGCCAGCAGCGCCTCCGTGCGCCGCGAGCGACTGTTGCGAGCGAAGCGCTGCGGCTGCCATCACGAGAGTCACGGCCGCATCAGCCTGCGGCCACAAGGGCATCAGTTGCACGTGGCTGGTGCATTTAGGCGAATGGTGCCACAGTTCGGGCGAGCAATGGAAGTTCCATTGACGACTTCATCCGTTCTGATGCCCTGCCCGCAGGCGACAACCTGTTGTGCAGGCAAGCGGCGCGAATCCTCACGTCATCGGCGTCGCTCAACGCCCCTGCGGCCAAAGCGGATGCGGTACGTGCCTGCTCGTAGCAAGCAGCGGGAGCGAGGCGGGAGGGGGCAGTTATGGACCTTGTCGTGGGCTGTTTCAAGGAGGGAGGGCGCGTCTGGTGATGATGGATCGATGCCAATCCCCCTCCCTTCCCGCGAGTCTCTGACGCGGACACAAATATAGCAGCCCGACCACAGAGTGCAGACCAGCTGCCGCGGGAAACTGGGTGCTCGGCCCGGGAAGCTGGGCCACAGCAGTCGTGGCTGCCGGCCATCGCCTATGGTGAGCCAAGCATGCGGCCTGTGGGCGCCCGTGGCCGGACTCGGGACCAGGGAACAGCTCGCCGGCAAGCTGCCTGCGCCTCAGGCGGGTTGCAGCGGCAACGACGGCTCACCATCGCACGCAGAAACGCGGGTGATCGGCACCGCGCGCAGGACGCGGGGCCGGGAAGACTGCCCTGGTCGGCCCTTACGACTCAGGGGGCACGGGAGTGCGAGCTTCTGTTGCGGGACAGAACCGGCTCTGCTCCGCCGAGACATTTGCGCTGGCGCCGGCACTCCAAGGCCCGGACTGGGTGGACGTTAGCACAACAACGCCGCCAAGGCGGCGTCGGGTCCTCCAGCTTGGCCCATGGCCTCGGAGGCCATCCCCGGCATCGGCGACTTGACCTTCGCGCCGGCCGGACAAACGCTCCCGCCAGCTGCAGCAGCGTTCCTGGTGTCGGTGACGTTCGTGGTCGGCATCGTCCTCGCCTTCTCATGGAGCCGCCTTGTCCTCGAAAAGGCAGCCCTCGCTCGCAAGTTCATTGTGCGGGGCCGCATGTCTGTGTTGCGTCCCGCGGCCCAGCGACGAGCGCGCTTGCTCAACAGCGGCGAGCGTCGAGCCAGGCCAAGGTCAACTGACGACGGGCCGGCCGCCGCCCGCCGATGGACGCGGAGCCGTGACCAGACCGCCGCAGGCGCCGGCCTCGCTCAGGAATCCTATCCCCCGGCGGCTGGCGGTGTCGGGTCTCCCTCAGGGGCGGCGGAGAGCGCACGCGCCAATGGGCTTCCGTCGCCTCCGGCAAGCGCGACTGGCGCGGCCGCGCCGCCGCAATCAGCGCCGCTTGCAACGGCGGCAGCTGGCCAAGCGCCAAGCCTCACGGCTGCCAACGCTGCGGCTGCTGCGTCCGGGCCGCCGAGCTGCGTGGCATCAGCCGCTCCGTCTGGCGCTGCCTCTGCCACTGGCTCGGCCGCGGTCGGGCGCGACGTCGATCAGCCGATGACTCTGCTGCTGCGGGCTGTCAACACCATCCGGCTATCAGACGTCCATCGCCGCGGCACCGGCGGCACGCTTGTAACGACACCTGCACTGCCGCCCGTCACCGCTTCTGAGGCACCACCTGCCTGCGCCCCCCCAGGCCCCGGGGGCGCGAGCCCGCTGGAAGGAGTGGGGCGGGGAGGTCAGGGACCAGTGCCTGCAGGGAGCATGGCCGCGGCAGCCTCGCGAGCAAGCGACGACGCGCAGCCGACGTCGCTGGCAGCAGCCACCGGCCCGCAGACCCGCCCGACGGCGACGCACTTCAGGCAGTGCCACCCATCGTCTGAACGCTCATCTGCAACTGCAACTAAAACTGCAACCGTTACTCCTTGCGCAACGGCGGGTCTGGCCGGTGCAGCATCCTCCGCGATCGCGCTGCGGCCACACGGGGCCCACGCGTGGGCCGACCCTGCCAGTGAGCCCTCTAGCCCGGTCACGCCGGAAAGCGGGTCTGCGATGACGTCACCGGCCAGTTTCGGCCGCAAGTCTGCTGCTGTCTCCCCGGCGTCCACACCGAGTCAGACGTTCGATGGCGGGTCACTCGGGAATCACGATAGCATCGGGAGAGCATCACCTCAGCGTCCCAGCGACGCCACAACCTCCTTCGTTCGGCGTGGCGCGTCGTGCCTGCGAGGGGCAGCTGCGCGGCTCTGCAGGTGGCTGGCGGCCGACCCAGGCTGGGGCGGTGCTGGTGCGCCCAGCACCTGGGTCCTGTCCGTTGGCACGATGAGCGATATGGTGCCGATTGAGGCGTCCCTCCGATTAGACAGAGCCATTCAGCGCAGACGGCAGCGGCGGCGGCGGCGGCGGCGGCAGCGGCGGCGGCTGCGGCAGCTGGCTCTGGATGGCGAGGGTGGCGTGACTGGGCGGCAGCAAGCGCAGTCTGAAGAGCTGAGCGACGCTATGCTGCTGCGTCGTAGCGGGGCCGACGGCCCAGTCTCTGGCTGGGATGCCGCTAGCGACCACACAAGCAACAACTCTGGAAGCGACTCGGGTTGGGCTCAAGGCTCTCACCGCAGCGGGTCACTGGCTAGTCGTGACGGCCTCACCTCCGATGAAGAGCCCACAGGGACGCACAGCAGCAGCGATAGCGAGTCCAGCGAGCCTGGCAGCCGTGGGGGAGCGCCCGCTGCGGCCTCTCACGGGACCGCGGAAGCTGAACCCGCAATCGGACCCGACCACGGCGCTTTGCAATCAACGGCAGCGGCAGCGGCAGCAGCAGACGTGCCCGATGGCATGGCTGGCTCCGTAGCCGATGCCGCCGGCGCAACTGAAGACGCAGCCGCTGGGGCTGGGGCTGGGGCAGGGGCGGACCCTTCCGACGAGGCGGCCGCGGCCTGGCGCGCTGCAGAGCCGCCTGCACTGGAAGGGTCAGGAAACAGCGCCGGACGCTCTCAAGCTCCGGCGTCAGCTGCTGGTGATCGCCCATCCATCGTGGATGGCGAGGTGATTCCGACTCGCAATTGTCCAGTTGTTCGATCGTCGATCTGGGCAGAGCACCTCGGTTGCAGTGTTTCACGTCAAGGGGTGTCGATGGACCTTCATGTGCAGAGCAGGGGACCTGTCGGCGTCTGCGTGATCTGGGGGGCCCCTGATGAGGTGGAAACGCTTGAGCGTTTCGGCCTCGACGACGCCCTGGCCCGCATTCAACGGACAGTATCCGATGGGGCAGGAAACGGCGAGGCCCGTGGCGCTGGCTACCATCACACCCCCGGCAAAGCCAGCGGAGCGACAGGCGACCATCGTCGCGGAGGCAGCGCCGCTCGCAGCCAGCGAGGCCCTCATGGGGCCGGAGGCGACGGTGCCAGCGCTGAGAGCGAGCCTCGCATTGGCGCTGCTGCCGCTGCCTCTGCTGCTGCTGCTGCTGCTGCTGCTGGTGCTGCTTCTGCTGCTGCTGCCTCAGGCTCAGTTCACAGGCAGAGGGCCCCTTCGCAGCAGTCAAACCAACGTCCCCAGCCCACCATCACAACAGGGTCGCAGGCCCTGTCCGAGCTGCTGGGACTGCTTGTCGCGGCGTCCACGCACAGCCTGACTGGGATCGTCGGCTTGGACGATTCCGTTCTGCACCGGGCGGGGGTCCCAAGGCCCGGTGCAGAACGGGTCGCCGCCTCCGCTGGCTCTCCCTCGCAGCCGGCAGATCCGTTAAGTGGTGATGCCTCTGGCGTTTGGGACTTTACGCTCCGAGTCACATCCCCGTTGTCGCTTGCCCAGGCAGCGCTTTCAGCTGCACAAGCTGCAGGATCAGCTGGAGACGCCGCTGTGTCCGTTGCACCAGCGTCAGACCCAGCCGCTGATGCGCACTCCCGCAACCCTCCTCAGTCGGCAGGATCGTCTGTCGCCGGCTCTGCTGGTGAGGCCACAGCGGAATGCAGTCCTCGGGCAAGTGAAAGTGCAACCGAAACTGAAAATGCAGCTGCAACTGCAACTGCTGCAACTGCTGCTGTGGCTGCTGCTGCACCGGCTGCACCATCGCCTGACGGCGCAGCGGGCGCCGCTTCTGGCTCCGATGGTTCGCTCGAGCTCGCCGACGCCATGGGCGCGTCAACTGACGAGGACGAGTCCGAGCGGAAGACGGGTCTCGCTGTGTCCGTTGTCTTGTGGCCGCTGGCCGATGCGACGCGCGTAGATGCGCTGCGGGACCTGACTGCCTTGGGAATTCCCGCCTCGTCCGGCAGGGCTGGACATAGCGGTGGCTCTGCCGTCGGAGTGGCAGAGCCCTCGCGGGCGCATCTCCGGACCACAGGTCTTTCAAGTGGGAAACGCACGCGGAGAAACGTTTTGCCGATGGAAGCGGTTTCGTGGATCTGCTCTCGCAGACTGCGGATCAGCATCGCGACCCCTGGCGACAGAGCCGCTGGCTCGGAGCGACCATCCGGCAGAGCCACCGTCAAGGCGGTGACGAGTGCTGAGAAACGAGCTGCAGCCGCGGGGGCAGGTAACGACCGAACGGCGGGCGGGTCAGAGCTGCGCCTGGTGACGCTGGATGGCTCCGGCTATTCCAGCTCCTGCGCCATCACACGGGAGAGCGGTTTCGCGGTGGTTCCGCTGTTCGGGGGCCCGGCTGGGAGGACCAAGGCCTTCGTGTCCGCGCCAAAGGCGGGCGCGGCTTCTCTGAGCGCTGAGGTGCCGGCGGCTGAGCTGAAGGCAGCTTGGAGGCGCCCTGCCGAGGAGAGGTGCCAGACTGACGAAACCGGCGCAACTGGCGCTGCTGGCGCTGCTGGCGCTGCTGGCGCTGCTGGCGCTGCTGGCGCTGCTGGCGCTGCTGGCGCTGCTGGCGCTGCTGGTGCTGCTGGCGCTGGTGGCGCTGCTGGCGCTGCTGGTGCTGCTGGCGCTGGTGGCATCGCGGTTGCAGTCACGAGCTCTTCCACCCCGACCACTGGGCTGCAGCTGCAGCCACACAGCGAGGAGGGCGAGCGCATCGCCGTCGCTCGATGGTGGCTTGACGACAGGACCAGCGGACGCGCAAGTCTCTCAGCGGGCGGAGCGTCGCCCTCGGAAACTGGCTCTGCCGCATCGAGCGAGGGAGGTGGCGGCGCGGCTGCCGACGAAGCTACAAGCGATGGGGCGGCCTCTGGCGAGCTAGCGGACGGAGAGCAACGCTGCCAAACACCGGAGACAGCCGTGGCCATGGCGGCATCTGCGGAACCAGCAGCGGCTGCCCCAGCGGCTGCGGAGGGCTCTGCTCAGGCGCCCGCACCGGCTGCGGCGGCGCCCTCGCCCGCCGTGCAGCCAGCCCCGGCAGAGGCCCCCGGCACTGGCGGCAGGGCTGGCTCCGACGCGTCGACAGGCGAGGTGTGCGTGGTGTGCCTGGACCAGCCCGCAAGAGCCGCTCTGGTGCCCTGCGGACACGTCAGCTCCTGCTGGGAGTGCTCTGCCAGGCTCTCAGCGTGCCCGGTCTGCAGAGCCAACACCACCTCGCGGCTTTGTCTGCCAGTGCCGGCAGCAGAATCATGAGCGACGCTTGACTGCGTCGAAGCGGCGAGTGACCCGCGGCGAGGCGCCAACGTTGGCTGGGCAGAGAGCATGTATGCGTACCGGGCAGAGCGTTCATGCGCGCCGGGCAGAGCTTGTATGCGCGCCGGGCATAGAGCGTGTGTTCGCGCTGGGAGAGCATGTTTGCGCGCCGGGCAGAGAGCGTGTTCGCGTGCGGCGACGCACTCAAAAGCGATGCACCCGACGACGGATCACAATATTGGAATCGCTGCAAACATTCAAGAAATTGGAAAATCTTGTGCGATCGCTGGGTGCAGTCGAAACTTGGCTGCAGAGCTGCGCGCGCCAGCGGGCGCGGCCTACGCAGCAAATGTACCGACGCTGGCAAATGGCCAGGTCTGCGAGACGTGCTGGCCGATTCAATCGCCGGACCCTAAGCCAGCACGTCGAGTGGCGATCGGCCGACAACTGCCCGCGGTCGCGCTCGCCGCGGTTTCGCCGGGTGCCGCTCCATAGGTGGCTCCTCCCACACTGGGTCCTGCGGCCCGGGCGCCTCTTGCCATGGGCTCTCTGCGTGATGCCCGTCTGCAGTTGCAGTTGCAGTTGAAGCCGTAGAATGCCCGGCGCGGGGCAACCTTGAGGGGCCCGCGCTGCTGCTGGGCCCTCCGCGGGCCCCGTAGCCGCCACCACCCCCGCTGCCGTATCCTCCGGGTGACATGCTCCTCTCACCCGCAGCCGAAGCGGCAGAGCCAGACGGTGGAGGGATTCGGGTGGGCGACGCGCCGGGCGGCGAGAGACGCCGCTGGCGTCGGACGCTTCCGCGCTCTGCCGGCGAGACTGAGACCTTCCGCGCAAAGCCGCCTGAGCTGACGTCTCCACCGCCGTCGCCACGGCTCTGCCAACCTGCACCTCTGGTCGGATCCGGGCGCCGGGCCCTGCCAGACGCCTGCGCCGATCCTTCCAGTGCAGAGCTGGACCCGCCTCGGGGCCCGGGGCCCTGTGAGCGACCCCTGATACGGGCCCTGGTGGCCGCGTCCGCGGTGCGGTAGCGACCTCCGAGGCCGACGTCACCTGCTCCGGTAGAGCCGGTCCTGCCAGAGCCCCGGCCGTCGCGGGAAGCTCGTGCTGCTCGCCCCTCGCTGGAAGGATCGCGCCACCCTGCAGCGGCTCTGCCGGGGGTCGGTCCTGGGCGGGGCGCTGACCCTGCCGTGAACGGCCCTGTATCCTGCTCTGCCGACCACTTGTCAGACACGTGTCGCGAGGGTGTCACGGACGCATCACCGCGGGGGTTGCCCTCCTGGCCTGTGTAGTTGTGCCGGCCGCCGGGTCGTAGCTGCCCGCCACGGGCCGCGCCACGGGCCGCGCCACCGGCCGCGCCACCGGCCGCCGATGCCGACGCTGTGGCGGTTTCGGCTGCTGCCCGTGCGGCAGCTAGCGCTGCCTGAAGGGAGCTTTGCTGAATCGACCGCTTCCTCGCCATAGCAGCGTCAGCGGCTCGCTGACCCGGGCCCGCAGCGCGCTGGCGCCGAGCATGCCTCGCGGCGCTGCTGCCGCCACCAGACGCCCCCGCCGCAGCCCCGGCGCCGCCGTACCCGCCTCCGGCCGAGCCATCGACGGGCGAGGAGTGACCGCGCCCCCCCATCCTGCGCGAGCGAGCGGGGTCTCTGTGGGATCGCGAGCCGGACACTGACGCCTTGGCGACTGAGTCGTGGCCCGCTGGTGACGGGTTCTCCAGCCAGCGGTCCGCCCCTCTGATGGCTCGTGGGGCCTCCGCCTCCCATGGGTCAACCGGCTTTCCGGTGGACCTGCCTGGGGTCTGCCTTGGCGAGCGATGAAACCGGCCGGCTCTGCCGGCTCTACCGGTCTTGCCAGCGCGCGATGCGCGTGATGGGCTGTGCCTGACTGCGTCGTGACTGGTGTCTGACTCAGTACCGTTTCCAGAGCCTGCTCCCACCGCCGACGGCGCGGACACTCCGGCCCTAACCGCGGCCTCCTTCCAGCGGCGGCCTTCTTCGCGTAACCGCCGCAGGGTAGAGCCAGCCTTCTTGAGCCGCTCCGCTGCTGACTGGGCGGCAGCGCGCGCCCGGGCCAGGCGGGTCTCTGCCGACCGCCGCTCCTGCTCTGCCTGCAGAGCCCCGTCCTCGGCGGCTCTGCATCGCTCTTCTAGCTCCGCCACCGAGGGCCCGGAGAGGGCCCCGCCTGCTTCCGCTGCCTCAACGGCTCTCGCGGCTTCCATGGCCGCACGCTCTCTGAGCTCTGCCGCCTGACGTCGCCAGCGCACGACGTCACTCGCTGCTTTGCGGAGTTCGGCCTCATAAAAGGCCGCGTCGGCCTGGGCCTTCTCCGCTCGCGCCTCTGCCGCCTGGAGCCTCTCGCGGGCGGCCTGCAATCGGCGTCGTGCTTCCGCCTTGAGCCGGGCAAACGAATCTTTGGCGCGCGCAAATACCTCTCGCAGCCGAGTCGCTTCTGCCTGGGCGGCTGCGAGGAGGCGTCGGCTCTGCAGCAGGGCCGGGCCGGCGAGGTCGTCCTGCCGGTGATGGTCGTGCGTGGACAGCGACTCGTCGGCAGAGCCATCCGACTCGCCGGTGATGGGGTGGTGATGCTTGGACCCGGTCTGGCCTCCGAGCGAGGATCCGGCAGCAGCTGACTTGGGCGAGTGTTGGTCATCGCGAGGAGAGAGCGCCGACGTCATCGCAGTCCCGTCCCCGGCTCTGCCAGGGATCGGGAGGCCCCCGTTGAGGGCCCCCTCCGTCTCCATCAGCATCACCCGCAGCTCTGCCGCGGCCCTGCGCGCGTCAGTCGCCTCCTCCTCCGCGGCCTCCCGACCGGCTCTCTCCTCGCGCAACTCGAGCAGCAGTGCCGCCAGGCGGCTGGACTCCTCGTCCGACCGTTTGGACTCCACTTCCTCCGCGGCCACCGACCGCGGCGACGTCGCGCCGGCAGCCGCCGCAGCTGGTTCGGCAGCCTGCCCTGCCGCCGCGGCTGCTGCCTGCTCCCCGGAGGCTGAGGCAGCGCCTGACGCTTGCAGCTCTGCCAGTCGCTGCTCCATGGCGTTCACACGGCGGCCGTGCTCGAGCTTGAGCGACTCTGCGTCTCGCCGTGCCATGTCCGCCCGCTCCTGCGCTGCCGCTGCCGCCTCGTCGGCGGATTGTTTCGCCGTGAGCGCCTCCTTGAGAGAGCGCTGTGCTTCGGCAAGCTGCTCCCTGAGGGACGCTGCATCGCTCTTGGCGCCGTCGGTACTGGAACCAGCAGCACCAGCAGCACCAGCAGCACCAGCAGCACCAGCAGCACCAGCAGCACCAGCAGCACCAGCAGCACCAGCAGCACCAGCAGCGGCGGCGGGCTCGATGGCCGGCGTCGCCTCAGCCCCAGTCATCGGCCGATCTGGTCCCGGGGTCCCTGCAACCGCCGCCGTCGTAACGGACCGACCAGGCGACGCGACCGGGGATGCGGCTGAAGAGCTTCGCGCACTCTTGGCAGTTGCAGTTGCGGTTGCAGCTGTCTCTTCAGCGTCCTTGGCACGCTTCAGCGCAGCAGTGACTCTGGCCTCAGCCTCGTTGAGCGACGCTGCGTCCCTCTCCGCCCGCTTCTGTGCTGCAGCGAGGTCGGCAGAAAGTTTGGCCGCCTTTGCCTCCGCCTGCTTGAGAGAGGCCTTGGCTTGTTCCGCTGCTTCCCTGGCCGCGGAGGCTTCGGCCAACCGTTTCGCCGACACGTCCTCGGCGGCTTGTGCCGCAGCTCGTTGCTCGGCAAGCTGCTTCCTGAGCGACTCTGCCTCAACGGACAGCTGCTGCTTGCTGGACTCCGCCTCCGCACGCTCCGACTCAGCTGCCCGAGCCGCAGCCTCAGCCGCCTTGGCACGCACTTCCAAAGCGGCGATCCGTCCCGACAGCTGCGACGTCTGCGACGCAGCGGCCGACGGAGCGGCCGACGCAGCACCACCACCAGCAGCATCATCCGCAGCAGCAGCACCACCACCAGCAGCGCCCGCAGCGTCGTCGTGGCCAGCGGAGGTTGCCTGGTCAATCGCCGTCGCTGTCGCTTCCTCGTCGGATGCAGGGTCACTCATCCCCCCGCTGCCTGTGGCACGGCGGTCTGTGAGGTCAGCTGACTCACTGGCAGAATCTGGAGCGGCGCCGCGCGTCGATGAAACCGCTCCGTCCCCCGGCTCTGCCGGCGATTCGGCAGAGGATGCCTCCTCAGCGTCCGAGGCAGCAGGCCCAAGCGCAGAGTCGGCGGTTTCACTGGTTTCAGCATCACGGTCACTCGCCGCATCAGCTGCGAGTCCCGTCTCCTTGCGATCGACCAGCCTGGGACTGGAAGGATTCCTGGTTGCAGAGGCTTGGCTCCCTTTGCGTGACAGCGACCTGCTGCTCAGCCCTGAAGCGGCAGAGCCAGCAGCAGAGCCAGATGCAGAGCTCTTGGAGGCCTCGGACCTGGCCACTGCTGCTGCAGCCGTTGCAACGGCCGCTGCAGCAGCCGACTCAACAGAGTGCTTGTCACGCTCCAGCCCTCCGATGGTGGCGCGGAACGCGCCGGCGCGCTTGGCCGTTGCCTCTGCGAGGCGTGCCTGCTCTTCTCGGCCGGCCTCAGCGGCGGAAAGTTTCACCGTCAGTGACTTCACTTTCGTTTCCGAGTCACGGAGCTTGTCCTTGAGCTTCTCCGTCTCTCGGCGTCGCTCATCCGCCTCCCGCTCGAGGCCCAAGACCCTTCCTCTGAGAGACGCCGCCTCTCGCTCAACTGCCTTGACCTGCTGGTCTCGCTCCTGCTGCGCCCCAGCCAGCTTCCGGGCGAGACGGCGCTGCTGAGCGGCGTCTGCGTTGGCCGCCGCCACGGCCGCCCGCGCCTCCTCGAGCTCCTTCATGAGCGACGCCCAGCTCTCATGGGTGTCTCTCACTTCGCGCGCACGGGCAGCCACCTCTCGCTCCCGGGCGGCCACGGCCTCGTACGTGCCACCGGCGCTAGCAGCGCCGCCACCGCCGCTGCTAGGGCCGGCTGGCTTCCGTCTCGCTGCGGCGGCGACTCCGCCAGCTCTGCCGCGGTTTCGCGCGCTGCCTGGCTGCTGGCTGCCGTCTGAGCGGGGCGTGGCAGCCGCGCCCGTGGAGCCGGGCGGGCCCGGTCGGGGGGACGGCCGTGGGCTGCTGGAGGGGTTTCGCCGGCCTTGCGATCGACCAGAGGCAGAGCCTGACGGCTCCGATGGGCCCCTTCGGGGGGAGGTGCGGTGCCGCTGGGCTGCTGCGGCCTTGCCGGTCGGAAGCGACGGAACCGCCGGCCGAGGCGAGGCGGCCGTCGGCTTGCCGCCTGGACGGCCCGAGGCCATTGACGGATCGCGCGCGCGCTGCTAGTGGCGTGCCGCGCTTGCGCTGGCTCGCGGTCGTCGGCCCTGTCGCAGCTTGAGCGAGGCCTGGAAGCGGCAGCGGCGGCACGGGCCGCTGTGCGGCGCGCCGCAGCTCTGAGTTCAGTGCAACTGCGAGCGTAGTTGGGAGGTGCAGGCTTGGGCGATTTGACTAGGCACTGTCGCGGGGGAGCGCGGCAGGCAGAGGCTTGGCCCGCGACAAAGCCGAGCGGCAAGCAAAGGCTCGAGGAGGCTGGCAGGGTGGGGCGCGGGAGGACAGCGCGCGCCGTGGTGCCGCGCAGACGGGGCTGTTGCGGCAAGGAGACGGACTCAAGGGTCAGGGAAACACTGGAACAGGAACTGGCTCGGCCGGCACCCGGCCATTGAGGGCGAGGCGGGCGGCGAATGCCGCGAGACGACCAGCCGCTCGCCCCTGCAACGCGAAGCCTGGGGCCTGGGGCCCGGAACGGGCGCGGAATTTTGAGCGCGCGCTTCTGCCGACTCCTGCGCGCCCGGGAACGCAGCCAGCAAGGCGCGCCTTCAACGGGCGGGCTCACCTGATTGGCTACTGGCGATGGAGCGCCAGAGTCCTCGCCGCAAGCCCCCCCCAGGTCGGTCGGGCGCTGCTCGCGGGGCGTTGCGTCAGTGCCGTTGCCTGTCACCTGCGGCGCAAGTCGAGCGCCCGGCCAGCTGCTGGCCAGGGGTTCCAATGTCGGTTGCTGGCTCCAGAGAACGACCCAACCCCATTCGAGCGCGCCCCCGAAGCTTCTCGGCCCGGGGGCGAGAATCACGGAGGTCGTGTCGCCTTGCCCTGCGTGCAGCGCGAGGCGAAGGGCTGCGTTGGCTGCAAGGCGGCCTGCATGCGCCGGTCGGAGCTGCGAGTGGCAAAAAGGCCTTGCATTTGCTGGTTGTGCGAGCGGGCACACTGGCGCGCACGCATAGGGGCCACTGTCGAGAATGTCTGCCGGCGGCGTTGCTAGCACGGAGCAACCGATCAGACGGCAAACTCGGCGACGCTTTTAAAAATGCTCTCGGCGCGGCACTGACAAGCGCGGCTGCAGCTTGCAGTCATCCGGCAGCTGAATGTTGGAGTCCCAACGTTTGCAGGCACCGCAACGGCGGAGCCACCCGGCGAGGTAGGTCTTCCGACGCTGCCCATCCTGCCCGTCGCGCGTCGTGCCAGGCCTCGCTGAGTGCAGCGGCTGTGTGAGCCTGGGTCTTGCTCGGCGCGGCGGGGACTGCAGCCATCATCGCTGTTCCAACAGATCAATGCCACACTCGCCCGAACCACACCAAGGCTGCCCGAGCTACGGCCTGCCCGAGCTGCGGCCCGCTCACCCGTCGTTTGACAGCTCTTGCGGCCGCAGCACCGTGGCTCGCTTCGCGGGGAACCTCCCATTCGCGGCATCAACCGCAGCGGCGGTTTCGCTGCCAGTCGCTGCCGCGTCACCCATCGCCGCGCCTCCCGACCGGCGCGCCTGCCGCCGCTGGCCCTCGGGAGACAGGCGCCGCCACGGCGCCGGCACGCTCGGAGCAGCGGGCGCCACGCTCCTTCCGCGGCCGTCCGTCAGCCCGCCCCCCGGCATCGCGCGCGTGTGCGCCTGACCGATCGCCAGCGGCTCTGCCAGCTCCGCCGCTGAGGCTCGTGGGGCGACCGACGCGCGCGCTGTCCCGACAGGCGACTGCGAAACGAAGAGCGATACCGAGTCGCTCGCGCCCACCATGCCGCCGGACAGTGCCGTCGCTGACGAGCCCCCGGCTCTGCCGCTGTGATCCAGCACACGGGTGGTAAGCATCTGAGGAGGGTGCCGGGACGAGGCAGCAGGGGCCAAAGCCGGGTCAACACCAGCCGAGACTCTCCGGTCAGCTGACCCGCCAGCCCAGCTCGCCCCGCCCGCGCCCGCACCTGCACCCGCACCCGTGCCCGTGCCGCCGTGCCCCGGGCCGGAACCCCATCCAACGGACACTACGGGGTCGGCAGAGCGGCGAAACCCGACCACTCTCACGCCCGCCCCAGCCGCCCCCTGCGACCGTGGCACCCGCCCCTCAACGATGCTCTCCGCCCCGCCAGCGGCTCTGCCAGGCTGCGCACTTCGCGCTTGCGGAGAGAGACTCCTCCTCGCCTGGTCAGGCGACCGGCTCTGCAGGTGGTACTGTGAGGGTCCACGCGGTGAAACCGCTGCAAAGCCTGGTCGATCGCGCGGGCGGGTTGACGAGCGCCCGTCCGGCTCTGCCAGCCTGACTGACGCTTCGACAGTCGCTGCAGCGCTGCTGGGAGCACCGAACCGTCCCGATGGCCGGAAAATTCTCGCCGACGTGGCACCTGCATGCGTCTGCGAAACGGCTGCAGAGCCGGCAGCACGTACCCGGTCGCTCTGCCGCAACCCGGCAGCGGCGCCAGCTGCATACTCTGCGCTGCCAGCACCGCAGCTCGTTGCGGGTCCTGCCGCTGCCGCCGCCGCAGCCGTATCAATGCCCTGACGGATTCGCGCACGGCGCAGCTCTGCCGCCGACAGGGCCAGCTCTTCATCCCGGAGCATCACGCCTGAGGCTCTGTCAGCAGAGCCCTTCGAACCCACTCCGCCGCGACTGGAAGGATCTGGTTCTGCCCACGCCCGCCTCACACGCGAGTCTGTAGCGCCAGCTGCGGGTCCTGCACCGGCAGCTGCACCCGACGCGGGAAGCGATCGACCAAGCGGCCTGGCAGGGCCGGGCAGAGCGGACAGCCCTTGCTCAAGCGCCCGACGACGTCTGTCCTGGCCCGAAGCCGCAGCCGAAGCCGCAGCCGAAGCCGCAGCGGGCGGCATGCCGGCGGCTGTGGCCGCTGTGGCCGCTGTGGCCGCTGTGGCCGCTGTGGCCGCTGTGGCGTGGTGTGACGTCACGTCCGGAATATCCCCCGCTGACGTCACATCGCTCCTTTCCTTTCCGTGCAGAGCCACTTCAAGAGCACTCTGGGAATCCGCTCGTACAGCTCTGCCGACAGAGCTCGCGTTGCTCACTGACAGGGACTCTGTCAGGCTCCACTCTGCAGGGGTAGCCAAGTCTGCGGAACCAGTGGAGGCGGCAGGAGCGTGCGCGGAGCGACTAGGGGCCCGCGGAGGGGCCCCGCCAGCGGCAACCGAGCGTCTCGCCTCGGGGTCAGTGGGAGCCGCAGTCACTAGCGATGACGATGGCAGGTTGATGGTCGCCTGACGCATGGCTGACCCCTCCGCCGACCGGACGGCCAGCTGCTGGCTCTGCCTCGGCGCCCCGGCCGCCTCTGACGCGTGGCCGGATGGGTGGCTCTGCCCGCTGGGAGGGGCTGCAGAGCCCAGCTGGGCGGCTTCTCCCTCTCGTGCTGCAGAGCCACTTCCCGTCCGCAGGGCTGATGGCGAGGTGATGGGCCTGATCGACGGGTTGGGTATGGCCATTGCCCCGTCAGATCCCACGCCCGCGCCCGCGCCCGCGCCCGCGCCCGCGCCCGCGCCCGTCGACGTTGCTCGCACGCCGTCGAAGCTGCTGTGGAAGGCACGCGTCGCGGACCCACTTCGTGACCCCCCCGCTGACCTGCTCTGCCGGAAGGACGCGCTGCTGGGGCTAGACGGCGGCCGCACCGGGCTCACGTCGCGCCGCGTGACGGAGGAGGGGACCAGGAGTCCGGGAGACTTGCGCCCCTCGACGGCTCTGCCGCCCACACTTCGGTATCCCGTCTCCGCGCCATCGAGACCGCCAGCGGTTCTGAGGGCGGGGCGGCCGCCGCTCGCTTCGAGAAGGGTGGTTGCCGGCAGGCGCAGCAACGCCTCGTGCATGCCTGCCTCCGTGACGGTCCTTCCTCTGCTGCCTCCAAAGACGTCGTCGGGTTGACGTCCGATCCTTCCGGTTCCGCCCCCGCTTGGCGCCGCGCCGCGCTTGGCGTGGCTGCGAGTGGAGCCATCGCTGGTGACTGGCCGGTGAGGCCGCAGCGACCACAGGGGCCCCTCGCCAGGTGCAACTTCAACAACCGCTCCGGAGCCGTGGCCAGTCGCATCGTCCACCAGCAACGCACGCATCCTCCTGCTGGTAGAGCTGCCACTGGCCGGTCGCGGACGCCCGCTCGCAGTTCCGCGAAACCGCGGATCATTGCCAAAGGGCCGGATCGGCGACCCGGCAGAGCCGTGAAGTGCCGGAATGCCAATGTCCGTGATGGTCGATCGATCGATGCGCCGCAGCCGTTCCGCGTGCTGGAGCATGCGAGCAACAGCCGCCACGAGCGAAGCCACCGCCGCCCGCTCCGACGACCGGCCAGCGGCGGTTACCAACGCTCCCAGCCCGCGGAAGGCGGGGCCCAGGTCTCGCGAAACCGCCATGGGCGATCCTGGGCGCGAGGAATCGTCCCGCGGAGCCGCCCCCACAAGGCTCTGCCGGTGCTGCAGAGCCAGAGTCAGCCTCAGCCATGCTGCCCGCTTGGACGCTGCCCGGCAGAACATAAGGCCGTGAAGAGCGTCTGCTGCGTCGTTCAGCAGAGTGGTCGTGGTCAGACGCACGGCGGCAGAGCCGGCAGCTGAGGCCCCTCCCTCCGACGAATCGGAAGGATTTGGGTGGGGGGTCCTGCCACTCTTGCCGGAAACATCGCGCGAGGGCCCCCTGTCAGCTGACCGGTCAGCTGACATCAAGTCACCACCCGCACCGCCACCGCCACCGCCGACGGCATCGCCCGGGAGCGCCAGCGTGACCCCCAAGGACGCCTCGGCCTCCATGACACACCGACGCAGCCACGGCGGCAGCTGCGACCGGCTGAGCAATGCTCTCCCAGCTGCGGCCGCCTGAGACCCGCCGGCCTCCTCCTCCCCCTCTGCCGCGCCGGCCGCACCCCCTGGGGGGCTTCTGCCACGCGGCCCGGCCTTGCGATCGATGAACTCCTGGCTCTGCAGCACCCAGCAGCAGAGCGACTCTGCGGCTTGCACTGCTCGTCGCGCGTGGGCCAGCTCCCCATCGAGCCGACTCACGTCTGCGCGTAACCGCGCTGCTTCGCTCCGGTAGGCCGCTTGCTCTGCCATGGCCCGCTGCGAAGCGGACTCTGGCCCGTGAGCCAGCGCCTCGAGCCGGCGCTCTGCCGAGTTGGCTCTGCCCTCAGCCTGAGCGAGCTCCTTCCGGAGTGCCGAAACCGCTGAGTCAAACTGCGAGCGAAGGTGCACTGCCGCAGTGGCGGCGCGAGCGTCGGCCGCGGCGGTGGCCTCAGCCACGGCCGCTGCAGTTGCTGCCTCGGCAGCAGCCGCAACGCTGGCAGCGTTGGCTGCGTCAGCGGCCGTGGCCTGCGCCGACTCGCTCGCAGATTTGGGTTCAGTTGCAGTTGCAGTTGCAGTTGCAGTTGCAGTTGTAGACGCGTGTTGGGAAGGTCGCGAGAGTTCCTCTGATGGCAGCGGCTGGCGCTTCTGGGTCCGGTCAGCTGACGCCGACTTGTCGGTGGCAGAGCTCTGAGAGACAGCAGCTCCTGCCGCCGCGGCTCCTGGCGGGCGAGTGACCGGTTCCGCGAAACCGACCCGGGGGCCCCCGCCAGAGGACCCCCCGTGGCGTGCGGCGCCGATCCTTCCTGGCGTCGAGTCACTTCGCCCCGACGATTCTTGGTCGATCGCAACCGCCTGCCCGGCAGATCGCGCCACGCGCTCCCGCGAAACCGCTGGCTCGTGATCCAACGCCTGGGGGGGCCCGCCAGCGGCTCTGCTCCCCTCACGCCGTGCGGCTTCGAGCTCTGCCCTGGCTGTTGCGAGGGCTTCCGTCGCCTCTGCCAAGTCGGCCTCCAGGTGTGCGGCTCTGCCTCGAGCGAGGGACGCCGCGGTTTCGGCTCGCTCTAGCTTTTGCTGCAGGTCGGCGATGAGCGACGCGGCGTCGCCCGAAGCCGTTTCTGCTGCGGCAGCCCTGGCCGCTGCCGAGTCAGCTGACGCCTTGGCAAGCGTGATCTGCGCCGCTGCCGCCGCCTCAGCAGCCGCCTTGGCCGCCGCAGTCGCCGCCGCCTGCCGCTCTGCCGCCTGAGCTGCAGAGCTCTCCTCCTGGTGGTCCAGGCTCACTTCGGCGTCCAGAGCGGCCGCCCGGACAGCCCTCGCGGCCCGCTGTTGCGCCAGCTCTGCAGCCTCCATGGCGGCCTTGGCAGCAGCCTCCGCCGCCGCGGCCGCCTCTGCCCGCGCCGCCGCCTCCGCCTCGGCCTCCTCGGCCTTGGCCCCAGACGCCATGGCATTGGCTCGCGTGGTGGTCAGCTGACGCTTCGCTGCCGCGGCCTCCTGCTTCACTTCCTCCAGCTCTGCCTCCAGCTCTGCAACCCTGCGCGCGCCCCTCCCAGCGGCTAGCTGCAGCTCTGCCGCCTCGGCCTCCGCAGCAGATAGCTTCGTTTGCAGGTCGGCGGTCAGCGCGGCATCACTTGCCTTTCGCGCCTCAATCTCCTCAGCGGAGCGCTTGAGCGACGCAGCCTCTGCCTCAGCCCTCTGCCGCCGCGAAACCGCGGCGGCCAAACTTTTCTCCGCGTCGCGCTGCGCCTGCCGCGCCTGGGCGAGCCGCGCCTGCAGACCCTCAACGGAATTGTCAGCGGAGGCGTCGTCGTCTTGTTCTGCGCCCCCCGCGGCCGAGTCAGCGGAGGCCTTGGCAGAGCCTGCGGCAGTGGCCTTGGCTCTGCCAGCAGGTCGACGTCCAGTCGATCCGGCAGAGCGCTTTCCGGTAGAGCGCCCGCCGGATTTACCTCCCTTGGTCTTGGTCGATCGCTTCGCCGGGCCGGCAGAGCCACCCCCGCCGGCGCTCGATTCCGTCTCGTCATCGTCGTCGTCTGCCTCTGCTTTCGCCGATCGCAAGGCCGCCGAAACCGCCGCCTTGAGCTCCGCCTTGTGTTTCAGGTCGGCCGCCCGGGTGGCCTCTTCGACGGCTTGCTCTGCCATTCGCTGGGCGTCAACCACCGACACGGCGTCCCCGCTGACGGCCGTCTGGCAGCCATTGTCGGCGACGTCCTTGGTCATTGCTTCGCGCTCTGCAGCGACGACGTCGCGCGATTGACGAAGCTCTGCCTCAAGACTGGCTCTGCCACCTGCTGCTCTGGCGAGCTCTGCCCGCGTGCGGTCCAGCTCCATGCGGAGTTCCATCTCCGCACGCGTGGTCGGCAGCGCCGATGCGGAGTCTCGGCTGCTGCTGCCTCCGTGGCTCTGCCGCTGGAGGGCCGCGTCCACCGCCTGCTTGAGGGCCGGCTCGATGAGCAGCTGCGGCGGCACGGGGGGCGGCAGTGCGGTGGGCGGCGGCACGGCGGGCGGCGGTGTGGTAAGCGGCGGTGTGGTTGTGGCATTGCAGCGAAGCGCGGTTTGTGCTGGAGCCAGGCTGTGGCGTCTCTCACCTCGGCCAAAGATTCCGCCGCCTCCTCCCAGTCCAGCTTTCCGGCAGCAACCGCCGCCCTGGCCTCGCGTCTCTCAGTCTCGCCCCAGGCCGCTCCGCCGCGCGTCCAGCCGCCGCCGTCGGCATCCTTGCCCTCTGAGGCGCCTGCAGCGGCGGCACCGCCCGACCCGCCCCCGGCGCCGCCGCCGCCGCCGCCGCCACCGCTGCCGCCGTCAAACCCGTCCGTCGACCGCACGGGCCGTCCCGAGGCGCTGGCCCGAGCCCTGTCAAGCTCCTGCCTGCGGTTGAAGCGGGCGCGCCACCACTGGGGAGAGTCATATGCGTGAATCGCAGGCGGAATCGAGCCAATTGCCACGCCGCAAGACGCGCCCCTCGCAACCGCCCGGCCGCCAGACAGCCAGAGATCCCTCTCTGCATCTCTCCCTGCCCCTCTCTCCCTGCTCCCACTGCCACGCTTCGCAGCAAGCACCGCCGACCCGGTCTATCGCGACGGTTGTGTGCCCCTCAATACCCGCAGATGCCTCCGGCGGTGACAGCCCCCAGCATGCAGCAACGCAGCTCCCTAGGTAGCATACCGCACCTCAGCCCCCAGCACGCCGCAACAGCCCCCTAGCTGGCACGCCGCAACGCAGCCCCCTAGCTAGCATACCGCGGGCCTCACCTCAGGCGCTGGTTCTCCATCTTCGCGGACTCCGCCAGCGTGTCCATGGCCTGCACCCGGTCCTGGAGCTCCTGCGCCTCCTGCCGCAGCCGCTCAACCAGCCGGCTGGACTGCGTCTGCTGCGCCTTGGCAGTTGCCAGCGCCGCTTCCGAGCGTCGCAGGCGCGCCTCCAGCGCCCTAGACTTTGCGGCGCCGAGGGGGTCGTCGTCGGACCCGCCGGCGGCCCCAGCGCCTCCGGACGCGTTCATTTGCGCGGACAGGCTCGCGATCTTGCTCGCCTCGACCCCGTGGCGCCGGAGCAGCTCTCTGAGCGCGAGAATCTGCCTGTACATGGCCGCGCGCTCCGTGTCCCAGCCGTCTGAGCGGCGGGAGAGGCGCGCGTGAAGGGTTTGCACGTCCTTCTCGAAGCGGTCCGCCCGCGCGGCCGCAGCGGCTGCCTTGGCGTAGGCGGCCTGCACTTGCGTCGACAGCTCGTCCTTGTAAGCCGTCATCATACTGGCCGCGAACACGTCCTCGCGCCGCTGCACCATGTCGATCACGTTGCTGTCAAAGAAGGCAACAATGTCGGACGCAGTCGCCGGACCGTCCAGCAGCTCGTAGAGCGACGACCGCGTGGCTGCGACCATGGCCGCCTGCCGGCTCGCAATCGACTCCTCTGTGCCCGTCACGCCCTGCGGAACGTCACGAGGGCGACACAAAGCAGGGACCGAGAGTGCGCGACCAGACTTGGGCGGAGAGCAGCCCGCAGTGCACGGCGTGGCTCGGGCGGGCAAATGTCGCCCGGCGCAGCGAGGACCGCCTTGCCCTCCCCAGGCACCCGCTCGGGCCGCGGGGCCACAGACTCAGCGTGTCGTGCCGGGCATTTGTCCCCACGTGCCCCAACTACGCCCCGCCTCGCGCTCTGGCCTCGGGAGGAGGGCTGGCGCGACAGCGCTAGCAACGCCGCAAGGCCAGCCCCCATCAAGCACGCCGCAAGCAGGTGAGGAGCGCGCCCGACCTGCCACCCAACACACCGCTGAAGGGCCGCCAGCGCCCTCTCGCCCTCTCCCCTCCAACGCTGCCGTTCGGCAGGCACCTGGGGCGTCTGTGAGGCTGGGCGCGGCACTGCCGCCGACACCCGTTGCAGCGACGCAGCGCTCACCTGCTTCCGTAGCTGCGCCGACCTCGCCGAGTCCGTCACCGCCTTGAGGACCATTCCCGCCGCGGCCATGACGGCCAAGCTCCTGGCAGCGGCCCCCTGACCTGCCGCCTGCCTGCTCGGCGGGGCGAGTGCGTTGCCCTGCAGCAAGCGCGAGCAACGCCGAAGCACCTGGCTCTGCCGGCTGCGCGAGCGGACCCAACGCGTCACCTGGAGCCAGGAGCACAGCCTGGTGCAAGGAACATCCCTCTCGGATGCGGGGCACAGCCGGCTGCCTTTGGGGCTGGCGCTACGAGCAGCGCGTTGCCCCGCGGGGCGCAGACGCACTCCATTGCTTGTGCTTGGCAAATATTTCCAGGGGAGCGAAAGCGTCGTTGCTTCGCTTGCTCAAGGACGAGTGTGCGTGTGTGGGTATGTGTGAGAGCTTGAAGTCTGTGCTGCTTTGCGCGCTGGGTGGCCAGGTGCGTGGCGTGTGCCGAGATTGGTGGCGGCGTGTGTGTTGGGGGGGCGGTGGGCGGTGGGGCGGCTGCGCTGACCAGTGTTGGGGGAAGGAGGCGGGGAGGAGGATCGTCGTCGCTGCGCTGACGAAACGGTTTGATAGACGCAGGGAAGGGGACAGCGGAAGGGCGGGTGCCGATCAGGAGCACCAAGCGGTGGCAGTGCCGGGGCAGCCTCGATGCCGGGGCAGCCTCGATGCCGGGGCAGCCTCGATGCCGGGGCAGCCTCGATGCCGGGGCAGCCTCGATGCCGGGGCAGCCTCGATGCCGGGGCAGCCTCGATGCCGGGGCAGCCTCGATGCCGGGGCAGCCTCGATGCCGGGGCAGCCTCGATGCCGGGGCAGCCTCGATGCCGGACTGGTGCTGGGTCCGTGTGACGGCGTGGTGCTGGCGGGGCGAGAGAGTTGGGAGCAGAGCTGCGGCGCGACCAGTCGGCAAGGCCTCCCGCAGCCCCCAGAGCGCGTCAGTGGCACATCACGCGGTCCACTCGATGAGCATGGCAGCGTTGAGAGACACCGCGTTGCTGCCGGCGTCGATGCGGAGGAACTCTCCGTCCACGGTTGCGGTTGCAGTCTGGCCGTTGATGGTGGCCTTGACAGGGGCCCCTGGCTTGAGCCCCTGCGCGCCAGCCACCGTCAGCTGGCCCAGCAGCGGCGGGGAGGCGGCCCCCGAAGCCGAGGGAGTCACGACGGCAGAGCCAGACCCGTCGGCTGAGGAGGTCACCTTGATCGCGGTCAGAGTGTAGGTCCCGGTCATGAGCGAGTCAGTGCTAACGCCGTCGTCCCAGAAGGCCGTGCCCGATGCCGTGAAACCGCTGGTCGGGTCGAGGAACGCGGCGAAACCGAAGGGGAGCTTGCGCGCGAAGGTGCTGTTTCGCGCCACGCCCTGAACCGGCAGAGCCACCCCTGCACGAACGAAGAGCGGGGACGGGTCGTATGTGGAGCTCTGCCACACGCGGGTGCGCGTCACATTGGACGCGACGGTGCCGGGCACGACCGCGCCGGTGTACCAGTCGAACCAGGCGCCGGCGGGCGGGAAGACGATGCTGCGGTTGGTGGCGCCCTGCTCGAGCACAGGCGCCGCCATCATGCCCGGGCCGACGATGGCCTGGGTTCCCTCGGCGGAGAGGTCCACGCCGCCGGCGGAGGCCGCGGACGGCCAGTCGAACCAGAGTGGCCGCACCACCGGCGTGCCTCTGGCCGCCGCGCGCTGGAAGGCCGCCGCCCACATGGGCAGCAGCGCCATGCGCTGGCGCATGTGAAACCGCATCGAGGCCTGCGCCTTGGCGCTGAAGACGAAGGGCGCCTGCTCCGGCATGCCGATGCTGTTGTGGTTGCGGTAAAAAGGGGCCATCGTCGCGGACAGGCCCATCCATCGGGTGCACAGCTCCTCGTTGGTGGGGCCGTTGAAGCCGCACGTGTCGGCGCCGACCAGGGGCACCTGGAAGAAGGCCGCAAACTGCATCACGCCGGCCACGTTCATGGCCATGTCGTGCCACGTGGCAGTGTTGTCGCCGAGCCAGTGGCCGGCGCCGGTGCGCGAGTGCGAGGGGAAGGACGACCGGCTGATGATGAGGGGTCGCTCGTTCGTGACGGACACCATGGCGGCGGCGGTTACGCGCGTCTCGGTGATGCCGTAGAGAGAGTGAACGTCGTAGTGGGGGCCGGTGACCTGCTGTGAGTCCATCGGGATGGTCTTCTCGTCGAGACGCGTCTCGCCGCCGAAGCGGCCGGGCAGGTACGGCGGGTACTCCGGGTCGAAGCCGGGGCCCGACACGGGGCCTGCGGCGCCGGACCGGCCGGCGCCGCGCACGCCGCCGGACGCTGCCGGGGCGGCGGCCCCGGCGGCCGCGACGGCCGCCTCTGCCGCGGCGTCGGCGGCGGCGGCGCTTCCCGCTGCCGGCTGGGGGGGAAGTGGCAGAGCCGACTGCGGGACGGTGCAGCCGTCGTCGTCGGAAATGATCGCCGGCTCGTTCATGTCGAGCCAGATGAAGCCCCAGCGCGTGACGTTCCGGAAGGTGCGCAGCTGCTCTGTCCACCAGCCCTGTGTGGAGGGCTTGATCCAGTCAGGGAACCACGTGGGGCCGGGCCACACGCCCTTGGCGGCGTACCCGTCGCCGGCGGCGTTCCGCACCCAGACGTCGGCGGCGGTGCCGCTGTCAAGCACATCGTACTGGCCGGGGGCGAGGTTGCACTGGATGGCGGGGTCGACGATGCCTCCGAAGCGGACGCCGCCCTCGATCAGGCCGTCGATGATGGGGCCCATCTGGGCCTCGCCGAAGCGCACTGGGTCCATCGTGAAGTCCCTGTGCTCCTCGAACAGGTCGATGTCGTGCCAGTACGCGTCGATGGGCATGTCCGCCGCCGCCATGCCCTTGACGATGCTGTCGAAGTAGGTGGCGTTGTCGTAGCCCCACCGGCAGAGGTGGAAGCCCAGCGCGAAGTAGGGGGGCATGCCGGGCTTGCCGACGAGCTCTGCGTACTGCTCTGCCACTTCGACCGGCGACGGCCCCGCGAGCAGGTAGAGGTCGACGATGCCGCCGATGACGCGGATGGTGAGGGCCCCTGGGCGCACGACGACGTCCATGGCGTTGCTGCTGAGCAGCACCATCGCGGAGGCCCGCCCGGTGGAAGGATCGAGCCGGTAGAGCACGGGGTGCTGGCCGTAGAGGTTGGTGGCGCCGTGGGCGGCGTGGTCCGGCGTGCCGCGGTCACGCGAGAAGATCGTGTAAGTCTGCCCGGCGCCGTCGGTGGAGTTGGCGTCGAGCTGGAGCGGGGTCACGTGCTCGCCCAGCCCGTAGAGCTTCTCGTTGGGGCCGAGGGCGGTGGACAGCTCGATGAACTGCCGCTCGAACACTGCGCCGCCAAACGCAGCGCCGGGCGTGGAGTCGAAAATGACGTCGGCGGCAGAGCCGTCGGCGTTGGGGCGGGTCACAACGAGGCCCCAGGGGGCCCCCGTGGTCTCCGTGGTCGCAGCCTGGAGGAGCGGGCTGGGAGCCCTCCTGGTGGCCGCGGGGGCCGCGCGCACCAGGGGCGTGACGTCCCACGCGTCGGGGTCGGCGGGGTTTGTCATCCTGACCCGCAGGCGCGTGTTGGTCTCGTACTCGACGGCGACGTGCACCTCGTCCGGGTCGTTGCCGTAGGGGCCGCGGCGGTCAGCGTCGCCCCACACAAGGGTCTGGTTGAAGCCCAGGGCGGTTGTGGTGGGCGGGCCCGCGGGGGCGAGCCCCGGGGTCCAGGGGAAGAAGCACGCAGCGATGCCGCGCAACTGCCCGTCAGCCGGCGAGGCCACGGCGGCAGCGGCGTCCCAGCAGCAGCCGCGGGCGGTGCAAGAGGACGGGGACGCGTTCGGCTCGGGGTGGCAGTCGAGGCGCGCGGCTTCCGTCACGGCGCTGCACTTGCCAGGCGCGGGAGCGGGGATGGTGGGATAGAAGCACCACGGCACGCCTGCCACGCCGCCCTGCTCGGCCGAGGGGGACGTGGGGTCCCAGCAGCAGCCGTGCGCCATGCACTTGCTTGCCGTGAGGTTGCTCGTCTGCCACGGGTAGCAGTCCTGCCGGTCGGAACCCTGTGCGGAGCATTGCGCGCCCGACACGGACGGCCTTGCTGCCGCTGCGGGCCGCGACCACAGCGCCACAGCCGCGGACAGGCCCAGCAGCGCCACAGCGACGGTCCTCATCCTTGGAGGCGGGCGCTTGTCCCCGCTGCTTGTCAGCCGCGCGAAGAGCGCAGGCGAAGCGTGCCGCTTCGGGTGTTCTCGCGAGCGCGCAAGTTGAATCGCTTGTGACCCACGGAATACTTGCGTCCGCGCGTACATTGCGGGAGGCGCGACGCGTTCCGCTGCAGAGCGGGACTGCCGCACGGCCGGCGGACCCACCCAGCAGTCGGCCTGACGCCGCTGGGCGGTTCGTAGGGCGCCCTCGCTTGCACGTGTCGAGCGCACTGCGCTGGGGAGCTTGCGCTGCCCGAATCGCGAGCGCTTTGGCCTCGGGCCGCGCGCGTTTCGCTTTCATGGCGGCGCCGGAAACGCTTGCCGACGCCCTGGTCGCGCGCTACGAGCCGCCCGACAGCGGCACTGGCGCAGAACGCGATGCGGGCGATGCCGGCATCGTCATTATGGCTGCAACGGGTCTCGAGGCGGTGCGCACGGCTTCGGTGCGCGGGAGCGGTCTGACCGCGCTGGGCAGCTGCGCGACGCTTGCGCGGTGCCGGCGCCTGCGCGACCTGGACGCGTCCGACAACGCGTTCGGGGATGCCACCGCGTTCGTCACGCAGCTCTGTGGATCCGTTCCCCAGCTGACGTCTCTGGATGCGAGTGGGCTTCGCTTCACCAGCCTGTCGGCAGCGCAGCCAGCAGCACCGGCACCAGCACCAGCGCTGCCCGGCGACGCCCCCGTGGCGCGGGGGCCCAGCCCCGACGCCCCGCGCGTCTCCGCTTCGGCAGCGGCAGCGGCGGCGCCGGCTTGCGCGGCGGCGCACCTGCCCACGCCGTCGACGCAGCCCCCTGCCCCCGAGGGGCGCGTCGCGCTGCGGCCGACAGGGCTCCGGACGCTGGTCCTGGACCACCGCGGGGCCTCGCCAGCCTCCGTGAGCGACGCGGCCGGGGCCAGGAAGTGGGTGGAGCACCGACTGCCGCAGCTCTGCCCCCGACTCACTGAGCTGAGCTTGCGAGGGTGGCAGAGCGACGCGCTGGGGGCCTTCCTGCCCCGCCTCGGCTCGGCGTGCGCGGTGGGGTGCGGCGCCGACAGGCCTTCCCTCGGCCGCCTGAGCACGCTGAGGCTGGACCGTGCGGGCATTCGCTCGTTCGGCGCCGCGATCCGCGCGCTGGAGGGCCTCGCGTCGCTCACGTCGCTCAGCCTAGCAGGCAACCCGATCGCGACCATCGACCTGGTCCTCGAGGGTGGGGACGCGCCGTGCCGCGAGGCCGCGGCAGCAGGTGCTGGCGGCGCAACAGCGGCTGGCCCCGGGGCTGAGAGCGGCGCAGGGCCTGGTGCGGCCGCCGCTGCTGCTGCAGAGCCGCCCCCCGCGCCGGCTGCCGCGCCGGGCGGGGCGGGCAAGTGCGCCGAGGCAGGCGGTGTTGTGCGGGGAGGGCTCTTGGGGCAGCTGCGGTCGCTGGACCTGTCTGGCTCGCGCATCGGCGACTGGCGCGCCGTCGAGCTGCTCGGGAGGCTGCCGGCGCTTCGGGCTCTGCGCCTGACGGGCGTGCCCCTCCTCGATGGCATGGAGCCCGACATTGCACGAATGCTCTGCATTGCAAGGCTGCCCAACGTGAGCGCCGGGGGCGCAGGGCTGCAGACCGTCGGCTCCGAGACTTGCGGCCGCTTCAACGGCGCCCCAGTGTCCAGGTCCGACCGCCGGGAGGCCGAGGCCTTCTCCGAGAGGTGGGACAGCGGCGAGTGGCGGCGGTTTCGCGAAGCCCATGGCCGTGGGGACGGCGCCGGCGGGCGCGCAGACTCGGCTCAGGTCCCGCGTGACTCAACTGCGCAAGCGGCGCTCGCTCGCCTCGGCTGACGGGACGGCTGGCCGCCAGCCGCGGGCGCGCCGGAGGGGAGGCTCGGTCGGCGAAGCAGCACGCGGCGCATGCGCGGCGGCCGCGGCGCCCCCGGCCTCACGCGCACTGGCAGATTCAGTTCGCGGCGAACCAAGCTGTTGGAGCAGTGGCAAGCGCGTGCTTGTGCGCCGACCACACTGCAGCTTTGCCACAACCGCGGCGTGCCGCGGGATGCGGCCCGCGAGACTTGAACACACTGCAGCCACAACGCCCCCTTGCTGCTACAGCCTGGCCCGGGGAGGGGCCGGGCGCCCGAGAGCTGCCCTCCCGGCTGCTCTGCTGGCGCGGCGTCGGCGGTCGCAGCCGCACTCTTCCCCAGGTCCGTACACAACCAACCATGGGTGAGCCCGGCCCCGCCATGTTGCTGCGTCCGCGAGCCACAGCAGCAGGCCGGGCCGTCTTGGAGCCGCGGGAGTCGGCGCTGCCCCGGCGCGCGGTATGCCGCTGCGCTTGCAACCAGCGCGCCCGGGGCGGTTCTCGCGCCCCGGGAGCCCCTGTCGCGCCCACCCGCGGCCAGATCCGCTAGCCAACTGTGGCATGCGTGGGATGGCGCGCCCGGAGGGTCCGGGAGAGGGCGGAGCCCGGCCGCCCGAGCCTGTCGAGCGGTGGAGTCATGCGCAAAGATCGGGCCAGATGCAACCTTGCTTCGGCCAGGGCTTGCCGGGCTCGCGACCGTCCTCCCCGGGCCCAAGGCACGTGATATTTCGCGCCGGTGCCCGCTCGAGGCAGGCAGTTGCCGTGGCGTGCCCCGCTTGCGCTCCCCGTGGCCGCGCTTGGGGCCGCGCTGGCAGACTCGACGGGCACTCGCCGCCGCCCACCGTTGCCTCCTCTCGTTTTCCGTCCAAGCCGCCCATTCCACCGCGCAGCATCCACCGGCAAAGGCAGCCCCGCTGATCCGGCCAAGGTCGACGGCATTCTGGGAGCCCTCTCCAACTTCGAGGCCAAGACGGACAGTGCCGAGAAGGGCAAGGCTGCCGCAGAGGTCTGCAAGAAGGTCGCTGAGCTCGTTTCGGACGGCAAGGTCGACGAAAAGCTGCTCAAGGCGGTGCAGGACAAGGACGGGACCAAGTCTGAAGAGTTCTTCATCAACAGACTGACCAAGGCAATGAACGCCGTCGGCTCCGACGCGCGCAAGGACAAGGACTTCGACAAGGCCGACACCGTCCTCTCCGCCAGCCGCGCCAAGCACGCGGTCCTGGGCTGCGGCCCGGAGCCCGACGCGTTCATGGGAACGCGCATGTGCAGCTGGGTCTGCTGAGGCGGCCAGCCTGCCCACCACCCTGGGGCCTGGCGAGGCGCCTTGGAGCAAGCGCAAGCGGCGGCACGGCGTTGCGCGTTTGCTCCCGCCGCGGCTTGGTTGTGGCGCGGCAGTGAGATCGGCTTGCGTTCTGCACAATCGCCTCTCGGCGTTGACTCCAGCCTTGCACCCCACGCACCCTGCGTAAACCCGCCGCCGCGAGCGCGTTCGCCGGCAACAATGTTCCTGGCGTTTGCATGCCAACGTCCTCTGCCAGGGCGCAGGGCAGCAACTGCAACGAACCGGAGCACTCTTGCCGCAAGCTCGCGAATGATCCTCACCGGGAGGGGACGCCCCGTGCCTGGCATGATTGAGCGCGGCACCTTCGCTGAGACCACGACGCATCTGCTGTCCAGGCTCTGGGACAAGAATTGCCTGGTCGACGTGAGGCCGGCTTGACACGTGGAGCGCGTGCTGAAACAACGGGACCTGGCGGCGGTCAGCAGCAGCCAGGGGGGCGAAAGCCCTGAGCAATGGACACGATCCGGTCCGGCAGCTCCGCGCACGGGCCGCGCGGTGCGGCGCGGCGTGGCGTGGCGTGGAGCAGAATCACGAGCGAGCAAACAGCAGCAGTCCCAATCGCCAGCGACCGTGTGCACCGCACTTCGCAGGGGCACGACACGCTGCTTGGTCTAGCTGCCAGGCACAACGAGTTGGCAATCGTGGCGAAGCTGTGCAGTCTGGACGGCATCTCCCTGGAAGCGACCGACCTGGTGAGCCAGGCGCGATCGGCTTGCCAGGAGTGGCGATCATGTGCTGAGGCAATCGCCGTGTTGTTCCATCCAGCTCGCGTCGGTGTTGCTGCCCAAGGGCGACGCAGGAAGGAAACACGCCGCTGGCCATCGCCGCGAGCCGGGGGCATACTGAAGTCGTGAAGTACCTCATTGGCCAGGGAGCTAACCGCCGTGCGGTGAATGATGTGAGCTGCCAGGATCTCGAAGCTAATTTTTTTGCTTCGCGTGCCGGCCAAGGCCACGCATCGCTCAGGGGCGATGCTGCCGCTATGGAACGCAGGCAGGCTACCAGCCCATCCACCTGGCCGCTCGGCATCACGTGGAAACTGCTCTCGCCATGATCATTGACCGTGAAGACACGACAGCGGTTGTGGCCAAGCCCGCAACCCTCAGCATTCTCTGGCGGCAATGCGCGCAGCAGGCCCGCCCAGTCTCTGCCTTCGTGCCCTGGCTTCTCGCCCATTGCGGTCTTGCCGGACCGATCAGTTTGGGGCATACGCAAGGGCAATTGCCTGACATGGGGCCTGATCGGGAAGATGCTGACGAAGCTGCGCGGACCATTGCCCCCTCTCCCACTCACCTGCTTGGCGATGCCGAGGGCGGTGAAATCAAAGAAGAGGCACCTGCCTCGGACGCGGAGCCCGCCGCCGCCGCTGCCATGGAGCTCCTCGACTGCGACGCGGCGCCGCTCGGCGGCAACTCCGAGGCGGTGGCACCTGCCCCGGACGCGGAGCCCGCCGCCGCCGCTGCCGTGGAGCTCCTCGACTGCGACGCGGCGCCGCTCGGCGGCAACTCCGAGGCGGTGGCACCTGCCCCGGACGCGGAGCCCGCCGCCGCCGCTGCCATGGAGCTCCTCGACTGCGACGCGGCGCCGCTCGGCGGCGACTCCGAGGCGGTGGCGCCTGCCCCGGACGCGGAGCCCGCCGCCGCCGCTGCCATGGAGCTCCTCGACTGCGACGCGGCGCCGCTCGGCGGCGACTCCGAGGCGGTGGCACCTGCCCCAGACGCGGAGCCCGCCGCCGCCGCTGCCATGGAGCTCCTCGACTGCGACGCGGCGCCGCTCGGCGGCGACTCCGAGGCGGTGGCGCCTGCCCCAGACGCCGAGCCCGCCGTCACTGCTGCTGAGGAAGATTGCTCGAAGACTGAGCTGGACGAAGAGGCTCGTCGCTTGGCTGACTTTCTGCGCGATTTGGCTGAGTGATTGCCTCCGTCCGCCTTACCAGACCTTCATCGCTTCAATTCGACTGCATTGCTGACCTCGCTGAAGCCCCACTGGGAATAGCACTCGTTGTTGGCCTGCAGGTGCTTTCGGTTTCTCTCTCTTTGGCGCTGCGGCAACTTGTTCGGCTGGCCAAGGTTTTCGCCGCTCGGCACAGTCTTGCTCTTCCGCACACATATGCAACAAACTTTTCTTTGAACTTGCTGACGTGTTCAAAGAGGTTAAGCTTCGCGCCTTTGAAGAATGGCAACGTCCGACAAAGACCTGACAGCAAACTCGTTCGTCTTGTGCAGAATCGTCACAATCCTTGTTGTTTTCTCCCTGCTCCGCGGACGATGGATGCACGCTCATCACTTCTTCGTGAATTCCGAGCGCGCACCTGCGGACGCGAGCATTCGAGTGTCCCTTGCCACTGCTTGGATGAGTCGACTTCTCGGGAGTTAATTGCTACTATCGAGACCCAACGAAGGTTCGTGGCGACCACTCACATTGGACCAACGATGTTCACCAGTTGTCGCGAGCAACTGACGCACTGCAGCTTCCCAGCCTCCAGTTGAGGATGCGCAGTTGCGGAGAGTCGATGCTAAAGGCTCGATGGTGGAGTGCTGCTTCGAGCACGCGGCAGCTGTTGTTTGTGTGCTGAGTGACGGCATCATGCCTCCATACGATTCTGCTCGAGCCACTTTCAGAGCACAGCAGCTGCAAGCGTCAAGCAAAGCAACCACGCCGCAAATGCACAACGAGAGCGCCTCACGCAGGCGCGTCCGCAGCCGCAGGCGTGTCCGCCGTCTTGGCGTCGGCGGCCGCAGGCGTGTCCGCCGTCTTGGCGTCGGCGGCCGCAGGCGTGTCCGCCGTCTTGGCGTCGGCGGCCGCAGGCGTGTCCGCCGTCTTGGCGTCGGCGGCCGCAGGCGTGTCCGCCGTCTTGGCGTCGGCGGCCGCAGGCGTGTCCGCCGTCTTGGCATCCGCCGCCGCAGGCGTGTCCGCCGTCTTGGCGTCCGCGGCCGCAGGCGTGTCCGCAGTCTTGGCATCCGCGGCCGCAGGCGTGTCCGCCGTCTTGGCGTCGGCGGCCGCAGGCGTGTCTGCCGCCTTGGCATCCGCGGGGGCAGGCGTGTCCGCCGTCTTGGCGTCCGCGGCCGCAGGCGTGTCTGCCGCCTTGGCATCCGCGGGGGCAGGCGTGTCCGCCGTCTTGGCGTCGGCGGCCGCAGGCGTGTCTGCCGCCTTGGCATCCGCGGCCGCAGGCGTGTCTGCCGTCTTGGCGTCCGCGGCCGCAGGCGTGTCCGCCGCCTCGTCGTCCGCCTGGCCGGCACGCTGCGCTGCCCTGGCCCTCGCGCGCTGCATCGTCAGCCCGTCAGCAAAAATGCCTCCAAGCCCTCCGGGGGCCTTGCTCGTTCCGGACCCAATCTGCTTCAGAGTCCGAGCCTTCTCGGCCGTGTCGTGCACCTCGCCACGCGCCATCCGCACCTCCAGCGGCACCTCGAAGCAGCTCTCGCCGGTTTCGCCGTTGTACCAATACGACCGGCCGGTGACCGGGTCAGTCTGCTCCACCCACACCGTCGACGCCTCAACTGCCGTGGCAGCTCTCTCAACCTCGGCCTCGGCAGCCGCCTCCTCCATCGCGGAGAGCGCCGCCTCCGCCGCGGCCTCCTCCTCCTGCCGTGCCGCCAGCTCGACTGGGTCCACCCCGACCATGGCCCGCTTGGCGAGGGCCACCGCGCCGCTGACCCACCGCACGAGGCGCGTCACCGGACTGCCTGAGGCGTACTCATGCGTGACCGACTCGTCGCGCGTGGGCGGCCACAGGCCCTGCAGCTCTACCGGGCAGTTGGAGCGGAGGGAGAGCGTGAAGGGGCCCTCCATACCGCGCTGGTAGGCGGCCACCAGCACAGTGTACGCCCCTGGCGGCAGCCGGGCGTAGCACCGCACCTCCCGCCGCCGCTGGGGTCTGCCCGAGGAGGCCACGACGTTGGCCGCTGTGAGGGTGTACGTGCGCTCAGCCCGCTTGGGCGCCGCGCCGCCGGCCCCGGCCCCGTCCCCGCCCAGCCCCGCCGTGACCTGCAGAGCCTGTTCCTCCTCCCACGCCGCCTCCTCGGCCTCCTCCTTCGCGATGCGGGCCCGATCCTCGGCGTCGCGCCGCAGACGTTTCAGCTCCTTCTCCTTCTTGCGGATACGCCGGCGGATCTCGCGCGGTTCCGGCACGCCGGAGCGCCCCTCGCGGGCGTACTCGGCGCGAAGCTCCGCCTCCACCTCGTTGTATAGCTGCCCGGCCTCTGTGCCCCCCGCCTCGGCGATGGCTTCGCGCTGCAGCCGCTCCCTGTAGGCCTCCTCGTCCTCCTCCTCGTCAGCGCGGCGCCGGCCCTTGTCCTCCGCCGCGCCCGCCGCAGCCATCACCAGCCGCACCGCCCCCCGGGCCTGCTGCTCCCTCTCGATACGCTTGCGCCGCTGCCGGTCGTGGATCTCGCTCTGGGATGACCCGGTCTGGGCAACCACAAACACGCCCACTGGGTGCGGCGTGGTCCGCGTGGTCACTCCCGGCAGAGCCTGCGTGAGCGTGATGGCAATGTCCGTTGGGCGGTCCAGCACCAGCGAGAATTGCGGGTTGTCTGCCAGCCGGCAGTGGGGGTTGTGCCGCGATGGGAGCCCGGCGGCCGTGGGGCCCTTCCAGAAGCCTGCGAGGAGGTTAGGTCAGGGTTTAGAGGAGCGGACAGCGAGGCAGAGGTGGCGTGGGCGTGACGGGGGCGGGGGGGGGGGGTGGAGGGGGCGAGAGTGGGTGGGAGGCCCACGCACACTCGCCGCGGCAGCAGGCGGGGCACGGTCGCAGGCCCGCGGCCGCAGGCGGGGCACGGTCGCAGGCCCGCGGCAGCAGGCGGGGCACGGTCGCAGGCCCGCGGCCCGCAGGCGGGGCACGGTCGCAGGCCCGCGGCCGCACCGCTCCGGCGTGCCTGCTGCTGTGCGGATGGGGCGAGGGCTTGCGCGGGGCGTGCCAGGAGTGACCGCAGGGCTGCTCCCCACGAGGCGGCGAGCGAGAGGCAACGGCTGTGCCGGGCGATCTCACCAGTGACCGTCTCAGGGAACCAGCGCTGAGGGTCGAACCAGCGGCAGAGGTATAGGGACCTGAACGCGAAGACGAAATCGTCCACCGACATCCAGAAGGTACCGTCGTCACTGTCATCGACCACTCCCAGCTTGTGCCGCAGCCGGCCCGTCCACAGGGGCGAGTTGTCCGACCAGTCGCCTTGCCACTCCCCGTGGTCGCCGGGCGGGTTGCGCAGCTTGATGAGGCAGTGGCCGTCGGCCTCCACCACCTGATACACGGTGTACACGGCCCCAAACACCAGGCCCGAGTCAAGAAGCTGCCGGTCCGACGCCGACCGCGAAACCGTTCCGGCTCCCATCAGGAAGCCGTTGGCAGACCACTGCTTGAGCTGCGCCCACAGGCGCAGCTTGGCGGCCCCGGTGCGGTTCTCGGACAGGAACACCTCCTCCGCGTCAGCGCCCTGCGATCAGAGGCGTTGCGGAGGGCGGGGGCAGAGGCGTTGCGGAGGGCGGGGGCGGCGCGCGGCGGGTTGGGAGCAACGCAACATGGACACGACGGCAGCACTGGCGCGCTGCGCGTTGCACGGCAAGGCGCTGCAATCTGTCTCACTGTGAGGTCCGTGAGCGCGTGTTGGACGAACCCAGTCTCCAGCGCGGCGTATGATCCGTGGTATTTGGCATAAGCCTTTTCCAGAATTGGAACCCAAATCTCGGACATCTCGCTGGCGTGAGCGAAAGCCACACCCCGGCCGCGACGCACGACGGCCAGAGTGTCGGCGTCCATCTCCGAGAGCTTGGGGCCGACGCGCGACGCCCCGCCGCCTGCCCGGCGGCCGCCACCGCCCTCTGCCGCCTCCTCCTCGTCCTCGTCCTCGTCGTCCTCGTTGTCCTCGTCATCGATCCCCGCCGTGCCGTCTGCGTCGACGTCGTACACCACCGGGAAGTAGTCGTCCACCACCACCGTCTCCCACTGGGCGTTCTTCCAGAAACGCACGGCGTACATGCCGGTCTCAGTGGTCTGGTCCGTCACGAACAGGTTTGCCACGAGAGCGTCGACGTCGCCGTCGTCCACGCCCCCCGACGCCGCCACAATGCTCACTGCCGAGAGGAACCAGTTGTCCTGCAGAAGCCCCGTGAACACGTCGTCCGGGTCGGTTCCGTCCTTGAACAGGCCGGCGCCCGGGTTGAGCGCCAACGACGACCGCCAGCCGATAATGTCCCCGGCGCGGCTTGCGGGCCCTATCGAGGAGGCGGAGTGAGGGAACTCCGAGTCCCTGAACTGCCACTCCCGCCCGTAGTCGCCTGGAACGCAACCCTTGTGGCCACGCTCGATCTCGTGAACGGTTTCGTTGTCGTTTTCGTCTGCCTCTGCCTCTGGCGCCGCGACCGCGGCAGCGCCGTCCCCGACGATGCCCGCCCGCCGACGGGCCGCCCGGCGCTGCGCAAAGTCCTGGGCGCGGAGTTTCGCCATGCGGAGCTCGCGGGGGCGGAGCGACTGCAAGTGTGCCTCCGCACGCGCAGTCGCCTCCTTGTCCTCCCGCCGCTGCGCCTCCAGCCGGGCGCGCTGCTCCGCAGCAAAGCGCTCGCGCTGGGCCCGGAAGCGCTGCCGCTGCTCGGGCGTCAGCGTTTGAAGCCACGTGGCCACCAGTGCCACGTCAAGAGACGCAAACGACGCGGAGCTAAACACGGATTCAGGCGGCTCGACCCCAGCGGCGGAAAGTTCCGCCGCATACTCCCGGAGGAACCTACGGAAGAGCACCGCCTCCGCCTGCAGCCGTGCCTCCGCCGCCACGAGCACCAGCAGCGAGAAGTGAGCGAAGAGCCGGCTCTCCTCAAAGTACTCGCTGCGATCGCGCAAAGGGTCCTCAGCATCGCACGCACGGGGCGGTCAAATACACATCAAAACAAAACAAACCAGAAAGCCAGGATGGCCAGCAAGGCGGGGCGGGCGGGGAAGGCTGGGGCGGTGGCAATCACGAACGCAGAACAACAACAACAGCTATTCACACGAGTGGCACAGCCACTCTGGTTGCTGGCCAGCGCCACCCGGGCTGCAGGGCCTTGCTCGACCGCGCCACCCGGGCGGCAGGGCTGCAGGGCCTTGCTCAAAGCCTGGGGTATCGCGTTGCAAATCGTTTGATTTTCAATCCGCGCCCCAGCAAACGGCACTCGCGTATTTGGTCCCAACTCACCGGTTCAGAGTTGCGACGGCGTCCATCTCGTCGCTCAGGGATCCGGCGAAGTCAAGGCTGCGGTGCCAGCCGCCGCGCCTCACCGCCGAGGGCGCGACCACCACGCTGTCGAACAGCCCCCGGAGGGCGGGCCCCGCGTCGGGCGGGGCGGCGTCAGCTGATTCCAGCGTGTCGTCCGCCTGGGCCCAGCCTACGACGGCCATTCCAGAGTCCCGACGCGAGGCCGCCGCGGGCGTTCCTCCCTTGGCGTCCAGCGCAGACGCACCCCCGGCAGCGCCAGCCCCTGTCATAGCGGGCGCGGGCAATCCTTTCGCCGCCGCACGCTGTCTCTCCGCCTGCTGCGCAAGCGTCATCTGCCCCGTCGCAACCGCCCTCCGAACAGCCACCTCCTCCTCGGCGCGGCGGTCGACGGCGCGTTCGGCCCGGGCTAGCGCCTCGAAAATTCCCTGAGACATGTCTCGCTCCTTCTGCTCCGCCTTGAGCTCCTGCAGAGCCGTGAGAGACTCGCCCTCCTGCGCCGCAAGAGCAGCCTCGAAGGCGTCCACAGGCGCACCGGCAGAGCCGTCCCTGGCAGAGCCGGCTCCGGCCAGCCCAGCGCCAGATCCGCCTGCCTGCAGAGCCAGCGTGTCGGAGATGTCCTTCCCGTCCTTCTCCGCCTCGATGGCCGCTACGGCCTTCTTCTCCTCCTCCCGGCGTCTCTCACGAGCGATGCGCTCAGCCTCTTGCCGGCGCCGGACCGCCGCCTGTCGCCTGCGGGCTCTGACCTCCGCGGCGGCGTCCCCAGAGCACCCTGCTGCAGCGGCGAACACCACGCTGGCCATGGCTTGGCAGAGCAGACCCCTGCAGAGCCGCTTGAAAAAGAGCCGGCAGAAACCCCTAAGGCAGAGCCACGCAACCGGGCCATCACCGGACAGAGCCGAATCCCCCAGCGCCTCTCTCCATGTCATGTGTCCGTCCTGACGGCGGGCAGGCACGAAGACCGACATCTCCGAGCGACGCCGGGGGGGACGCAGGCCCCGCGCAACCTTGCCGCAGAGGCCGCAGCCGGGCCCCCCGATCAGCCCGCAGCAGCAGCCATCGGGCCCGCCGCAGCCGTCGGGGCTGCTGCCGCAGCAACCGCCCTTGGCAGGCTTGCCGCCCTTCGCCGACAGCTCTGCAGCCCGGCTGCGCTTCTCCACGAGCTGCGAAACCGCCCTGTCGGCGTCGTCTTCGCCGCCGCTCGAAGTAGACGCACGGGCGAGCAGAGCGCCGCCAAGTATCTCGCCGTCCGAGGCGGCGGCGGCCGCGGCGGCAGAGCCGGCGCCGCGACCTGCACGGCGCCGTGCCACGCCGTCGCCCGACATAGCGCCGCTCTCCAGGGGCTTGATCCGGGCGCCGCCGCCGCCGCCGCCGCCGCGGCCGCCTCTGCCCCCGCCCCCTGCCTCCTCGTCCTCGTACTCGTCGCCGTCGTGCCTGTGGTCGGGCGGCTGCGTGGTGGGGTCGATCCTGTTCGGATACGGGAGTACCATGGCACGCGTCGCCAGCCAGCGGTAGAGCGACCACCCGCGCCGACGTCGCTCTGCAGGAGTGATGGTCCTGGCGTCCCGCGACAAGATACCATCCCGGTCCGTGGAGGCGGCTCCCACGGCGCCCGACCATGCCGCGGCCGCCGCAGTGGATGAGTCCGCGTAAAAGGCGCCGCCGCCGCCTCCGCCGCCGCCGCCGCCGCCGCCAGCGCCCCCCGCCTGAAGCGACACGCCCGAGCGCTCCGACCACCCAAAGGCGCGTGTCAGCTCTGCCACGCGGCCTTCGCGCAGGGCAGAGCCCCGCTGCCCCCCCCGCTTCAGGGGCGGAAGGATTGTCGGTTTCCCGACGTCGCTCGACATCTCCGCGAGGGCGGGCGGGGTCGGACCCCACTCCCCGCCTGCCGCGTCGGGCTCCCAGGGCCAAGCGAAGCGCTGTTCCCAGCGCCGGCGGAGCCACTGCTCGGCAGCCTGCTTGGCTGAGTCACGGCGCATCAGCGCCGCTTGCTCTGCCGCCTTGCGTCGCTTGGACCGTTCTTCCGGGGATAGCCGCCCGGCCGCCCCGGCACCCCCCCCTCCGCCGCCGCCGCCGAAGGCGCCCCCTGCCAACCGGACCGCCTCCTCCTCCGCCTCTGCCTCGTCCCGCTGCAAGAACTCCTCGCAGTGGGCGTCGAGCGCCCGGCGTCTCTCAAAGAACGTCGCTCGGGCGCGGTCCCCTGCCAGCCGCAAGACGTCCTCATCCAGGAACTTGGACGATCGACCAAGGCGCAGCGCCGCGTCGCCGGCCACCGTCGCCGCGGCCACCGCGCCCAGCACCACCACCGTGCAGGCAATTCCCACGCCTGCGTCCAGAGGGTCGGCCAGCATCGTGGCGACCAGACCCCACAGCAGGGCCAGCCCCCACGCCGCCACCGCGTCGGCCGCCGCCGCGCTGAACGGAATGAGCTCGCTGGTGGCTGGGTCCAGCGCGTACGCCGGGAAGAGGAAGGGCGAGACCATCACTCTGGCACCGGGCGGCAGAGCCGACAGAGCCGACAGAGCCTTGGCGACGAGGAGGAGGACGAGGAATCCAAAGGCGATGCTGATTGCGAAGAAGATGTCCACGTCTGCGAGCAGCCCCACCACGACGCTCAGACAGGCGCAGGCCACGAGCAGCGACCCGGCGTAGGTGGGGTGGGGCTCCGGGAGGAAGAAGCCGTTGCGAACCCATACCCGCGCAAGGTAGGTTGCGTAGGCTGCAAAGACGACCAGGACTAGCAGGATGGCGCCGGCCGTGTAGCTGACCCAGCCGAACACCGCCAGAACGGCGACAAGCCACAGCGGCAAGGCCACTGCGAGGCCGTAGCGCGTCACTGGCGGCATGAACCACTGGTTGTCGGGCCACGCCGCGAACGCGCAGACAGTGAGCAGGACAAGCGGCCACCCGAAGCCGCCGAGCGCCAGGTACACCGCGGCCGGGGCGGAGGCGTCGCCGTTGAGAGGGCCGAGGAACAGCCCCAGGAACAGCCCCACGTGGATCAGCGCCCCCCCCGCCAGGTACACCACGACGTCGGCAGAGAGCCGGTAGCGCTGGAACAGCTTGACGAGCGCCATGCCGCTGAGCAGCAGGCCGAGCGGCAGCGCGTACAGCACGTGCCCGAGCCAGACGGACTCCACGGTGGCCAGCACCAGCCCGCCGTAGAGGCACAGCAGGACCACCAGGCCCAGCAGCGACGCCAGCGTGGCGTAGTCGGTGTGCGTCAGGAACCCCGCCACGAACGCGTCCCACGCCCCCACCGCCTTGGGATCGCTCATCTTGGCAAGCCACTTGGCGTAGCGCTGCTTCAGGGAGAGCGCCCCTGCCTGCTTGCGCCGATGCGCCTCCGCCTCCTCCGGGGAGCGGTTTCGCGCGGCCTCCTCCTCGGCGGCGGCAGCAGCGGCCGCCGCCGCATCCTCCTCGTCCTCCTCCTCTCCGCCGCTGAGCCCCAGGTCGCTGTCGTCGTCGCCGGCGCCAAGCGCGCCCGCACCTCCGAGAGCCAGCGCACCGGGCCGGCCCTTCTTTCCGCCGAGGTTCTGAGCCGCGGCCTCGGCAGCCGCCTGCCCGTCCGCAACGGACAGGTCGAGACCCCCGCCGCGCTTGGCTGCCGCCTCCGCCCGCGCCGCCTGCGCCTCTGCCCGCGCCGCCCGGCGCTGTTCCCGCAGCACCACCCCCACCGGAACACCGCGCTCCGCCGCCTCCGCCTCCGCGGCTCTTGCCTTGACCGCCGCCCTGAACTCCGGGGACAGGGACTGCCGCATGGAGGCGGGCTGGAGGAGGCTGTAGTCGTTGGCAACCCACTGGGTCACCACCTTGAGCAGGAGGCCGAGCAGCAGCGGCAGGAAGGCACAGGACAGCAGCACCAGCGGCGACTCCAGCACCGCGAACAGCAGCACCCCCGCCAGCAGAAGCAGCACCTCTGCCGAGACCGCCAGCACCAGCGGCACGGAGCAGGCGCGGAAGCAGAGGAACCCCTGAAGCTTGAGCAGGCCCCGCCCCTGCAGGTAGAGGGCGCGGGCGGTTGCCAGGGCCAGCCCGAACAGAGCGACGAAAATGAGAGACACGATGCCAACCACCCAGTCAGCCACAACAGTCCCGCCAATGTCGATGGCGGCGTGACCCGCCGAGTCCGTGGTCAGCTGACTGGAGGCTGCAAACGCCGGGGACGTGTCGTCGGTGGCCACGAAACCAGGAGCCGACGCCGGCTGCGCGCTGGCCAGCGCATCGCTCACTGCCAGCGACACCGACGCGGTCCCACCGGCTGCAGCGGCGGCTGGGTCGGCCCCCGTGAACACGGCGGCGAGCAGAGTCATGACAAATAGGATGCTCAAATAGGCCAGCACGAACTCCGGACTACCGGACATATCTAGGCGGCGAGCCTCCTGCTCCGCCGTCTCCTTCAGATCCGCGCCAGCCCGCCCCGCCCCGCCCAGCCTTGACCCGGGCCTGATGGACCCTGCCTTGGAAGCGCCGGCGCCGGCGCGACCGCCGCTCCGCGCGGCGGCTGCGCGTGACCCCGGCCTGCCCGCCGCCCGGCTAAACGAAATGCCGATGCGCGGCTTGTCCGCGTCAAGGTATGCGATGGCGCCCGCGGCGGCGGCGGACAGCCGCGGCAGAGCCCTCCCGACGATCTGCACCGCTAGCGCGCCCCCCCACATGGCAAAACAGAGCGACGTGCCCACCAGCCACAGCCGCCCCGCGAACAGCGCCACCAGGCCGCGCGAAACCGCCATGAGCGCGCAGATGGCGCCAGGCGACCACTCCACCTTGCCGGAGCGCAGAGCGAAGAACACCACGCTGTCACCCGCCAGCACGGTGAGAGACGCCGCAATCCCCGCGTTGGGCGCCCCTCGCACGTGAGCCCAGGACACCACGCTCAGCACAAACAGGCAGAGCAGCGACGCCACGTACAGCAGCTTCAGCGTACGGGCGCGGTTTCGCCGCTCCGCAGCCTCGTGGGCCCGCGCCACCGACCGCGCGTCCGCCTTGGAGCCGGCGGCGGCGCCGGGGGCGTTGCTGGACCCGGAGGAGGCCAGGAGCCCGCTGAGCGGGTCGCTCAGCGCAAACACTCCCCCTGCTGATGCCGCGTTGATGGTGTACGCGGTGCCAAGCAGCGACGCCAAGGCGCTTCCCGCGCCGCCGTGCCTGGCAGAGCCGTCGGCAGAGCCGTCCTCGTCTCCCGTCCGGCCGCCAGCGGGGCCGTCCTCGTCGGCCCCATCGGCCGCCAGCGCCGCCGCGGCGGAGGCGTGATCGTCGATCCCAAGCCAGGGCTTGGAGTTGACCAGGTCTCGCATCTGCTTCGCCACGGCGCGCAGTCGCGCATCGCTCATTCCCTCGAAGCCCGGGGCCTCTTTGAGAGACGCCCAGGCCTCCTGCGCCTCCAGAAACGCCCCCCCCTCGCTGCCCCCGACGCCGCCGAACCCGCCGGCAGAGCTGGGAAAGCCGCCCCTGTCGTCCTCGGTCACGCGGGCGGAGCTGCCCGGCCCTGCGTCGGGCGCCCCGCCGAACCCACCGCCGGCAGAGCCTGGCGTGTCGGCCCCCGCGCCCGGAGTGCCGCCGCCGCCGCCGCCGCCGCCGCCGCCGCCCGGGGTTGCGACTCCCGCGCGCAGCCGCTGCAACAGCCCCATCTTGCCCATTGTGGCGAGGCGCCGGCGGGCCTTGCCGATGCGGCGATTGCGGCGTGACGTGGTGGCGATGGAGTCGAGACTGGTCCTCAGGCCGGGGTCGGCGTGGAACGCCAGCCACACCAGCGGAAGCATGTTCAGCGTCAGCAGCACCGCGGTCAAACTAAACGCCGAAACGTCGAGAGGGTCGACGAACACGACGACGACCAGGTACGCCAGGACCAGCGCGAGGGACGTCCCGAAGAGCGAGAGCGTCGCCGCGTCCATGCGCCAGGCCGCGTGCCGCCACCGCCCCACGGCGAACGCCCCCAGCCACATTGCCTCCCCGACGAGGATGACGCCCCACCCCACCTGGGGCGGGCGAACCACCGCCGCCGTCACGATGCCGTGCGCGAGCGTGACCACGAGGGGGGCCCCCAGCAGGGCCCTGGCCAGGGTGCCTGCCCAAAACATGTTGCGGCGAAACTGCAGATTGCGGCTGGTCGCGCCGTGGGCGAGGAAGAGCGACGCTGTGAGCGACATCCGAGACCTGTCTTCCGCGCTGAAGGTCCCGAGCTGGCGGTTGACGTCGCGGGCCTCGGGGTGGGGCGGGTCCGGCAGGATGCGGGAGGCGAACCAGGCCTCAATTAAGGACGGGTCGTAGTTAATCTGGCGCAGAAATGACACCAGAATCAGAGCCAGAATCACGTTGGGGAGCTGGAACTCTATCAGCAGCTCGAGGAACTTGACGCGGTCGAACTCCTTGGACGGCACGGGGGGCAGCTCGTCGCTGTCCGGCACGTGCCGCACCACCACGGCGTACATGGCCGGCGGCTCAACGGCCGGATCCACCCCCTGCCTCGCCCCGTCCACCGTGATGACCGACCCGGGCGCGAAGCTCTTGTTGTAGGCTCGGTAGAGCGACGTCGTCTCCGTGGACACCAGGCCGCCCGGGGTGCCCACCGCCATGCGCACGGCCGGCCGCGTCGTCAGCTGCCACCCCGTGGCCGGCTGCAGCCAGGCGGGCTCCGTCGCTTCAAAGTCTAGCTGCCGCCGGAACACGAACACCACGGCGCGGAAATTTATGGAAAACGTCAAATATTCTGCGGGCAGGAACTCCAGGCGGTCCTGGTTGCGCGTTCGGACGATCATTCCCCCGCGGGCGGAGGCAAACTCCGGGTAGTTGGCGTCCACCTGGAGAACGCTCGACTGCGAGTAGATGAGACCCGACTGCTCGGAACCGAACGAGTTGGCCACGTCGACGATGCGTGGCATGTCCACGGCCGTGTCCTCGACCGTGACTGTGAAGGGAGTGACGCGGACGTCGATCTCCACGCAGGGGGCCCCAACGGACAGGCGCGACACGTTGCCGCTGACGTAGCAAGGCCGGTCCGCCTGCAGCGGGTAGAAGGCCCGCTCCGAGCACTCGGTGCCGGAGAACTGGGAGCAGGCGATCACCGCCGCGCCCACGCTCCCGATGACGTCATCATCGAATTCGAGGCCGGTGTCGGCGTCGAACAGCTGCACGGTGAAGGGCGTGCCGGAGTCGCGAACGCCAAAGTCCATGGCGTCCCCGCCCCCGGGCCAGACGGGGTTGTTGGAGTTGCGGACGACGGATGACACGCGCTTGATGGCGCCGAGAGTGACCACCGCGTAGGGGTCAGACTCCCCGCTGATGGTGCCGAAGCTGTCCATCTGAGGCAGGTAGCGCGCTGACACGACCCTGACCGTGACCCGACCGCCGACCCGGAAGTAGGAGGAGCAACGCTCGCTGCCGCGCGCCGCGTCGCAGGACATGGTGACGTACTCGGGGGCGCGGCAGAGCTGCTGGTTGCAGGGGCGGCTGCTGATGGGAGGCTCCCCGGGGCAGTTGGAGGCGTTGGTCAGCTGCGAGAGGGCGCGAGCGAGGCGGACCGGGCAGAAGCCCAAACACGGAGCGCGCGTTGCGGGGCGCGGCACGGGGCGCGTTGCGGGGCGCGTTGCGGAGGAGTGGCACTGGCCACGCGGCATTGCCCAGGCGGAGCAGGCAAGCATGGGAGCGCGACCCAAGCAGCGCCAGCGGCGGCGGCGCCAGCAGCGGCAGTGCAAGCCAACTGCAACAGCAGCAGAACTGGCAGCGGCAGCTCGCGGATCCGGCCCAACAACACCAAAGGTCGGACAAGCGTGCGGGGGCTCACCAGGAGGATGCTGTCGCGGCAGTCGACGCTACGGTACTGCACGCCCCCGCCGCAGGGCCGGCTGCACTGGCCCCACTCGGTGGGCACCCACGCGGCAAAGACGAACGCCTGGGCCGCCGCGGGCTGCACGGCGCAGAGCGCGGCCAGCAGCACCACCAGGAGCATCAGCACCCGGTTGGCGAGCCGCCTTGGCATCGATGAAGGGGAATCCTGTGGGGGCGGCGAGTTCGGGGCCAGACTGCGATGGCAAGCACCAGAAAGGCGGGCACGGCGAGGGCGGGGGGTGGGTGGGGGAGAAAGACCGGGCACGGATAGGGAAAGTGCTCGCCGTCCGGCGGGCAGGATTGCGCTTGCGGCCGCTGGATGGCTGCGCGGCTCGGGGTGGGGCGGCGCACGCTGCTTTGCGTTGACGGGGTTCAGCGGCTGCCAGCGGGCCGGAGGGGGGAGTTGCACAGGCTGCAGCGCACGCGCATCCGGCACCAGGCACGCAGCGGCGGGCTCGTGACACAGCCGCTCCCCCTTGCGCGCCACAAAGAGCCACGGGCGGCGGCGAGGGGGCGGGCAAGCTCGAGCGCAGCGCCGGCAGAGTCAGCGTTGGGCTGGCCCGGGCGGCGGCGGCGGCTGCCGTCGGCTCGCGCAGCCAGCGGGCCAGAGGCCCAGAGGCGGGCCCACAGGCACAGGCAGGAGCCGTTCCGCGCTGGGGACCGCCTGGGGCGCCCGCCAGGGGTGCTGGGGGGCTGTGCCGCGCAGTCGCTCGGAGCGGTTGCCTCGGCTTCATCCCTCGCCGTGGTCGCAACCGAGACTGGGGCCAAGGGCGGCAGGCCCGCGAGGCCAGCACGGTCCACGGAAGCGTGCACGACCAACGACGCGCAGGGCAGGCAAGCCTCACCGCGCTGATGTCGCGCCGGACCGCTGGAACCCGCCGTTGTGGCGACAGCCAGCAGCAGTCGCTGCGCTGGCCAACTGCTGGCCAGCCTCGAGACTCAAACCCAAACACCCGCGCTCGCCCGGGCAAGCACGCGGCGCCGCTGAGGCGCAAGCGTGCTGGTTCCGGCGGGCTCTTGGCGCACCTCTGCGCGCCGATCGCCGAGGCCAGTCCGGTGAGTGGACCACTGGCCGAGCCCGCGTCGACAGCTGGGCAATTGCGCTTGCAAGGCAACGGCGGGCAGCCCGAGCGCCCCCCCCGGCCCGCCGCATCGGCCCGCGCACACCCGCTGCGCGGCACAGGGGGGCGTGCGGCTCACGCAAAATGTGTGCGTGCGCTGCCGGGCACTGTCGATGCGTCGCGGGACCGCCGCGCGCTGGCGAGGAGGGGCAGGGCGGTTTGCGGCGCATTGGCGCTCGCCCTCGGCCACATTGCACCCTGCCGTCGCTGCATCCCGTTGGCATTGGGAGCCGCGGGCTGCGTTGCCACCTCTGTGGCGCTGCGGGCCGCAGCTGCCACCGTGCTCGGGAGGCAGGCCGGCCCCATTGCGCGCTCCGGATGCAGGCGCTCGTGCCCCCCCCCGTTCCGCAGCGGGTGCGCAAACAAGCCCTCCGAGCTCCACGCAGTGACGCTGCTGCCCGGCTTCCGCGCCGCCATGGCCGCTGCCGTCGCCGCCGCCGCCGCCGCCCCCGCGCCCCGCTGCCGCCGGCCGCTCAACGCCGAGTTCACCCTCGCGCGCCGCTACCTGCCCACCCCCCTTCCCCCGCAGCGATGGCCGACTCGCCGCCGCCTGAGGGCGCAGATGAGGAGTTCGAGGCTCTGCAGGCGGAGGTGGCGTTCCTGCGCGACCAGCTGGACAGCGCGGTTTCGCGGGAGGACTACGAGGCGGAGCGCGAGCGGTCGGACGACCTGCAAGCGCGTCTCGACGAGGCGGAGGCCAGGGCGGAGGATCTCGCCGCGGAGCGGGAGGGCGCCGACCAGGACGTGTCCGCCGCCAACACGCGCCTCGTCGACCTCGAATCCAAGCTGGGGGATGCCAGGCGGGACAACGACCTGTACCGCTCCCAGCTGGAGCAGAAAGACGCTGAGATCGCCCGCCTTGGCTCCGAGCTGCGGGGCGCCCAGTCGCGCCTCAGCAAGGCAGTCGCCGACGCATCACGAGCCAGTCAGGCCGGCAGAGCCTCCACCCGCGAGCTCACGCAGCACGCCCGTGAGAACGCTCAGCTCAAGGATGAGATGCGCGGCCTGGTGGAGGAGGTGGCCGTTCAGCGGGCCGCCGTGGCCGACCTGCAGGCGCTCCTGCAGAGCAAGGCAGAGGTCATGGAGGAGCTGGAGAGACGCCTCGAGGAGGAGACGCAGGGACAGCGCGAGGCCGCGGCCGCCACAGGCGAGGCGGAGGCTGCCTTCCAGGACCTCGCCAAGATGAGAGACACGGAGACGCAGCAGGCGGCCAAACTTCACGCCGAACTGAGAGCAGAGCTCGAAGACTGGCAGAGCCAGGCAGAGCAGGCCAGGGAGCGAGCGCGCAGAGCCGAGGCCGAGGCGGCAGCCCTGCGTGACGAGCTGCGCCGGGTCAAGTCGCAGACGCGGTGAGTGATGGGCGCGTGATGGGCGCGTGATGGGCTGGGGCGGCGGGGTCCCCGCGATGCAGCAGCAGCTTGCTGCGACGCCGCCACAGCGCCGGCGCGTCTGCAGGTTTGCCAATACCCGCTGCTGCTGCCGCTGCCGTCGTCGTCAGCGCGGCCGCTGCTGCTGCCGCTGCCGTCGTCGTCAGCGCGGCCGCTGCTGCTGCTGCTGCCGCTGCCGTCGTCGTCAGCGCGGCCGCGATCGTGCGCTGCCCCGACCCCTGCTTGGCTCGCCCTCTCGTCTGAGCGCCGGTGTTGCGCCTGCGCAGGGTGGCAGAGCTGGAGACCGAAGTGAGCGATGCCCGAAAGGACGTCGACGCCGCGGAGGCAGAGCGTGACGAGCTGGCGGAAGAACTTCGCGCCGCCCACACAGACCTGGCAGCCCTCGGCCAGAGGGTGGCAGAGCTGCAGAGCAAGACCGAGGAAGTGGTTGAAGTTGCGGTCGGGGAGGAGAAGGCACGGTGGGCAGGCGCCGACGAGGAGCTGGCTGCTCTCCGGCGCCGGCTGGCAGAGGCGCGCGAGGGCTCTGCCGCCCTGGAGGAGGAGCTTCGTCGATCGCAAGCCGCGCTGGAGGAGGCGCGCCACCGCATGGGCCAGTACGAGCGACGCTACGGCCTCGAGGACGCCGTGAGGGAGCTCGACACTCTGAGAGACGCCCTGACCTCAACCCAGGAGGAGCTGGATGACGTGTCACGCAAGCTGGAGGACGGGCAGAGCCGCTTCATGACGCTGGTGGAGATCTCCCGGCTGCTCGCCGCCGAGGCAGGCCACGGCGAGGGCGTCGACGTCTTTGATATTTACCCGGAGCATAAGATCCGAATGGAGTACGCAACGGCCGTCGATCGGGTGCGGCTGGACAACGGCTTCCTCGCCCGCCGCGTGGAGGAGCTGGAGGCGGAGCGTGTGGAGCTGCTGCGTCAGCTGCGCATCAACGCGCAGCAGGTCGGCACTGACAGGTGAGTGATGGGCGCGCGATGGATGGCTGACCCGGGCGCGGCAGGCGCCGGCGCGGCGACAGCGTTTGCTGCTGCCGATGCGAGATATGCCGCGATAGGCGCTGCCGATGTGTGCGTGCTATCCGTCACCGCTGGTGGAGCGCTGTGCTGATCCGGCACCGCTGGTGGAGCGCTGTGCTGACCCGCCGCTGGTGGAGCGCCGTGCTGACCCGCCGCTGATTCGCAGTCTTCGTTACTTTGGGCTGACCGGCGATCAGATGACGCTGGTGAACGAGTTTGCCGAGAACTTGCGCGAGGGAACGGTGGCTCTGCCGGAGAGAGACGACTCCGCGGCGCTCCGGCGTGAGCTGGCGGCGGCAGGCGAGCGGTGGAACGCTGAGAGGCGGGAGCTGGCGGCGGCGCTGGCGGCGTCGGCTCGCGACGCAGCGGCCGCCCGTGCCGCGCTGGAGGCGGCTAGGGAGGAGGCGGCGGCGGCGCGCAGGCGTGCGGAGCTGGCGGCGGAACGTTTGGCCGGCGCCCAAACCACGGAGGCCTCGGAGGCAGCGGCGCAGGCGGCCAGGCGCGAGGCGCTCCGAGCCGCGGAAACCGCTTCGGCGTCACTTTCCGCCGAAAACGCTGCGCTTCGGGAGCGGCTCGAGGCCCTGTCAGAGAGCATTCCCAACCTGGTCAACGCCCAGTCAGCCTCCATCAAGGAGCTCGAGAACCGCCTCGTCGCCGACGCAGCCAAGCGCGACTCCTCAGACCGGGCAGCGGCCAAGGCTGCCAGGGCCGCGGCGGCGCGGGCGGCTCGAGCAGCGGCCGCGGCAGAGCAACGCCGGGGCATCGCGACGGCGGCGGAGGAGGCAGACAAAATGCTGAGGCAGGCAGAGGCTGCAGGTGAAACCGCAGAAGAGGAAGGATCGGCAGAGCTGGCAACGCCACTGGCAGGAGCCGCCGATGCCGATGCCGACGGCGACGGCGCCTCTCCGTTGGTGGGACGGCCGCTGCGCGGCGGCAGAGCCACCAGCGTGCGTTCGGCTCTGCACGCATTGTCCGATCGTCTGGCAGAGCTGTCGAAGATGCACGGAGCAGAGGCCAGCAGAGCTGCAGAGCTGGACGCGCTGCTGACCGCCGCCCGGCGCGACGCAGCCGAAGCAAGAGCGGCGGCGGCGGCAGCAGCCAACGCTGACGCCTCGGGCGGCGGAGGCGGAGGCGGGCTCTCAGCGGAGCAGGTGGCTGAGATGCTCCGGCGGGCGCTGGCGGAGCACTCCGGCGCCAAGCCGCTGCCTGCGGCTGGAATGGGTGTGTCCTGTCTCTCTGACGAAGGAAGGATTGCGGTGGCAGAGCTGGGAAGTGACCCGGCTCTGTCGGGACCAGGGAGCGACGCCGAGCGATGGGCAGCTCTCGTGACAGCGCTGGAGGCGCTGAGAACGGAGCGGGCTGCGGCGGCGGCGGCGCGCCGCTCCGCCGAAGACGCTGAAACCGCGCTGTCTCTTGCGGCGTCGCGGCAAGCGTCGCTCTACCAGGAACACGTGAGAGTGGTTGCAGCGGCGGAAGAGGCAGCAGAGGCATGGGCGAGGCGCGAAACCGCGCTCAGAGCCGATGCGGAAGCTCACGAGGCCCGGGCAGCGGCTCTGCAACGGACACTTGACGCGGTGAAGGACGACGCCGACGGAGGCGGAGGCGGTGCCGGCGGCGACAGCGGCTCTGCCGTGGCGTTGAGACGGGCCAAGGCGCAGGCGCGGTCGCTCGGCCGGGAGGCAGCAGAGGCGTCAGCGGCTCTGCCGGCGCTGCGGCGGCGCCTGGCCGTGGCGGAGGAGCAGACCCGCGGGCAGGCACTGGCGCGCGAGGCGGCGGAGGACGCCGCGGCCGAGGCGGAGGCCACGCTGCGGCAGCGGCTGCTCTACCTCGAGCTCTGGAAGCGTGGGGCTGAGAGACGCCTTCAGAGGCTGAGCGACGCGGCGACGAAGTGGGTTCCGGCAGAGCTGCACCGGGTTGCGCTGGATTCCTTGGCAGAGCTGCGCAAGCGCCATCACGCGCTGGTCGCCGACGTCGGAGCGACGCGGGCTGCGGCAGCAGCTGACAGGCTCAAGGCTGGTGAAACCGCTCGGCTGCGTGGCGCGCTGCGCGACGCGGAGGCGCAGATCGACTCCCTCAAGGGTCAGCTGACAGCGTCGGACGCAAGGGCCGACGAAGTGACCGCGCGCCTCCGCGCGGCAGCGGCTGCCACTGGTTCCGACGCGGCGACTGGCAGAGCCGCCCTGGAGGCAGAGCTCGCGCGAATCCGCGCAGACGCCGCCGCGACCCAGGTCCGCAGCGGGGAGTGGCGGTCGCGCGCGGAGGCGCTTGGGGAGCGCGTGGCAGAGCTGGCTGCGGAGGCGGAGGAGGCGGCGCATCGTTTGGCCGGCGCCGAAAGCCGCGCTGCGGAGTCAGCTGACGTGGCGGCCAAGGCAGCTGACCAGCGTGACCAGCTGCGGGCAGAGCTGGCGGCCGGCATGTCCAAGAGCGACGCGGAGTCGCTCATCGCTCGCGCTGACGCCGCCGAGCGACGTGCTCACGAGGCGGAGGCGGAGGCTGCGAGGCTGGCAGGCGCCGCAGAGGCGGCGGCGGCACAGGCAGAGTCGCTCACGGCCCTTCGTCGATCGCGTGGCGCCGAGCTGGAGTCGCTCAGGGAAATCGTGCGCGAAACCGCCGAATCGAGCGACATGGCGGCAGCTGCTGCCAGGCTGCACGCACGCGTCCTGGCAGGCAAGGCGGCCTTTGCGGCTCTGCTGCGCAGGCACCGGGTCACATCGGCAGAGCTGAGCAAGGCTCGCGCTGCCGCTGCCGCGGCAGAGCTTTCCGCCGACGCGGTCAAGGCCGAGCTCACTTCGCGGACCGAAGAGGGCAGAGCCCGTGAAACCGCGCTGGAGGAGGAGGTTGCCGCGCTGCGTGGCAGAGCGGGAGATGCGCTGACGCTAGCGGCCACAGAGCGGCTCGCCGCTGCGGCGGAGGCCGCCCGGTCTCACGTGGCCAAGCGACAGCAGGAGGCGGAGGCGGCTGTTGCGGCGCAGCGTTCCGCCGAGGCAGAGGCGGCGGAGGCTCGTGCCGAGGCGGAGATGGCCCGGCGACTGACGGATGACCTGCTGATGGTGGTCGATGCCGTGTCAGACGACGACAGAGCCCGAGCAGCAGCGAGCCTTGCGCGGCGTAGGCAGGCCCGTGGTGCCGGCACCGGCACCGGCACCGAAACCGGAACAGCCGCAGCCGACGGAGGCGTCAGCGGGGGCAGCGGTGCAGGCGGGGTCACTGCGGACTCGATGGGCTCTGCCGGCAGAGCAGCTGCTGCGCGGGAAGCGGCAAGTCGCTTGGTGTCGCTCTCGGAGTCGCTGCGGCGCGAGCGACTCCGAGCGATGCGTGCGGAGCGGGCTTCAGCGGATGCGGAGCTGTCCGCTGCCACCCTCGAGAAGCGGGAGCGCGTCGCGTCTCGGAGAGTGTTGGTCCTGGAAGAACAGTGTGCCTCCCTGGAACACTCGCTTCGTCGTCGCGAAGGCGAAGTGAGGGTCATGCGCGCGGCTCTGCAGGCGGTGGAGGGCGGCTCTGCCGTCGCCGACCCGGCCGCTGCAGGAGGCACCCTCCGGTCAGCTGACGACGACGCGTGGTCAGCTGACGATCACAATCCCGGTGGCGGAGGCGGAGGCGGAGGCGGAGGCGGAGGCGGTGGCGGAGGTGGGCGCGATCCCGAAGGCGTGGCCGATGCGGAATCTGAAGTTGCAGTTGCAGTCGCGAGCGCCCGTGCGGCGTCTCGCGAGGCCGCTCGTCGGGCGTCAGCCGAGCGACGTCGTGCGGAGTTGTTGGCGTCGAAGCTCCGCACCGCGCGCTCGCACGTGCGACTGCTCGCGGCAGAGCTGGAGGCGCAGGGCGTCGACGTCAACGCGCTCGGCGTCGACCCTTCCGGCAGAGCCGCCGACCCTGACGGCGGGGGCTTTGACGACGAGGACGTTGACGCAGGGAGCGACGCTGGAAGCGACGATAGCAGCGGCGGCGGCGGCGGCGGCGGCCGTGGCCGTATTCGTGGCCGTGGCCATGGCGGCGGCGGCGGCGGCGGCGGCTCCAAGTCGGCGGCCGAGGCTGACTGGGAGCGTGAGCGCCGCGACTTGCGCGAAACCGCCAGGACCACCATCGCGGGTCTCAAGTCGCTGCTCCAACGCAAGACGCGTCTCGTCGAGGACCTCCAATCTAGGCTTGCGGACAAGCATAGAGAGGCCGAGGCCGCGGCCTCCGCTGCCGCGGCAGAGCGACAGCGTCTGGCAAGCAGAGCCGCAACCGATAACTCCTCGGCTCTGCAGCGGCTGCGCGCTGCGGCAGAGGCGCTCGCCGCAGCGCCCGACGGGCTTGGGCCGGAGGGTGCCGCCAGAGCCGCAGCGGTTTCGTCGGCGCTGGTGAGGCGGTGCGAAGAGGCCGAGGCGGCATTGCGGGAGGCGGAGCTGCGCGCCACGGTGGCCGAAACCGCCGCGGCCCAGTCGAAGAAGCGCCTTGCCGAGGCAGAGGCGCGTGCCGGCTCTGCCAAGGACGAAGTGGAACGTCTTTCGGCAGAGCTGCAAGACGCGCAGTCGTCGACGCAGCTGCGAGCGCTTGAGCGGATGGCAGGCACGTTGCGTGGCCATCTCCGCGCCAAGGACAAGAAACTCCGCACGTTGAGCGACGCGCTCTCGCGCTTGAAGGAGGAGTTTCTGCGCTCGCAGGCGGAGCACGAGGAGGAGCGCGCTCGTCAACGCATCCAAACCGTGGCTCTGCCGGCAGCAGGAGGGACGGTGAGCTCTGCCAACGGCGACGGCCCTGCTGGAGCTGCGGCTGGGGGAAGCCTTACCACAGCCGGCGCTGGCGCTGGCGCTGGTGGTGCGTCTGCCGTGGAGGCCGCCGCTGCCATGAGGCGGCGCCTCGAGGGCTTGCGCCAGCGCGTGGCCGCTGTGCGGAGCGAGCTGGAGTCGGTTCGGGGCGAGAAGAAGGATGCGGAGTCGCTCGCCGAAACCGCTGGCAGGGAGCGCGATGCAGCGGTGGCTGCAGCAGCGTCGGCCAAACGTGATGCCGAAGCGGCCGCACGGCGCTTGGCATCAGCTGACCGTGAGCTGGCGTCGCTCCGCCGTCAGCTGACCGGAGCCAGACGAAGTGTGCAGGCAGAGCAGCTTGCAAAGGCGGCGGAGGCGGGGGCCGAGGCTGAGGCGGCAGGGTCCAGAATGCGGGGCAGCGGTGGGGGTCAGACCCATCGCGACGGCAGGGACGGCGAGGCTGGCGGTGACGACGCTGATCCTTCCAACGGCGGGACGATGTCGCAGGCGTCCGACCCAGCAGCTGCCGTGGCGATGCTGAGGCGGCGGCTCGCCCTGCTGGAGGCGCAGAATGCGGCACTGCGCTCTGCCGTGAGCGACGCCGAGTCACGCGCGGGTCAGGCCGCCGCTGCACCGTCTCGCGGGAGCGGCAGACGACTGAGCGACGCAGCGTCTCTCATCTCCGCAACAGGCCACCGAGTGGTCGACACACCCTCCGGCCGAGCCAGCGGATCACCCCGGCAGGCTGCGACGTCGGCCGACGCCGACGTCGTCCGAAAGCTGAGACGCCGCCTGGAAGTGGCGTCGCGCAGAGCCGACGCCGCGACCAAGGCTGAGTCTGAGGCAGCCTCGCGTCTCAAGGCCGCGGAGCTGCGCGCTGACCGCGCCGAGAAGGCTGCCAAGGTGGCGGAGCGACGGGCTCGAAAGGAGGCGGAGGCTCGGCGTCGCACAGAGGAGGCGGCAGCTGACGCCCTGGCAGAGCTGGCGCCGGCCGAGGCCTTGCGGCGGCGGCTGGTGGAGGCGGAGGAGGAGGCGGCGGGCTGGCGGTGCCGGCTGGAGGGCGAGGCGGCGGCGGCGGCGGACAAGCTGCGAGTGGAGTTGCGCGAAGCGGTTTCGCGTGCGGAAATCGCAGAGGCGGCAGCGGACTCCGCCGAGCAAGCGCTTCGTCGATCGCGAGAGGGCGACGCCGCCTCCGAGGAGGCCGCTTCACTACGCTCCAAACTCCGCACGGCGAGGCGCGAAACCGCCGCGCTCCGCACGGAAGCGGACACGCTGGCGGCCGAGGCAGCCGAAGCGAGGTTCGGGCGGCAGGAGGCGGAGGCGGAGGCGGGCCGGTGGCGGCGGCGGTGCCGGGAGGCTGAGGCTGCCAGTGCCATGATGCAGGCTGGATCGCGGGCCGCGCAGTCTCTCGGGCGCGACCCCGTGGCGGTCATGGCCGGATCAGCGGCAGGATCGGGAAGTGGGTCGGGCTCTGCCGGGGCGGAAGGAGGCTCTGCCGGATCGGCTGGGAGGGAGGCCGAGCTTGAAGCGGCGGTGCGGCGACTGCGCGCTGTTGCCGAGTCGCAACGTGACGAAGTGAGCCGCCTCCGCGCAAGGGTGGCAGAGCTGATGGCAGAGCGAAAGCGGATCCGTCAGGCGACGTCAGCAGCAGAAGGATCGGCGTCGCCTGATGCGGCAGAGCCGCCGAAACCGCCTCAGGCTCGCCAGCCGCGCGGTGCGGGAACGGCTGCGGATCTGGAGCGGCTGCGTGCGGAGGCGGAGTCTCTCGGGACTCGTTGTGGGGAGCTGGAAGCGTCTCTCGCCGGGACCCGCAAGGCTGCGAGAGACGCAGCCAGTCGCGCTGAGAGACGCCTCGAGGAGGCGAGAGACGCTGCGGAAGCCGAGAGACGCAGAGCGGACAAGGCCGAAGCGGAGCTCGAGGCGGCGAAACGTTCCGCCGAAGAGCATCGACGTGAAGCAAGCTCAACCGCCGCATCCGCAGGCGCCAGCGCAGAAAGGCTGGCAGAGCTAGCTGCAGAGGTGAAGGCTGCCCGGGAGGAGGCCGCGCGACAGGCTGGCAGAGCCAGAGAGGCCGCCGCAGAGGCTGCACGCGCGAAGGCCGACGCAGCCAAGTACAAGGCGGACGCGGAGGCGCGGGGGCAGCCGCCCGAGGGCGCCGAGTCACGAGCACAGCCCAGCGACGCGGGCGCGTCCCTCCGGTCGGAGCTGGCGCGCGCACAGGCTGCCGCCGCGGCGCTCAGGGCCGAGAACGCGGCGCTGAAGGAGGAGCTCGGCGCCTTTGACGTGGGCTTCTTTGAGGAACTCGAGGACCTGAAATGGCGCCACGGGCAGGCGATCGACAAGTGCGCCGCGTTTGACCGGCTTCTTGCCGAGCTTGGGCGGCCGCCCTACGCCCAGCCAGACGAGACATGACGAGCCCGTCACTCCGGGGCCGGCAAGAGTCAGAATTGGCAGAGGTGTGCGTGGGTTTGTGTGATTGCATTTGCACACCAAGTGTCAAAGTTTCGTTCTGGCTCGCAAGGGCCGAATCGGCTTGGAATCCGCAAAGCGGTCGCGCGGCGCCACGGTACTGTCTCATGTTTCAAGCGGGAATCTTTCACATTGAGCTGATTGATCCAACTCGCAGCACGTGCTGCGCTGGATCTCACTCCCGTGCGTTTGGCACGTTGCGTCGGGCGGCCAGATTCGGCGGCAAGCGTACAATGATGCTCAGAGCACCGCGTCCAAAGGCGCCGAATCGACGACGGGAGCGTCGCTCAATTGTGAGAGCCTCGACCATGCCCTGACGGCGGAAGCAGGATTTAAAAAAGCTTGGGACTGAGGTCAACACAGTGTTGGGCGCAGAGGCAGCAGTGACAAAGTCTTCACGTTCAGCGAGCACCGTCTGGACGGGCGACCGAGCGTCGCCGTTCGGCTCAGCACATGTGTTTGTGCGTCCGCCACCACCACGAGGCTGCGCAGTATTGCCTCTGGCCGGCAAGCTTCCTGGTCGCAGCAGAGCGACCGAACACATTTGAATCTTGCCGCGCCATCAGACATGCAGTTGACGAGGACTGCGGGAAGAGTCGAAAAACCTCTTGTCTGGCCTCCTTGTCAAAAAACTTCGATCCTTCAATTCGGACATTGAGGGCGGAGCACTGCTACGCTTCGCTCACCACCAGTGACTCCGCGGCGTCCATCAGCGCCCCATCTCTCGTGCCTGCCGTCATCTGGCCGGCGGGTCACGGCGCCGCGCTCTGCCTGCACGCTCCCGCCTCGGTCGGCGACAGAGGGCGCTGCCTCACCCGTCATGGCGTGATCTGGGCCCCGTCATGGGGACGGCGCGTCGACGTCAACCCTGGCCGCTGCGTGGCTCTGCCGTCCGGCAGGCTGCACGGGTCTGCAGCCGTCGGGTCACACGGGGCGTTCTGGGGCACGGGTGAGGCAGCTGATGGCCGCGTGACTGGCAGTGACGCGGTGCTGACCGGCGCTGATGACGACGACACTCTGCCCGGGTGGGCGTCCTTCACTCCCCCGGCCCTGCCGGTGAAAGAATTGGCCAAAGCGGCTGCGGGCCGGTGCCGGCGGTTTCGGCAAGCCACGGCGCCCCGGCAGCCTGGCAGGCGCTGTGTCTGTGTGTTTTCGCGGAGGCCACCTCGCGGCTCTGCCGGGAATGGCGGCTCTGCCAGTACCTCCACGATCGAGTCCCTTCGTGGCGGTTCGTCGTCGTGGCTCTGCAGCTCGGTGGTTCCGGGCCACCGATGGACCCGTCTGTGGTCCGTGACCCCGGGCGCCGTCGGTGGCGGCACCAGCGGCAGCAGCACTGTGGCCGATGGTCGATCAGCCTGGCTCTCAGCCATCAACGGCGGCAGCGGCGGAGGCGGCAGCGGCGCAGCTGGAGGTGGGCCAGCCGTCCATCACCGTCACGCGGCCATCAAGCGCGGGTCCCGTGCCGGTCTCATCGGCGACGCGTCCTCGAGCATGGGAGCCGGCACCGCAGCCGGCGCCGCCGCAGCCGCGGCCATGGACTCAGTGCTGGGCCACCGGGGCCGCGTGCTGGACGGACCGCTCGGACTCGCCGCACTGGTGTCGGCGGCGCCGTGGGCCGCTGCCTGCGGGCCGATGGACCCGTGCGACTCTGGCGCCGAGGAGGGGGGCATCGGCAGAGCCGGCTCTACCGGACCGCCTACATCACTCGCGCCGCTGGCTCCGGGGAAGCATTCCCCCGAGGTGGTGCTGGGCTGCGGCTTCGCGGACGGGGCCCTGCGGTGGTCGCGCACGGACGGCAGAGCTGCCGACGGGGCGGGAAGTGGGCCGGCCAGCGACGCGGCTCTGCCGGGGCTGCTGGCGCCCGGCTCTGCCACGGCCGTGGGCTCCACGGGCGACGGCACGCTGGTGTGCTTCGGCACGGCGTGCGGCGCAGTGCGGCTCTGCCGGTCGGTGAGCGACGCGGCCCGAGCGACGCCGTGGCTGCGGGGCCGGACCGTGGGCGCCGAGTCGCTCAGCGGTGGAGCCGACTTCGGGCTGGGCGGCTCTGCCGACGGTCGGCCGGCGGGGCTGGCAGAGCAGGAGTGCCACGAGATGGACGAGGCGGGTGCAGAGCCGCGAGGCGGGTCGCTGACGAGCTCTGCCGTGAGGGCTGCGGCTCGGGCGGGAATCGCTCTCGGCGTCTCTCAGGCGCGATCAGCCTACGCCGAGGCGTCGGCTCTGCTCTCGGGCTCTGCCGGGGCGGGCGGCCTGTCAAAGACGGGGCAGGGCGGCGGCTGGGCGCGGTCTTGCGCTGACGTGGCGCCCGGCCCGGCGACGGGCGTTTGCTTGGCCGTCATCAGCGGTTTCGCGACGGGGCATCAGTGCCCCATCACGGCCGTGTCGCTGAGCCGCAGCGCCAACGCGGTTGCAGTTGGTGGTGCTGATGGGCGCGTGATGGTGGGGCCGCTGACGGACATGAGGGTCCACCGCGTGCTCCGCACCGCCCCTCCTGATGCGGCGTTGCTGGCAGCGGCGCTGCTGGCGTATCCCGGTCAGCAGGCCATCGCGAGCGCATCAGCGGCGGGTCACCTCGTGGCGGGGCTCGCAACGGCGGCAGCACCGGCGACGCCGGCTGATGCCGGAGCGACCGGCGACGCTGTCGCTGCTGCGGCCTGTGAACGGGACAGCGGCGGCGGCGCCGTCTCGATGAGTCAGCAGGGCATCGCTGTCCCATCCGCTGCGGCAGTGCTGGCGGCCTGCCCGCGCCCGCTCGGTGCCGTCACGACGGTCGCGGTTTCGCGTGCGGGGCTGGTGGTGGCGTGCTGGCGACGCGTCTCGCTGGTCTGCGGCTGGGACCTCAACGGCAACCTGATGGCAGCGCGTCGCGTGCCAGTCACCCTGACGACGGCCATCACGTGCCCTGGAGACGGTGAAGCCGCCGTTGGCAGGCACGGGTCGGGGCACGCTCGTGGTGCTGGCCACCCTGGACCTGTCGTTGCGCCACGAAGTGGCGGTTGCCGGCGCCGGCATGGGGGCAGGCATCGCCCAGAGCAGCGACAGCGCCAGCCGCAACCGCAACCGCAACCGCAGGCATGACCGCTCCGCCAGCAAGGAGTCGACGTCGCGTCACGGCAGGTCGACGCCCGACCCCGCCACTCCGCGCGGGGTGGGCGGCGGCGCAGTGGGGCGGCAGAGCTCTCGATCCAGGGCGGCGACGGCGGCGGCTGTTGGTGGGCGTTGCGGGCTCCGGCGGTGCCGGCAGCGGCGCTGCTGGTGCTGCTGACGACAGCGGCAAGCGCGGCGGCGGTGGTGGCGGCGGACGTGGCGGCGGGGGCATGTTCGGCGTGCTCGGAAGGCTCTTCGGAGGCGGAAGCGGCAAGGGGGCGGGGCCCGGCTCTGCAGGGGCCGGCACTGCGGCTGCTGCTGACGCGCAGCTGTGGATGACGGTGGCGGGCACGGATGCGGTGTCGGACGCGGCGTCCAACGGGAACGCCACTCCTGGCCGCTGCTGGCGCATGCGACGCGGCCGAGGCACCGCTCGTTGTCGCTCGTCTGGTCAAGGCGGCAGCCTGGAATGCATCGCAGGCGAGAGAAGCTGAGCCGCGAGGAACTTGTGTGCTGGCGCGGGGCAGCGTGACGCCGTGAGTGCAAGGCTGGCGGTGCGGCTCGGCTCCGCAGTCGCTGCAGCGACCAGTCGTGTCTCCGGACCGCGTTCGGTGTGACTGTTGGAGGGTTGACCGGGCCTTGCCGCCGTGAGTGGGCGGAGCTGGGCTGGGCAGTGTGGCGGCGACAGGCAGACACCACGCGCGACGCGGCTCAGCACGGACTGGTGCTGCCCCGCCGCCGGGTCGGGCGGTGGAATGCGGGCGAGCTTGACGTCGCGGCGCGGCGGGAGCCTGATCAGCCACGCGAATATGCACACAGACACGTGGTTCGCACGGCACGTGGCAGCCGTGCTGTGGGACGGTCAGAGCAGCTGGGCCAGGTCCTCGAGCTGCTTCACGCGGGCTTCGAGCGCTGCCATGGCGGCCACCGTGGCGGTGCGGTACGCTTGCGCGGCGTCGGCTTGAGCGTCCATCTCGGCCTGCTTGGCGGCCAGCGCCTTGGCACAGCCAGCCTGCGCCTCCTCCAGCTCGGCCTGCTTGGCGGTCAGCGCCTCGGCACAGCGCGCCCGTTCTCGCTCTCGAGCGCGCCTCGTGTTTCTCTAGGATCTGCGGCACAAGCGCCTTCAAGTGCTCAGCCTTCACCCATTCCATTGCCGCTTTGCCTTCCTGCGACCAGCAGAGGCCAAGGGCGCGATCGCCAGATTGCAATCTGGAACCGTCTGACAATGAAGGCGAACGCCATCGCTCGGTGGCCAGCGCACTCGCCCTCACATTATCCTTGGCCTCCAGGTCGGCGCCGCGGTCCAGCAGCAGCGCCATGGCCTCCACCTTGCCCCACCTGGCAGCCCGGATGAGGGCTGTGTAGCCATCCTGCAGCGTCCGAACACGCATGCCAGCCACGCCAGCACACCCCATCGTCGACCACAGCCTCGCAAGCAACCGAAGCCCTCTCACGCCCCACACCCGCACCCGACACGCCGCTCCCCGGTGCGCGCTCCCGGCCCCGCCGCCCGAGCAGCGGGCCGGCCACGCTCAGCGCTGCAGCTGGCCGCATCGCGACCTCGGACGACGCCAGCGGGGCGACATGCCGGTGGCGCGGCCGATGAGCTGACCTTGTTCTTGGCCTCCAGGTCGGCGCCGCGGTCCAGCAGCAGCGCCACGGCCTCCACATGGCCACTGTAGGCAGCCCAGATGAGGGCTGTGGTGCCATTCTGCAGCGTCCAAACACGCATGCCACCCACGCCAGCACACCCCATCGTCGACCACGGCCTCACAATCAACCGAAGCCCTCTCACGCCCCACACCCGCACCCGACACGCCGCTCCCCGGTGCGCGCTCCCGGCCCCGCCGCCCGAGCAGCGGGCCGGCCACGCTCAGCGCTGCAGCTGGCCGCATCGCGACCTCGGACGACGCCAGCGGGGCGACATGCCGGTGGCGCGGCCGATGAGCTGACCTTGTTCTTGGCCTCCAGGTCGGCGCCGCGGTCCAGCAGCAGCGCCACGGCCTCCACCTTGCCGTTCCGGGCAGCCCAGAGGAGGGCTGTGTAGCCATCCTGCAGCGTCCAAACACGCATGCCACCCACGCCAGCACACCCCATCGTCGGCCACGGCCTCACAAGCAACCGAAGCCCTCTCACGCCCCACACCCGCACCCGACACGCCGCTCCCCGGTGCGCGCTCCCGGCCCCGCCGCCCGAGCAGCGGGCCGGCCACGCTCAGCGCTGCAGCTGGCCGCATCGCGACCTCGGACGACGCCAGCGGGGCGACATGCCGGTGGCGCGGCCGATGGGCTGACGTTGTTCTTGGCCTCCAGGTCGGCGCCGCGGTCCAGCAGCAGCGCCATGGCCTCCACCTTGCCATTCCCGGCAGCCACGATGAGGGCTGTGTTGCCATCCTGCAGCGTCCAAACACGCATGCCAGCCACGCCAGCACACCCCATCGTCGGCCACGGCCTCACAATCAACCGAAGCCCTCTCACGCCCCACACCCGCACCCGACACGCCGCTCCCCGGTGCGCGCTCCCGGCCCCGCCGCCCGAGCAGCGGGCCGGCCACGCTCAGCGCTGCAGCTCCCCGCATCGCGACCTCGGACGACGCCAGCGGGGCGACATGCCGGTGGCGCGGCCGATGAGCTGACCTTGTCCTTGGCCTCCAGGTCGGCGCCGCGGTCCAGCAGCAGCGCCACGGCCTCCACCTTGCCGTTCCGGGCAGCCACCATGAGGGCTGTGTCGCCATTCTGCAGCGTCCAAACACGCATGCCAGCCACGCCAGCACACACCCCATCGTCGGCCACGGCCTCACAATCAACCCAAGCCCTCTCACGCCCCACACCCGCACCCGACACGCCGCTCCCTGGTGCGCGCTCCCGGCCCCGCCGCCCGAGCAGCGGGCCGGCCACGCTCAGCGCTGCAGCTCCCCGCATCGCGACCTCGGACGACGCCAGCGGGGCGACATGCCGGTGGCGCGGCCGATGGGCTGACCTTGTTCTTGGCCTCCAGGTCGGCGCCGCGGTCCAGCAGCAGCGCCATGGCCTCCACCTGGCCACTGTAGGCAGCCCAGATGAGGGCTGTGTAGCCATCCTGCAGCGCCCAAACACGCATGCCACCCACGCCAGCACGCCCCATCGTCGGCCACGGCCTCACAAGCAACCGAAGCCCTCTCACGCCCCACACCCGCACCCGACACGCCGCTCCCCGGTGCGCGCTCCCGGCCCCGCCGCCCGAGCAGCGGGCCGACCGCGCTCAGCGCTGCAGCTGGCCGCATCGCGACCTCGGACGACGCCGGCGGGGCGACATGCCGGTGGCGCGGCCAATGGGCTGACGTTGCTCTTGGCCTCCAGGTCGGCGCCGCGGTCCAGCAGCACTCGCATCGACTCAACGTGCCCGTTTTGCGCTGCCCCCATGAGAGGCGTTCGCCCCGTTCTGCGCGGATGTACCACACAGCGACCGAGAGAGACTTCAATCAGCCGTCCCTGAGCTCCTCGTCCGGCCCTTCAAGACCCCCTACGACCCCAGCTCCAGCCCCGCAAGCGCCCGTGCTCACCCGATCTGCCCAGTTCACCGGCGCGCCCGCCTCCAGCAGCCTCGTCACCTCGCCCGTGTTCCCGGCCTCCGCGGCATCCAACAGCGCCTTCCCCATATCGGCATCGCTCATCGCGGCGGCGGCCATGGCCCCGACTGCGCAGGCTGTCGGGAGTGCGCCGCCGCGGGAGCGCCGAGCATCGGAGCAAGCCCTGGGCTCTGCCGCCGCGGAATGTCGCGCGATCGCTGAGTGATGCCCGCTCTGGCGGGAAGCACGCCTGTATCCCCCACCGGAGCACCGCCGCTGGGCCATGCAGCACACATGCATGCTGCAGTTGATGTCGCGGGCGAGTGGGCGGGGAGCCGTCCGCGGCTGCCGGCAGCAGTGCTGCTTGCGGAGCGATTGCAGCCGTTTGCGCCCGCCTCACTCCGACCGCACTCGCCCCACCGCCCTCCACGCCATCTAAGCATAGGCACGTGATGTGCTCAGTGGCGCCAGTCTGGTCTGGGCGCAGGCGCGGCAGCCGGGCAGCATCCCTGCACCCATTCGAGCGGCCGAGCGGCCGAGCCGAACAAGCAACACACCCTCCCGCCGGCCACCGCCCAGCACCGATGACAGCGCTACTGCTCGGGAGGCGCCCCCCCGAGCAGCATAAAGAGCGATGGGGCGCGGGAGGCCTCCTCCCGGCCGCTCCAAGAGCCCTCGGCCAGCGCCCTCGCGGCGAGGCGTCCCTTCCAAGCCGCGGCTGGCCAAGCCACCCAGCTCGACCACGGCCTGCCACGCCGGACCGCCGACCTCCACGCCGGACACCGATGCCAACCACGAGCAGCACACGCACACACACACACAGCACTCGGGGCGCGCATGTGTGCGGGAGCCACAGTCAGTCCGCCGGCATGGCGAGTCGGCGCCTGTCCGAGTCGGCCGGCGGCTCGCGGCCAGGAGCGGGATCGCGCCGCTCCACGGCGGCGGTCGACATGCGATGCCGCCGCAGGTCACCTCGGCCGGCGTCGCAGCGCCCCGTCTCAGCGGCTGCGACTGCGCTCGGCGCTGCCACTCGCGGCAGGGCTGCGGCAGTCCGCCGCTCCTCGATCGGCCAGCGCGGCCCTCTCGAGGGAGCGCACCCGTGCCGTCCGGGGCGTCGCTAGCTGCCCCGCCGTCCTGTGGCTGTGCCGGTCGCACCGTGCACAGGATCCGGCCTGGTGCGGCGAGGCGTGGCTGTCCCCAGCAGAGGGGCTGATTGCAGCTCCGCGTCAGACCATGGCTGACCTGGCTGCAGGCGGAAGCAGCAGAGCCGGTCAGACGTCAATCGGCGCAGTCTTTCCCGGAGCTGGAGCCCGCCACAGCCAACGTCAGCAGGCCGGCGGCTGGGGCCGGATCGACGTCGCCAGCGGCGGCTGCGCCTGCGGCAGCGGCAGCGGCGGGTGCTGCCGACCCGCGCGGAGCCGCTGGAATCGCTGAGCCTGACGCGGAGTCGCTGGAGCGGTCACTGACTAGCGGGAGCGGGGGCGGCGGTTCACGCTCCGGTGTCAGTCGTGGCGGCAGCCGCAGCGGGGGCGGCAGCGCTGGTCGTGGCGGAGGCCGTGACGGCGGCGCCGGTGGCGGCAGGGGTCCCGATGGCAGCCCGTTCACGGGGGACTCACGCCGGGGTCAGGGGAATGTCTCTCCGGCATCACCCGCCAGTCGTCGGGGGGTGCTGGCGGCGGCGGCGGCGGCAGCGACGCAGCTGGAGGTGGGTCAGCCGTCCATCACCGTCACGCGGCCATCAAGCGCGGGTCACGTGCCGGTCTCATCGGCGACGCGTCCTCGAGCATGGGAGCCGGCACCGCAGCCGGCGCCGCCGCAGCCGCGGCCATGGACTCAGTGCTGGGCCACCGGGGCCGCGTGCTGGACGGACCGCTCGGACTCGCCGCACTGGCGTCGGCGGCGCCGTGGGCCGCTGCCTACGGGCCGATGGACCCGTGAGACTCTGGCGCCGAGGAGGGGGGCATCGGCAGAGCCGGCTCTACCGGACCGTCGACGTCACTCGCGCCGCTGACTCCGGGGAAGCATTCCCCCGAGGTGGTGCTGGGCTGCGGCTTCGCGGACGGGGCCCTGCGGTGGTCGCGCACGGACGGCAGAGCCGCCGACGGGGCGGGAAGTGGGCCGGCCAGCGACGCGGCTCTGCCGGGGCTGCTGGCGCCCGGCTCTGCCACGGCCGTGGGCTCCACGGGCGACGGCACGCTGGTGTGCTTCGGCACGTCGTGCGGCGCCGTGCGGCTCTGCCGGCCGGTGAGCGACGCGGCCCGAGCGACGCCGTGGCTGCGGGGCCGGACCGTGGGCGCCGAGTCGCTCAGCGGTGGAGCCGACTTCGGGCTGGGCGGCTCTGCCGACGGTCGGCCGGCGGGGCTGGCAGAGCAGGAGTGCCACGACATGGACGAGGCGGGTGCAGAGCCGCGAGGCGGGTCGCTGACGAGCTCTGCCGTGAGGGCTGCGGCTCGGGCGGGAATCGCTCTCGGCGTCTCTCAGGCGCGATCAGCCTGCGCCGAGGCGTCGGCTCTGCTCTCGGGCTCTGCCGGGGCGGGCGGCCTGTCAGAGACGGGGCAGGGCGGCGGCTGGGCGCGGTCTTGCGCTGACGCAGCGCCCGGCCCGGCGACGGGCGTTTGCTTGGCCGTCATCAGCGGTTTCGCGACGGGGCATCAGTGCCCCATCACGGCCGTGTCGCTGAGCCGCAGCGCCAACGCGGTTGCAGTTGGTGGTGCTGATGGGCGCGTGATGGTGGGGCCGCTGACGGACATGAGGGTCCACCGCGTGCTCCGCACCGCCCCTCCCTGATGCGGCGTTGCTGGCAGCGGCGCTGCTGGCGTATCCCGGTCAGCAGGCCATCGCGAGCGCATCAGCGGCGGGTCACCTCGTGGCGGGGCTCGCAACGGCGGCAGCACCGGCGACGCCGGCTGATGCCGGAGCGACCGGCGACGCTGTCGCTGCTGCGGCCTGTGAACGGGACAGCGGCGGCGGCGCCGTCTCGATGAGTCAGCTGGGCATCGCTGTCCCATCCGCTGCGGCAGTGCTGGCGGCCTGCCCGCGCCCGCTCGGTGCCGTCACGACGGTCGCGGTTTCGCGTGCGGGGCTGGTGGTGGCGTGCTGGCGACGCGTCTCGCTGGTCGGCGGCTGGGACCTCAACGGCAACCTGATGGCAGCGCGTCGCGTGCCAGTCACCCTGACGACGGCCATCACGTGCCCTGGAGACGGTGAAGCCGCCGTTGGCAGGCACGGGTCGGGGCACGCTCGTGGTGCTGGCCACCCTGGACCTGTCGTTGCGCCGCGAAGTGGCGGTTGCCGGCGCCGGCATGGGGGCAGGCATCGCCCAGAGCAGCGACAGCTGCAGCCGCAACCGCAACCGCAGGCATGATCGCTCCGCCAGCAAGGAGTCGACGTCGCGTCACGGCAGGTCGACGCCCGACCCCGCCACTCCGCGCGGGGTGGGCGGCGGCGCAGTGGGGCGGCAGAGCTCTCGATCCAGGGCGGCGACGGCGGCGGCTGTTGGTGGGCGTTGCGGGCTCCGGCGGTTCCGGCAGCGGCGCTGCTGGTGCTGCTGCCGACAGCGGCAAGCGCGACGGTGGCGGGGGCGGCGGAGGCGGCGGCGGGGGCATGTTCGGCGTGCTCGGAAGGCTCTTCGGAGGCGGAAGCGGCAAGGGGGCGGGGCCCGGCTCTGCAGGGGCCGGCACTGCGGCTGCTGCTGACGCGCAGCTGTGGATGACGGTGGCGGGCACGGATGCGGTGACGGACGCGGCGCCCAACGGGAACGCCACTCCTGGCCGCTGCTGGCGCATGCGACGCGGCCGAGGCACCGCTCGTTGTCGCTCGTCTGGTCAAGGCGGCAGCCTGGAATGCATCGCTGGCGAGAGAAGCTGAGCCGCGAGGAACTTGGGTGCTGGCGCGGGGCAGCGTGACGCCGTGAGTGCAAGGCTGGCTGTGCGGCTCGGCTCCGCAGTCGCTGCAGCGGCCAGTCGTGTCGCCGGACCGCGTTCGGTGTGACTGTGGGAGGGTTGACCGGGCCTTGCCGCCGTGAGTGGGCGGAGCTGGGCTGGGCAGTGTGGCGGCGACAGGCAGACACCACGCGCGACGCGGCTCAGCACGGACTGGTGCTGCCCCGCCGCCGGGTCGGGCGCTGGAGTGCGGGCGAGCTTGACGTCGCGGCGCGGCGGGAGCCTGATGAGCCACGCGAATATGCACACAGACACGTGATTCGCACGGTACGTGGCAGCCGTGCTGTGGGACGGTCAGAGCAGCTGGGCCAGGTCCTCGAGCTGCTTCACGCGGGCTTCGAGCGCTGCCATGGCGGCCACCGTGGCGGTGCGGTACGCTTGCGCGGCGTCGGCTTGAGCGTCCATCTCAGCCTGCTTGGCGGCCAGCGCCTCGGCACAGCGAGCCTGCGCCTCCTCCATCTCAGCCTGCTTGGCGGCCAGCGCCTCGGCACAGCGAGCCTGCGCCTCCTCCATCTCGGCCTGCTTGGCGGCCAGCGCCTCGGCACAGCGAGCCTGCGCCTCCTCCAGCTCGGCCTGCTTGGCGGCCAGCGCCCCCTCCAGCTCGGCCTGCTTGGCGGCCAGC